>JABBOT010000005.1:0-118656 GCA_016165875.1 Acanthopleura granulata
CTAACCCTAACCCTAACCCTAACCCTAACCCTAACCCTAACCCTAAACCCTAACCCTAACCCTAACCCTAACCCTAACCCTAACCCTAACCCTAACCCTCTAACCCTAACCCTAACCCTAACCCTAACCCTAACCCTAACCCTAACCCTAAACCTAAACCCTAACCCTAACCCTAACCCTAACCCTAAACCCTAACCCTAACCCTAACCCTAACCCTAACCCTAACCCTAACCCTAACCCTAACCCCTAACCCCTAACCCCTAACCCTAACCCTAACCCTAACCCTAACCCTAACCCTAACCCTAACCTAACCCTAACCCTAACCCTAACCCTAACCCTAACCCAACCCTAACCCTAACCCTAACCCTAACCCCTAACAACTAACCCTAACCGAACCCTAACCCTAACACTTAACCGTAACCGCACTAACCCTAGCCTTACAAATTTGTAGAACTGTCTGAGTCGTGAGAAATGGATATCTATTCACCGTCTATGTCAAGACTTCCAGCCTTCCAACGGCAAACAAATGATGAGATACGATCAGATATGTAAATATTGTCCCTACCAGGGCCTCAAGCCAAGAGTAAATTATTAATTAAAAGTAAAAACGCATATACGACGTCCGTGCAGTCAACGGTCATACAGGCATATTGCAGTAGACGGCAAAGCGTGGACTTCCATTTACTGCCCCTATGACATCACTCAACATAGCATAGGAATCAACCGACAGCAATGGTTGATAGCTTACAGCATTTGTGTTAGCTGAATATATTGTTTAGAAGAAAAGTTTCAGATAGTATGTATGGTACCTTGGGGTTACTAGAATTTTTTTTTATGAACAGTGAGCTAGCATAACGGGCTGAAACATAACGTTAGGCCAATGGTATATAGCCGACCGCTGGTTCTGTCCTTTACGGGACCTAAGACTGGACGACTTTATGACATCTTCATGTTATCTGGATGGTGTTCAAATTGCAATTTGTAATACCTGTATGTACCTTTCACAGTTTGACTTATCATGTGAAGGGTACTGTTGTTTATGGGAACCGTCAGTTGGTTAGCGCGCTAGTGCAGCGTAATGACCCAGAAGCCTCCCACCAATGCGGTCTCTGTGAGTTCAAGTCCAACTCATGCTTGCTTTCTTTGGAAGATCTGTCAGTAAAAAGGCCATTAATATCACAAGCTAACAAAAATCCATTCGGCGTCATTAAAAAGTCGAAAAACTTTTACTTATCTTTGGATATTCAACTACATCTGTTTGAAAAAAGGTTCAACCCATAACCTTATACTGTTGTGAAATATAGGGGGGTGAGAATCCTGAAATAATAGAGGTTCTTGATGAAATATATCGAAAAAGTATTCTTTGTTTTAAAAACTGTACACTTAATTTTTATTGCCAATGATGAACTTGGAGGATACCCATCATACATAAGTTCAAATATTAACATGTTGTCTAAGGGGACAAAACTCATGCAAGGTAATAAAGCAAACATGTAATATTTTGTCAATTTATGTTTGCCAACCGGCATGTGTATTCCAAACGGGTTAAGCATATTAAGTTTATTTTGAGTTAATGTGGGTTAAACTAGATATGGGGTTCACAGTTCTAAATAAAGGTACACCATCAACCCGCGCCTTAGACGCCCCCGCCCCTCACCACCACCACCACCACCATCAGACATCCAAATCATGGACGTGGAGAATCCTCGCGACAGGGACAACACCCCAGCAACACCACCGCACACCTAACGGTGATGTATCATCTGCCTCAATCAACCCGTCAACAGCTGTGTATCCCCGTTACCACGCAGCCGTCTGCCAAGGCTGTGTCGTTCATCCCATCCTTGTCGCCGTTATTTAAGCCATTGTCATCACTCCCAGCCTAACCGCTTCAAGACGGTCACCAGCCTACACGTGAAACTAAACCACGGCCGCAGTGTAATCCACTCTCACGTGGCACCCCACCGCACGCCGGAGAGGCAATGTATGCATTCTCAGTGTCACAAGTTGTGATGGTTTTCATAATGGTAACATATGTGTGACCACCATCAAATGTTTGGCAGTAGCCTATTTCTTTCACTCACCTGCCGGTTACTTTGGTGATGGTTCTCTTTCACTTTTCTATGATATACATATGTGACAATTGACTTCATTTTCCCACACGCGTTTGCTGTTTGTTTTTAATAGCATATGATTTACAGTATATCGAGATAGATTGATGTGTTATGAATGGGTGTATGCCCGACTGATGTTTTTTCTCATAGATTGATGATTGGTCCTGGCTCACGATCAATGATGGATACTTAACGTTTAAAACAATACAAAAATAGCATAAGACGCGTGGTACAATGCTGGTTTGATCATTACTTGGCGAACGAGAGACACGAAAAGACCTCCACCATGAAACCCACGTGTCACGAGTGTGATTTGCTGATGTAATCTTGTACGGCAGAGTGTGTATTATTTAACTTTGCCTCTGCAAGAAGATTGTTGAAAGGCTAGCGAGCGCGCGGCAGACCAGGGGTAACAAGCCCGTTTGAATATGAATTGGGCCTTGTATGTCATCAAAGGCGTTGAGGCTTTTATAAGGTTTGTTACAGGCATCGCACGACGTGGTATCGTTGTGAGGTTATTTCTACACTATCTCTGCTAATTCCTAACCCTGTATATATGTCTTCTATATATTTGAGCTTGTATACATTATAACTCATAAGTTTGTAGATACTCCTTCTGCTACTTAATTGTGGTTGTTTATCGGATTTGAGGCCAGCAATGGCCGGCATTTGGCCATATTCTCCAACCCTTTCTCTCTCTTCCGCTGTGTAATTAGATGTGTGTGTCTTGTGTTTGAGTGCATGTCTTTGAACGTGGATTCTTACATATAGACGGATACATAGCCCCATAAGACTGATAGCGGGTTGTGTGATTCTCAAACAAATATTTGTATATATATGTTGAAAACAGTTGGGAAATCTTCCTCTAGAGTAGGCTATAGATTGCTATACCCTACGTAAACCGGTAGCATTCCACTTATAGGGACACCTATATTTCTGTAGTTACCCACCCTTAAGTTACCAGCATGGACGACCCCTTGGGGTTGGGGAAGTCTCAATGGAATTTGTCCAGACTAGCTCTACAACTAAATGCAGTCGTGATGTATCTGTTGATGCTGATAGACAATCGAGTCACAAAAAAAATAAACAGAATAACCACAGTCACTATCACCTCCATGGGAGGTCTACCCACTTCAGCTTGGAATAATATAAAGTTTGGCCAAGCTATACAACAAGCTATAGGTAATATCAAGGAAGTCAAGAAGTATGGTAGCAAAGATCTACTTATTATATGCTCAGTCCCTGCACAAACTAAAAAGGCTTTAAATTTAACTACACTTATGGGAAGGGATGTAAAATGCCGACTACAAACATCCACTATGTCTGTTCGTGGAATTATATACAGAGTGGGTGAAGACTTGACAGCGGGACGTTCCAGAAAAGAGCAAGTGTGTGAAAGCTGAAAGAATGTATTAGGGAAAGGAAAAAATTGAGACATCCTGCATGTTATTACTCTTCGACCTGAAATTTTTCCAGTTAAACCATATATCCTCCTTGCTCTTTGGTGTTTTAAATGCCAGGCCTACGGACATATTTCTGCTTCTTGTAAGGGCAAGCGAAGACGCCCGATGTGTGCAGGCGACAATGACTTTGAGCATTGTAACAACTTAGACAGACCACTATGAATGAACAGCGATTCTTCTGGTCATTCGCCAGCATACCTAGGATGCCCATAAAGGAAACAGATAGGCAGGGCCCAATACACCCGGGTGACGCTAAAGATCTCGTTCACTGAAGGACTGAAAAGTACACAATATGAAGACAGGCAGCTGTACCCCAACAGGCCTGAAGAAAGAGCACTGTTAGAAGGCGAGGACAACTCACTCTCGCCCTCAGCACAGCCAACTACAATACATCCCACAACTCACAGCTTAAACGTGTCAAACCTGTCATGAAGCCTTCTTCAACTCAAACAAAATCCACCTCCTCCACACAAACAGAAGATCTGTCTGTTAATATGGCCACTCGTATCATTGCCTTATTTGCTGAAATTATGCTAAAAGTCTTTGACCTGAGTGACAGCAAGACTTTCGTTTTCAGATATACTCTGCATCACCCAGGCATGTTTGGGGCCTGAACTAGTCATCTTTCCCTCGTCTGGCTCCTATGTTGAACAGTTTGGAGGAAAGTATCCATTCATAAAGTATAATTTCACCAACCTGTATCTTGTTTTTGTTCTGCTCTCTTTCTTAACGGTGGCTTTTCACCTACTTCACTATAACATACGAGGCATTGGTACACACGGGGAAAGAATTTAAATTCTACATTTCCGATATGGATCCTTCACCACATGTCATAAACAGGAAACATTCTTAAAACCACACCTCCACTGTACCTATCCAGGTTACTCTATCAGTAGAGTTGACAGGCATATAAAGGATAAGGGAGGCCTTGCCATGTTACTTAAACATGAACTTTCATACTCTGAAATCAAACTTCCGCAACTTAATAGCCAGTGTTTTAGCCTATCTAGGTCTTCTGGCCTCGCTGTCAGTGTCGTAAACATCTACAACCTCTCCAAACATTTCGAACGGGACCATCTTAACGCCATTCTGTCTGTTGTTAGCTCATTGTTTATTCTATGCGGCAATTTTAATGCCGACAGTCCTATTTGGGGATCTTCTACCACTAACTGTAATAGGAAAATCATCTCCGATTTTATCCATAATTACAGCATTTGTGTACTTAAAGATGGGACGAGTAGTCGGATTATCGTTTGACTAGCCAGTCGATGTGACTTCTCCCTGTGGCAGCGACCACCTCCCTATTTTAGTCTCATGTCAGTTTACTCCTCATGTTAATGAAGTTGATCAACCGTCAATGTGGAGTAGTAAAAGTGCCTACTGGCTTGTTTACCAGAGAGAATGCATAAAATCCTTCTCTGACGTTTCCCTTGATAATTATGTAAATATATTTTATAATGTTGCCAGTGCCATTAATACAGCAGTCGGTAATGCTATGTCCAAGTCAGTAGGAGGAACTTCCCCCCCCAAAAAAAAAATTGCCTGTCCCTTCGTGGAAGAAAGATTGCTCTCGAGCAATCAAGGAACGAAAACATCTTAAAAACCGTGCGCGTAGAGGAAGGCTTTACGAAGACATCGTTTCATACAATCGTGCAAAGGCCGTAGCGCAGCTTACAATCAAGCGCAGTCAGAAAGATCAGTGGCGTCAGTTCTGTTCTAATTTCTCATGAAATCCGTGTGGCCCCAGATTAGATCTATGAGTCGGAAAAGTAGATTGGTTTCTACTCCAGCCATTGTCCAGAATGATATTAGTTATGTCACTAATGTTGATAAAAGCAATGTATTCGCTGATAGTTTTTCATTTGTCTCCAGCTCCTGCAACTACTCACCAGACTTCATTCCCAGAAAGAAGGCAAGGAAGAATTGCATCTCTCTACTAATATTATGCCCAAGGATACGCCAATTAATGATGACTTCTCTCTCTTAGAATTAAAGCAGGCCATTTCACCATCTTCGGATCCTTCCCCAGGAGAGGATTCCATCACGAATTTCATGTTGCGTAATATGCCCGATCAATGTGTCCTACTGCATCTCTCATACAATACCATATGGACTAATATCAAACTTCCTTTTCAGTGGAAGCAGGCTATTGTAGGCACTACACCTAAGCCTGACAAAAACCCCGCTGTTCCTTTGTTATGTAGACCTATTGCTCTCAGTGCTACTCTGTGTGAAATGATGGAGAAGATGATAAATAATGGACTGATGTAATATTTTTAATCAGCATGACATTTTTAGTCCTGTCCAGACTTTTTTCCTCATTCAGATGTGTCGGGGTAGTACTTGATACACGTATTACTTGGTCTAAGCACATTGATTACACCGTAACTAAACGCAAGAAAGCCATCAATTTGATGAGGTGTGTCTTTGGGCGAGAATGGGGTGCTGACAGGCACTGCCTGTTGTTATTGTACGGTTCCCTCATCCGCTCAAGGCTAGAATACAGCTGTGAGGTCTACGACTATGCCAGCCTTAAGTCGGAGCTTGGTGCCATTCAGTGTGCGGCGCTTAGGCTCTACACAGGGGCAATGCGAACGACGCCACTCAATGCCATGCAGGTGTTTTGCCAAGAATGGCCCCTGCACATCCGCAGACAACTGCGCACTATCTTTTAGACTTTGGGCGGATAGGAACATCTCTGCCTGTGCTATCCTCACACCTTCCTACTATGACGGCTCGTATGACAGTCGGCCTAACGCAGCGTTACCATTCAAACAGAGATCCAGTCAGATAACCGTTCTCATTCAATGTGCCCATTTAAACATACAGCCTTCCTCTGTACCAGACTTTCCACCGTGGAACTTGGTTTCCCCACATATCTCCACTGACATTTGTTCTAAAACTAACAAGTCTGATAACTCAGCTATCTCATTATTATGCTCTAAAGACCATATCCAGTCTAACTGGTCACAATACCTGCAAGTTTTCGCTGATGCATCTGAATGTCCTGACACCAGTGTGGTGACAGCATCATGTTGTGTGCCGGAAATTAAATACAGCAAGTCCTTTAGGCTCTCTGACTCTCTAGCTGTGTTCACTGCCCAACTCGTTGCAATTACCTGTGCCTTCCAGTTTTTGAACTAGGACCAATACGGGCTTTTATTTTTACTGACTCTCTTTCTTCTTTATGGGCTCTGTTGAATTTTTCGTCGAACAAGTCCTCTAGACTCTTATATTTGAGATACTCTACCCATGCACCACACGTGATTACCGTGGCGTCTCCGTATCGTTTGATTGGGTGCCGGCTCATATCGGAATTTCTGGTAATGAGCAAACTGACCAGTTGGCTAAACAAACTCGTATGTTTCCTGACATAACGCTCACTGTTCCTCTATCGCTAAGAGAAGCAATTAGCTCAATAAAGCAAAAGTTCATAAATATGTGCCAAAACGAATGGGATAACTCTGACTAACGGAGATTTTTCCATGAACACAACTCACTGGTTACCTTACACTATGACCTGTCGCTTAGTTGTAGCCAGGACGAAGTACTAGCACTTCGACATCTACTATATATATAATTTCACGCACATATGTACAGATATTTTTGTTTCTTTTTGTTTTGTTTTTTAACTAACAAGTATCATTTTCAGAATGCAAGTATCATTTTCAGTCCTGTCTGGCGTGCATCGCCCCGGTGGGACGGAAAACACCATCACAAACCCACCCACTCCCACTTTTAGTCCCAGATGATCTCGGACCACCGTCGTGTTAACATCTCAATTTCAGCTTAGTTAGCTTTCTAAGGCAGGTATTTTACATGTAAAACAGCAGATAAAGAAGTAGTTAGATGGCACTGAAGTGAGATTTCAGCATCAGAGCATACCAAGAAACAATGGCGCTGTTAGTCCCAAATTGTGACACAATTTATTTATTTATTTATTTGATTGGTGTTTTATGCCGTACTCAAGAATATTTCATGTATACGACGGCGACCAACATTACTGTGGGAGGAAACTGGGTAGAGCCCTGGGAAAACCCACGACCATCCGCAGGTTGCTGGCGGCCCTTCCCTCATACGGCCGGAGAGGAAGCCAGCATGAGCTGGGATTGAACTCACAGCGACCGCATTGGTGGGAGGCTTCGGTCATTGCGCTGCGTTAGCGCGCCAACCGACTGAGCTACGGAGGCCCCCAATTGTGACACAAGTGTTCCCAAGCTGCGGAACTGACTTTTCAAGGTTGTGGGACCGATATTCCTCAAAACTGATTGAGAATGTGTAGCTCAATAGTTTGCAGCTGGGATTTTCTGTACCAAATGTTTATAATTTATGGGTTTGTGATGGAAAATTTATAATGGGAAAAGTTACCTATACATATAAGTGCCCCTAACAGTGGTACTGGTATTCCCAGTTTCGGCATAGTGAGACATTGAGTCCCAGATTTTGGAACTCGTTTTCCTAAGTCATTACTAAACCATTTCTGGAACGGTTACTCCAGAGAAGACCTGGAAGTAATAATTACTGGTAATTTGCCCACATATGGTTGACATATTGTCTATTTAGGAACTGTAGAACGTACCGGTATTTTAGAGGCCATGAGGTCTGTGATATCTGACATATCTGATCACAAAACGGGAGTTCAAATTGTTGTTGGTGTCTGTGATGTAAAACTGTAATGCAGAACATTGGAATTAACAGATTAAAACAGGCGACTTCTAGCTCTTCTCATCAGAGTATTATTCCATGCATCGGTTTCTTAGTCTTAGATGATAAAATAATGTCAGTGAGGAAATGTCACACGAATATTTACCTAGAACTTCAAGGTGCATGTGTGCTGAAAAACTGCTTAGGTAGTACACAAACACAATAGCATCATAACACAAAATGATGCGTTTATCTGCGAGTTGGACCCTTTTGTGTAGCCCGGCAGAGTCTCCCATAAGCTGTGGGTGACACGCGTACGGTGGTTTTCAAAATAAAGCGTTTGTTGAAAAACACTTGGCTCCCACCAATATGGTCTGCATATGCATAAGTCATTTGTGAGAAGTTTGTCAGTAATTTGACAAAGGTGAATACTCCCCCCGGGGACTCGAGTTTCTGTCATCTGCAGTGCTGGTCACCAAGGAATAATTCTTGGGTATTGCTCTAAACACCAGTCAAGTAAATAGATAAATAAATACTACTGGACGTAAGTCTATTTTAATACCCCAACTGACGTAAACTGACACGGTGGTAGCTTTCAACGGTATGACCATTTGCCCACTATCACACTGCCGTTACTACCTTGGTTTTGCTCTCTTTGCTGTAGTCTTTTATACTTGATTCTATGTTGATCATAATTACATGAAAGTAATTTTCAATTACTATAACGTTGCCATTGTCATATTACATGTTTACGACTAAGAGATTTCTTACGTATGCTGCAGAAAAAAGGTTTTTCAGATCAAATTTGAACGGGCGTGTTTGAGTGCAAGAGAAATGATGGCATACTGGGTTGAACACAAGATGAAGTATGGTCATCGCTACCAGCCAATCAGGATTTCTCTTACATGCCATGTCATAGCTTGGATGTCATGCCCGCTTCGGCAGCCATATGCTCAGTGGTGGTTTATGCTATGTTAAAACTTTACAGGATGGTATCGAAAAAAGTCAGTATAAAAAGCAACAAACTGTTCATACCGAAGTGCAAAAGCCAATAAAATAATCCGATATACCATCGTGTAATTTGCTCAGACCAATTTTGTTAATGTGTCAATAAGCTGTGAATGGAGGGGATGAGAAACTTGGTGTGTACGACTGGACACTTTCAATTGGCCAGCACTAGCAGATAAGTTATATCCGCCACGCTTATTGGCCGTTAAGCAGATTAATATGGCAAAAATAATGTTTTGAATGGTGTAACTATACAAGAAAATCTCTCACTCTGTAACTTACCTCTCCACATGAATTATCTCCCTTACATCGTAGATCCGCTTGACAAGTTATAACATCAATTCTCAGTCTAACGACATATTCAAGAATTTTTCACTTGTACGAAATTTCATGGCTCCATCTTGCCAAGACGTGACAGCTACTGCGAAGAAACATGTAATCCCACAATACACGAAATACAATAAATCACTCAATATAGCAGAACACTTACAACAACAAAGCATACAATTCAGCTAAACACACATTACGGCAACACGCACAATCCAGCAAAACGCACAACACAGCAATGCTCACAATACAGCTTAAGACACAATACATCAACACATAAGGCAGCAAAAGACAATATAGGAAAACAGACATTAAAGCAAAACAAACAATACATCAAAACACACAATACAGCAGAACAAATATTACAGGAAAAAGACACAATACACTAAAACACTCAATGCAAAAAACAGCAATACGTCCAATACAAGCAATGAACACAGTAATGCAAAACACACAATGGAGCAAAACACATCATACTATAATATACTACAACAAAGCACGTCCACACAATCACTCATTCAGCCCTTCTTCTTCGTCCACTCATTTCACTCATTCAACACTCATTCTCCTCTGTACATTCAATAACTCCTTTAACACTTATTCTCGGCCTTCCCCTCAATCACTCTTTCAACACTTATTCTCCTCCGTCCACTCAATCATCATTTGCAATTATTCTTGTCCGT
This sequence comes from Acanthopleura granulata, assembly GCA_016165875.1. Taxonomy (NCBI): domain Eukaryota; kingdom Metazoa; phylum Mollusca; class Polyplacophora; order Chitonida; family Chitonidae; genus Acanthopleura; species Acanthopleura granulata. Next base: position 10,240 of record JABBOT010000005.1, read on the forward strand.
CCACTTAATCCCTCATTCAGCTCTCAGTTTCCTCCTTCCACTCTAAGACTCATCCTTCTCAGCCCATTCAATCACTCATTCAACAATACTGGTATAAGTAGAAGATTGTCTTTTAAAATGAAGAATAAACACACTTTGACATGATTGTTTTCACCCTTTCCTTTCTGACTATTGTATTCGCCATTCTCCTGTACACCTAATTATGTTATGTACATGTATATGCTCATGGACCAAATAGTCCAAAGCAATAAAGATCTATCATTATATTAGCTGCACGTCTACATGTTATTCAGAAAGGACTGTCCAGTAGGCCTATAATGTTGTTTGAAAGTAAGTTTTTATGTAGGGTTACAGCTGTAACCAAAGTAACCACTTTATGTCTTAAACGATTTAATTCACTTTTATGCTTTGCTTGGTGAGCCACAAGTTGCTCTAATCAGCAAACAACAACAAGAAATAAATACAGACTTGAGTAGATTGCCCAATAGTATTCCTTCTACTGCTACTACTACTACAAGGAATAATAATAAACTTGATTGAACATTACTGGACGTGTCCGTATGATATTTGTAGTTGAAAGTATATGTAAATTGGAGGTAAATGACACATGATGAATTATCAACATACTTCATATTTATGAACACTTTGAAATAACTTAATGTGATCCGAGAGGTACGAAAGGATACATGAAACACATAGACCTCTAAAACGGGGATTGTTGGCAAAAACCAAGAAAAACAGATTTCATGTGAAAACATATTTAGTTTCTCTTAGTAACGCATCTAGTTTATGCATATTTTTCACTTTTAGTCGGAAATCTTCGGACTGTACTTAAACTTACAATGAACGCGGTAACAGCTTTGCTCCCACCAATTTGACTCTTTCCCCGGCATGGTTGTTTTGAATACTACCACCCCTGACCTGACGACTTCATATCTGAACTCACCTCTGAAGCATGGGAAAACTGTAGTTAAAACCATTTTATCCCTCCAGGGAGACGTTTTTTATACTTCTTCGGATTCATCCGAAATTGCATCTTTATTTATACAAACGTTTCAACCATCTTCAGTTGTTAATAAATACACCTTTCCGTAGTTGGTCTAAATCTTTATCTAAAGCGTGCGACAACTCAGTTAATAATAATAAAGTGGATAAAAATTGTGGATAGGCAGTTGCCTTTTGTGCACAGCGATGTTTTACCCTTCTTGACAAGCTATTTACTAGGATCACACTTCCATACGCCTCATGGTGAATGTTTAAAAACTGAAATATATTGGGCGCACGGCTCACAGAGGGAGAAGCGGAATCCCTCAGCACGTCTGCCATAGTGTATAAGGTAAGTTATGTGGCTCTCATGAGACTCCTTGGTTTACGGATGTCGGGCTTGACGCTTAGTTTCGTACATAATTTCATGTTTCACTGTGATCGAGGATTTATTATGTGTGCCGTTTTAACGCTGATCTCTAACTGTTGACTTACCCCTATCTGACTGACCAGCTGGGCCTTGAGGGAGTTCTTGTGGCAGGGCGAGTCTGTGTCGCCACTGAAGCATCATACAGAGGGCAACATGCATAACACTACACCCAGTCTCACCTCTCTAACCTCTTAGTGCTGTGCGCCAAACGAGGCAACAACAAGTAACATTTAAAGTCACGGACTTGACCCGACCCAACACTAACCACAAGGTCTAACAACTCTAAGACTGAATACTGCTTCAAGAATAAAGGGAGAAAAAAAAGCTTGATTTTCTCCAATATTTCACAATCACAGTACGCTAAATACTGAACCTTTTCGCACAATAGCTTCCCATTGTGCTGAAATAAACACCTACAAAACAAGCAAAAAGCTTGCAGAATAAGTGTTCAAGACTTTGGGGACATTAGGCGATCTGATTTAGACTGTAGACGATTTGACCTAAGGTATCATACGACTCGACCTTAGTTATTAGACTATTTGACAAATTTTACCTTAACAAATTTTCTACCGATCCACAGTCGTATAAGGTAAATATTCTCTAGTATGTCGTTAAAAAGAATAAAATAAATAAATCAATAAATCAATAAATAATAAATATAGGACGACCAGTAGGGTTACAAGAACTACATTATGTCCATGCAGAACCTCGACGATCAGCCATGGCACCGACTGAGTCAGTAATTGCATGGCCTGATGAAACTGTTAATGATTTCATGTTTTCTGTTGATGTAATTCATTGGAAACATAGATTCGACCCACATGAATACACAAACTAAGGAGAAAACTTTAACTTAATGGTACCAAAAGAAAAAAGCTTCTGTAAAATTACAACCGACACGCACACTTGCCATTCTTCATCCTTTATATGTATATTTTACTCACCAATATTTGACGCCGTCTGACCGCTTCTTGATTCAGTCCGCTGAAAGGAAATACGGCTGATATGATCGGAGCTAATATTCTGCGTACTCATCTCACAGATATGTACATAAACTCTCATCTAGCTACACTGATGGATGACTTGGCCTCGTACTGAAGTGTCCTCAGATTTTTTTCTTCTGTTTCTTCGTAGAGAGTGACAGTGACAAATATATACCACTGACTGCCAATTTCTGGAGCATTCTCCATGCCATTTAATACGACATCATTTTGATTGCGCACAAAAATATTTTTCCATGTCCTTTTCTGGCCTCGATATTTCACATTTAAAACTATTCTGTGTGCAGGTTTAACCTGGAACATTCTGTTATTCAAAGTCCCGAGAGACAGTAGTATGTGCGCAAAGGTGCATAAAGGATTTGAATGCACAGCCGTACACAATTGGTGTCTAGTCATTTGAACACTATAATACACTGTACAATGATACCTAATATTCAGTTAGGTTTGAAAAACTTGAAGACATGTACAGATAAAGATTTAAAGTGTTAAAAGCAATGTTCAAAGTTTTGATCTGTTCTCTCTTGCTGTTGTAGTCTTCATGTTGTTCTATATGGTATAGCCTTTTGTATTTGACATACCCCACATATAAAAGCCCTTTGTTCAAGCTATGGATTGTAAGAGAAGGGATGTGCAATTTCCAGCTATAACAATGCAACAAAATAGTTTCTAGTCCTCAAGATATTGTGTTGTAAGAAAGGTCCTGATTTTGGCCTCTGTACGTATTAGTGTTCTTGACATAAATTCCGCCATATGAACACAGTTAATGTAAAACGCTGGTCACTACAGGCCACCTAAGGGCTTGAATCCAGTTTTCGCTGGTTCTGTTGTGGCAAATTATCAGAAAGCTCTTGTTGGGGCTGGTATCTTCACTGAATGGCGCATTCGGGCTCTGACTCTCTTTGTCACCAAAAAGCTTCTGATTTTATAGGTGAAATTTCCGAGATTCAAAGGTAAATCAAATATAGAAGTCAGTTATTAGGTCTAAGTGACAAAAACTGTCATGGGAACAAAGTGTCAGATCAGGATCTTTCTGATTCTTTTTGTTGTTATTTTATCTGCTGGTGTAATATCCTTTTCAATTTGCGGCTCGCGTATTAGGACTTCGCACCAACTTGTACTTGGCTGTTTACCGTGAAAAGGGTAGAGGATGTGTTCAAGGACACCTTATTAATATTTTACATACACGTACATGTCGCATTATCAGAATAAATTACAAAGTTAGGCGAAAGTAGTTTTCCTACCGGGCACATTTTGCTGATATTCGGCCAGAATCCAGTTGTTTTAAACTTCTTTATCATTGAATTAACCGCTTCAAACCTACCAGAAGACGACAGAAAATAACAATAGTGTATGTAATATTTATTTGCTTATTTATTTGATTGGTGTTTTACGCCAATAAAATATTCAAGAATATTTCACTTATACGACGGCGGTCAGCATTATTGTGGGAGGAAACTGTATGTAATAAGACTGGCTGATCCATGATTAACGTCATGTAGGGGAGTGGAGCCAATCGGGATGATCGACTAAGTGAGAAACAAACCATCAACAGTGGCCTAAAATTGAGCAGACATGCCCCTTTGTACACTAACAAACGCGTCGCCATTCATTCATCAAGGTTTATCACTTGTCTCCTGGTTAACATGGAATTCAGCTGTAAAGCTGAGAAGGTCACCGTGTTCAGAATTGCGCAGCGCCTCTTTTCTTAGACATAAGTAAAGAGGTAATGACGGAGCGTCAGTTTCGTAATACGTTTTCAAACCTGGTTTTGGAGAGAGAGTTTGTAGATTCCCCCGCTGGTACTTTTAATTTGTATGGTCTAAGTGACAATACGATGTTCCAAACGTACACAAGGAGCCATTTTGAAGGGTGTGGAAAAGTTCGTCAATAACTTGCCATAAAACTGACCACCATCATTTATGAAAATTTCTTAAGCCTGGCGTTTAACGACAATCAAATAATAATTAATGAAATCAGTTATACGGCAGAATTGCTGGGGTTCACGCTCCTGTCTTACTACCATTTCTGGTACATCGAGGTTGACATCATGGCAATAAAAAGAGAAAACAAAGAGATAAAATTAAAAACAAAAACACAAGATTTGAAATTGTGACTGTCAAGTGTTGGAGACAATGCAGCTTGGATCTTGTGATAGGTTACATGTCATTTTGCCTACAGCCCCCATGTTAAATATAGTAGAAAATTTTAGCCCTTTCTGAAAGATTTTATCGTCATAACGTAATAAACACACATCACAAGAAAATATTACTTGCAAAAAAATATCACTCATTTCTCAAATGTCATGAAAGACTAGAAAATGTTATCTTCTGATCAATTTGGACAATTTTTAGAGCTGGCCAACATTGGGAGAAAATTTTTATTTGTAGTAACCATATATAGAAATTTTAAGATGGTTTGGAAAGAAAGGTTTCTAAAGGGTTTTTCCTGTAAGATTGAAATGGCCGACAAACCAAATGACCAATCAAAACTCGAGAGAGTCAGAAGTATTCTGAACGTTGCCGTATTTTTTGTTTCTTTATCTTTAGCTATTTTGAGATATTGGAGTTCAAAGTGTAAAAACTTACAAACAGGCTTCCGATAGTAATCCAAATAATTTCAACAGGTGTCCCGCCAGGACGGTGTGGATCTTTATTAACTGTAATAAAAACAAATTCTTCGGGTGTGAATTTTTACTTCTAGAATTGTATATGTGAAACATTCTGGAGTATGATGTGATTCCAAAAAACATTTTAATAAACGACTGCCTGGCTTACCGGACTTGACCACTCTCACGATGTTAAAGATTTGACGACAACGTGCTGACTACGTATCTCTATTCTGCCACATGGAGATCTATTCGAATGTCTGTCCGCTCAGACACATCTTATATCAGATGACGTCCAAATGTGTCATGTCACAACCGCTGTTTTGTCTGATGGGGCCTCCACATTGTGTGTCAGAGATATCTATTTAATTATTTGATTCACATTTATTTTACGGCAGGTCGAAGAATTTCTCATCTATACGATGGACGTCAAGATCAAGGGTAGAGTGCACAGGATAAACCACTGACAGTTGGCAAACTATTGATAGACTTCCCCACATGTTACGTACAGAAACCAACATACTGGTGGAAGACAGATGGTTCTCGCTATTGGCTCGCGGAAAACGTGACAGCGTTGAGTAAACCAGAGCAGGACACCCACAACACGTGTAGCACGTGAGACCCTAATGCGACGTGTGCTACCTGTTGACACCAATGCATATCTAAGAGCTGAACAAACTCATTATACTTGTACTATATTATAAGACCAATACATGCTCAAAAAAAAAACATCATAAGTGCCGCATATCCCGAGATCATTAAGTGAGCTTAAAAAACTCATCATACGTGTACCACATGGTGAGACCAGAGCATGTCTAAGAGCTCAAAAGACTCATTATTCGTGTACTATCTGAGCACATACCAACTGTAGTACTTCACATCCACAATACGGCTGTCTGATGTCTCGATTTTCCGCAGTTAGGTTTTATTCAAACTGTCCATGTAAATGTTTAAATGGTAGCAATTTACAAAAGCCTTACCACTGCGGAGTAACCATAATTTGGTAAAAAATACCCTGCTGTTAGCCATTTTAAAAGTGTGCTTCTCTATGGAGCCAATAACGACATGCTGGATGATTTACCCTAACATGCACTTGTATTGCTTTGTTTTTATCGGTTTCTTTCAGTGGAGAAAGCCACGTAGCAATGGAAAATTAATGGAAAGCTTTCACACATGTGGCATACAGTCATATGCGATAAATTGTGAAAGTCAAATCATTTTCAGCCATACCACCTCTGTCAATCGCTAACCGAGCCGCCGAGAACAATGAAGAACACAGAAGTGAACTTATTTGCTACACATCATGGATCCGTGTGCTGCTTGATGATCACATGTACGTGTACTGCTTAGTGAAGCCAAACCAGATGCACTCCACTTAATGAACAGTACTCTACCTGACAGTCAACATACAGGAATACTGATGCTTATGTCATCAAGCTCTGATGACTTGACGCAACAAAATGTGTGCACTATTTCATGGATTTGTGCAAACACACACCAACTGCAGGCCCCCATCCTCGCTCTCGTTCTTGCACGCCAGACGTTTGCGACAATAACTGGTCAGTGGGCGTCGTAAACCTCTGTGTGCAGGTACTGACGAACAACCAATATAGCCTTCTATCAGTATGTCAAACGCTTGCAGTTTTGTGGTTTACTTCGAGCATTTCGATTCCCCGGTATATTTGGCCATCATCGTTTAAATAAAACATCTTGAGTGCAATGATTAGCAGCAATTAAAGAACTAAATAGCAAACTCATGGATATAAAACATGACATCTTTGATCACCTCATTATCAGCGAGGAACGAAATAATTTTCTTTCATCTATTAGTTCTACATGCAGAATTAACGGTGAAATGATATGAGATTATTTTCTTCTACAAATTCTTTTTACCACAGTTATTGATAACCTGACTATAATACACTGACTATGATATACATACGGCCCATTGGTGAGCCATTTTACAACTGATCGTTGTGAAAAGGTGCTGCTTCTTTCCGTTGAATTATAGACATTTTTGACAATTGGGAAACCTATAGTTCTGGATAAAATCTATTAATCCCCTAATCCCCAATTATTATGCTTTCTGATGTTAGGAGTATATCTTTGCTGACAGCATCTTTATTTTGAATATCATGTATATGTATATATATTTACGTATATTTAAATGAACATCTTTAGCTCATAGAAAGCTTCCTTTTGGCCTTGGTTTAAAACCATGCAATAGTGCCCTTGAACATCACTGCTTACAACAAGTATTCAAAAAAAATATATACATGTATATATATGTTACAATTAGAACATACGTATCCTCTCCTGTGCACTTCAAAGTTCATCCTTAGAAATACAATAATAATTAGACTATGTAAATAAAACATTATGGAACTTTTGTTTCGCACATATATACATTATAAGACATGATTAGGTCAGGTATATATACAAATAACAGTTCCTCTTAAAGCTGCCTGCGCATGGGCCACGTCCGTTAAGCATTTTATGTTGCTTTAAGGGTAAAGAAAACCTAACAAAGGGCACGTGAGATGGAAGACCACTGACCGCTATTCAGAAAAAAATTGTTTTTCGAATTTTTTAATCTGGTAAGATGCTTTAAAAACATGGGATTGTACTGTCGTCTCTTTCGCTCACTAGGTATCAGTGACGACAAATCCATAGTTTCTGCTTGAAATAGCTACTTTTCAAGTCCCATTGGGAACTTTACATGAGCATTTTGAATGATTGGCAAAATACTGATGTCATTCTACTGGCCACGAAGTGGCCAGAAAGGTCAATTTAGCATGCATTGCTTAGTCATTCATAAAATTCTGAAAAATAAATCGTCTTTTTTAAAAAACGGTGCTTACTGGTTTTTAATCTGGCATATGCTTTATGTTGGTGATTTCTTCGCCTTGGAGGGAGGTATGGTAATTAAACCAAATTTAACACAAAAATTTATCTCCAGATAATTATCCCCAATTTCAAGGAATCGTCACCTCTAAAATGGTGATGTAGTTTACTTTTCCTTCAAAATACAAAAATAACTAGTTGAAATCTCAATACAGTTGACTAAACTAGATAACATCTTCCAGAGTTGGTTTTGATTCATCTATAGATTGTTGCTGTAGATTAATATTACAAATACAAACTGGTAGCACTACACGTTTTAATGAAGCTTTCCAGACAAAACGCTATAAGGTACTTTTTTTATACAAAAAAAAAACTCATTGCAGAACTCTTAAGCCATGTACACTACATACAAACGGCTACACAGTCATTTATAACACTTGGAAATTTTACATCGAGGTTCATTCAAACACTCCAGCGTTACATCGAATTCCAAATTCCGGCAGCATAGACACATTTAGGTCGGTGTCATTTCAAAACACTGTGTTACTCAGAACGTAATCAGAGTTATCTTCAAAAGTCAGTACCCAACTAGTTTTATTCAGTAACGTCAAAAGCCAGACGTTATATGAAAGGAAAAGCTGGAGTAAAAGTAAATGTAAGCAAGGCCAGCCTTTAGTAGAACTTGTTAACTGGAAAGGTTTTCATTGTCACAACCTGTTCGTTTATATGGAACGATTCGCCTAACTTGCTTGTTGCAGTTTGTCAGGTCGGTTTGAATTTTGATGAAAATTTATCCATTTCCAAATGTGCTCACAACATGCACCATTTGCTTGAGTCGGAAGGAAGCGAGTCACATTCCACACCATCGACGCCGCTAAAGTTCCACCGCTGATATAGTTCCCTCTGCGCAGTTCCCTATAAATAACCTTATTAGCAATGACCATGTCCGGTTATACATATTTTCCTGTATTTTCCTGTCTAGTTTGTCCATATGACAATTTTGAAAAACCATGTCCGGTTTTCTCCAATGCTGTCTCTTTGTGCGTACAGTGTTCAGTTCGTGTCCATATACAATCCGCATGACAGTTGTGTCTTTCAAGCAACTAGTAACAAAACTATCGCCACATTGTATGTCAGCAAGTTCAGAGATTAACATTATTGTAACATTAGACTTGTGCTTTTACGACAGGAAATTATGTCGTAAAATGAGACACAGCAAGCTCCAAGATAAGCTCGTCACATCTGACTTGTCTTTTCCGTGTCTGTCGGCCAACCAAGAGTTCTGCAACAATCATTTCAGTATGTGCCCATTTCTGTCATTCAAGCCAGCCATATCCTTACCACATGCTTACAAATAATGGCATTGGTATAATTCTCCAGCGCACATCACGCGGCATTCAACCAAGCGAGCCGATATGGCCATGATTAAATTTCCGCCATGGTGTCCTATTTGCAAGGCAGTCGCCGTCAGATAGCGGTAACACAGGTCGTTCCATCGCCATTTGCATGCACGACGTTGTATTTGACGTTTGCATTTCGACGCGACTGACATATTTTGTGTTGGCAAACTAACCGGACGAACGCGTTTCGGAATTGCGTTCCTGTGGCTATGTAGATGAAGAAATAGAAGCAGTAATGTGAAAGACACAGCTCCTCGACAAATTTCCGGGCAATCATGAAGTTAAAGAATCTTGTCCAAGCTGGGTCAGCCCGCACTTGGTCATCTGTTAAATTTATTTCCCCAAAGTGAATAAGGAAGCCCATAAGATAGACTATGGTCACCGGCAACAGACTTAAGATGAGATAGAAGGAGACGCTTACTAAGGTTATTGTCGATGCAGCTGTGTTGGAAGACTGGTTAGGCTGGTAAGGTAGCATTGAACCACTTTCCTTGGTGATTCGTTTTATCTCGAGCAATACTCGAATATTAAAGATTAGCACTGCCAAGGGAACAACGCCGAAAACAAGAATCTCTGTAAAAACTGTCCACCATTGATAGAACCCTTCCACCTTTTCGGATGTACCACACTCACTGGTCACCTCGGCATACTCCCAGGCAAAGGGCTGGACGCAGGCCAGGGCGAAAGAGATGACCTGTATGAAAATCACTGTATTAATGGCTCGCGATACCGTGCAGAATCGCTCCTTGACGAAAGGGTGACAAACGGCGATGTAGCGTTCCACAGTAAATCCCAACACCAGAAGGGGCGACAGATACTGAGGCCAGTAATAGGCCAGGTAGAACACTTTACACCATATCTTCTCGTCGTACGTGTATACTCCCCAGAATCGCAGCTCCACGAAGATCTGAAGGACGAGGAACACGAAGTCACAGATGGACAGCGTGGCTAAGTAGATAGCTGAGGAGTTGTTTCTCCGGATTCGTCTCTCCAGCCAGATATAGGCGGATATCGGATTCAGAATGAGACCCAGGAGGATCCACACTGGGGTCACGGCGCGGTCCAGGGTCACATACGTGGGTGCAAACTCATGGAAGATGGCGCTGGTGGTTCCATACCGGTCCCACAATGTCGTGTTGTCGGTCTGGTTTGAAAGCCCTTCCATGACTGGTCGTCCTGGAATGATACAAAGGTTATAATGAAAACGTGATACAGTATGTTGTCCTTCTGGTAACAAAGCCATTCCATTCTCCGTCACCTTGAAATGATATAAACATATTCGTCGGAACCGACATTTGTATGTCAACCGTCAACCAAAATGGACCTTTGAGGCCAATAATCGCAAGACCAGTTTCCAAAAATGATAAAGAACACAAACCACCAAAGAACTAAGAAAATATAAAAGTTAGGACGCATTCTTGCAAAGAGAAACAGTCAGCAGTTTTCAATGATGAGGAAAAGATGAATGTTCTAGTCGGGTAAATAAAACCAGTTTCATAAAAAGATCAAATAAAAATATACATATCCACCTTCGTTTCATAGAAAGGTCATAAAAAAGTTCATGAAAAAGATCATAAAGAAGACATATATCCACTTTAGCTGGATTTACAGGAAACTACAGATTCTCCAGACAGTATATCTTACCTGGACTTGTACCTCTACAAAGACGACAATGGTTTCCTGACACGCCAACCTGGTGACAAGAGAGGTAACTTCAATTTTGATATTAGAAATGTACTAAATGGCCCTGCATATGGCATATACACATCTCGCCTTGTGGCACTTTTTAGATCATGTGTGCTGTCTAATGATTTCAGTCAACGTCACAAGTTATTACTACAAACACTATTGTGTCAAGCATATTTAATCAAACCCCTTCACTCTAAGTTTCTTAAATTTTACAATGACTATTCAGGCTTCGAAACCGACATTCCTATACCATCTGTCAACCAAAATGGGCGTTCCGAGTCAATAATCTCCAGGCTAGTTTCCAAAAACGACAAATAACACAAATCCCGGAAGAACCAAGAAAATATATAGGACAGATTTATGTAAAGAGAAGCAGTCTAAAGTTTTCACTGCTAACGAAAAGACATAAAGAATGTTCTAGGCGGATGAATAAAATAAGCATCCAAATCGTGTATCATTTTTGTATGCATGGTGTCGATAATCAAGTATGTATCCTAGTTGCGCTTTGATTGCAACTGTTCAAATATCCAACGTGCCGCTCATACTCAACACGGTAAAAATACGGCCCAAAGCTCCGCGTTAAGAGTGTAAAATTTAAGAAATTTGTAAAGGACATATTATAGCAAAATATTACACAAATTCAGTCTTGTGCTTTAGTAAATCTGTCCTGTGGTTAGCATTGTTCGGCATAACTGAAAAACAATCATGACTTTCACGATAAACACACTGTTGCAAAAAGTAAAACAGTATGTAAGCGAATAACTGTACAGGTTTATGCATTCACGCTGTGTTCAACGCGCCCTTTGCATTCAAACAGAAAGGAGTGCGTGTACGCAGAAGTAGTCTCTATGCCCAGAGAAGTCTAGTGTTAAACTTGTTCCACGTTGAATACAACCACCGATTAGACGTTACCGTGGATGCGCAGTCCTCCCTTTCAGCCAAAGTGACAAAGCTATTAACAGCCGACAAACAGTGGTTCACAGATCATCACCCCTATGACAGTACGTGGGCAAATCGCCGAGGTAAATCGGAAGCACACGGCATGCATTCAGCGACAGAGCTCGGAACCAAATGAGCCTATATAGAATATAGCAATCTACTGCACATGTGTCTGCATGACTAATAAGGCGTTAAACGTGCCAAGAATAAAGCCTAGATGCCTACCCTTGGAAAGCCGAGCTAATACTGTGACTAGGAAATGATTTAGGACCTCTGGTAGGCAGTAAGAAGACTACGCTTATTGAGATCATCGCCGTATGAAAACGGCCGTTTTTAGGTGAAAAAAAGGTAAATGGAGCCTTGATCGGATCTGTTTTCTTGGTTGATGGCCGAGGGTCTGCTGGGAATGAGGCTAGGTGAAAGCTCGTCAGAAAAGCCAAACCAAGTCAATTCAAGATAAAGAAAGGCAAATATGGACAAGGCTTAAAGGATGACCAACAAGCATGTTCTGAATGTAGAATCACTTGAATCATTAGAAAAAATGACAAATATGGATAACCATGGATTTTAGTATACACTTTGGGTGGAAACAATGGTTCTTATTCCATATCTTGAAGTTATAAGTTTGTGACATGCTAATGTAAGGCATTGTCAATCTCCAATACCTTTCTAGTATGTCAGTAGAACAAAAACAGAAGTATGTACATTCTACGCAGAACAACATTATCAGCACAGAAAGCTACTAACGTATTCACTGAGCGTTGGTTGGCTACCTAGAGTTTGTCCTTGGTTGGTAAGTTAGGAAGCGAGGTCACTGGAACGATCGAAAAGTGTAATGTAAAGTGCCGAAAGACGTTGGACAGAGCAATTTTAAATTGGCTTTCAGAGATTCCGCAGATTATTTGCCCTGTGCAAAAAGGGACCCTGTGCGAGGATATGGGTTGGATAGCCGGAGACGTCGTATTGATACCGTATAATGCTATTCCAAGGGCCTAAAATAGCCCCAAGCACCACACTGTAGGGTTGACTTACGGAGAAAGCGCTGAGTCCCGCGAATCGAGTTTACATTGCATTCGTAGCTTCTGCAGACGGAGAGGCGAATCATTATGAGCTGGTAGGTCGAGTGATGTATAACAACGGACAACCAACAGAGACACCAACAAAAAAAACAACAAAAAAACAACAAAAAAAAGAAAACAAAACGAAAACCAATAATGTATATATACAATTTAGTGACAAACAGTATCACATAGTGATTTTTTAACGCGTTCAAATATGCAATGTCCCCTTTTGTCATTAACCCGGTTGCTAACGATGAATGACTGCTGGAACAAAACTGATCTCGTTGCGCGGAGGTGTCTAAACAGGGCTGTAAATCATCAAATCGACTTGTTTTCTGGCGTATGTGGCGAGCATATGTGCCTTTCTTCCTCATATATATCACATGGGACTGTGGCTCCGCTATACATCGTGCTTCGCTTTCAGTAAGGACGCTTTTGCCCTCTTTGATCGATGGACACAGCAATGGTCGTGAAAGGCACCAAATAACGGGTGGACAAAAGTGTTTGCGCAAACTGCTTTAGCCTGATATACTCAGACTATATGTTTTAATCCTGTGTCATGGTGCTGATTGTCTTTCCTATTTCATCGCATCCGGGATAGATATGATGATCGGTTCAGGAATAAAATGCATCACTCGTGAAGCAGCAAACGTCCTTCCCTCAAAATCAGCAGGGATCACTAGACCGCTGATGCGTGAGGAACAACAATGCTGTGGTTTATTGATGAACTATCGACAAGGGGCAAGTTCTCTAGGCTTTATGAGGATCACATCACTTTGTTGGGGCCAGAATGACCTTTGGTCATCTAGATTGCTGGAATAAGCTGCCAGGGCACATCTTACCGCTTTGGTGTAACCATGCCGTCTCAGTATTGGAGTCTTCACAATTAGATTCCAGTCAGACAATATGCTTCTGGTGTCTTCCCTTTATTTCATTGCCTGTGAAGACTTACGCCGGATCAAAGTACCTCTAGCACAATTGAACCATGTGTAAATGTTCACCAGATCGTATTTCGGAAGTTGGAATAATTGACGGTCACCAATCTCACCGGAGCCGTCTGTTAATGATGGTCCAAATTTCCTGCCTGCTATCGGTAACATTATTAAACCTTTCGTCGTTGTACTCGACATAATATCAGAGGTATCGGCTCTGAGACAAGGACGAATAACACCGGTACAAAGACAAACTGCATACCTACCCACATGGGTTAATTTAAAGCTATCAGGACTACCTAATTATTAGTATCTTTAATCAATACCAGGTAAAGTCTAGTTACTTTTGCAAACGTTCTCCTTTATATGACGGTTCAGGGCAAAATTGAAATCACAGCACCGATAACGCTTCATAACATCACGGCTTCCGTGGAATTAATGACTTGCACCATTTCATATTCGGACAAGTTTTGAATACAAACTATTTCAGTGTATCTAAGGTACATGTTTTGGTAATGCAAGGAATGGTGAATTATTAACTCTGACTATAAGGTAGAATATCTCTCTTAAGTGGAAGGCAGTAATCGAGATGCTATTTAAACATGCTAAACTACCAAGTAAATTCGCAGCTGAATGACAGCCCATGTTAATTATTGATAAGACAAACAAAGGACAGGCGGGTAACATTAAGAACTGCTTAGATACGTTCTGAACACCAAGGCAAACTCATGATATGCGGTTTCTTTCTTGTTGTGATTAAGCGCTCTTCTGAATAAAAAACACAGAATTTCTGGCCGTTTAGTCTTTTTGTCTTAAGATGACGTAATATTTAAAAAGAATTTAAAACATTATGTCTATTTTTCGTGAGCACAGCAATGCAGAATGTGAGCTACTAGAGCTAAAACACTGTTGTCAAAAACTGCATAACTTTCACCCATCACATTAAACGGCACAAACTCCTCCCGGAAACGTTGAATAAGCTCCAGTTCATGTGTACGTCATTAAAGTCCCTGTTGGTTTTGAAAGACGGAATGAATTGGAGACTTCCATACAGAATTCAACATTAACCAAGCACGATGACGGGAAGATTTATGGCTACAGGCGTGTATATCCAGAAGATAAGGACGACATTATAAACATCCGAAAAAAATCATACAGAATCCTGTGAGACGATCTTTTAGACAAATACATTATATGTATTTTATAGTTAGAATCAAGTCGGATAAAGCCATATAGGGATATGGCTTTGGCACGTTTGCAAAACAGCTTCTGGCCAGAACTTCCATCACCCTGGAAATCGAGACGACGCTTGCCATAGCCCTAGATGTAATATATATGCTTTGGCCTCCATCAAAATACATCACGATAATAAAAGATGAAATGCACCATGAGTATTATCAGGCTTTCAGTTTCTGTATGACTGCCAAGCTAAACAAGTTTTCACAATGAATATTATGGCTAATTCTGAGGTATCTGAGAGTACAGTGAAAAAACTCTCGCCTACTTGACTTACGACCAGCTACTATAGAGCCGACACTTACAAGAAAAAGCCGTAATCTTTTGTCTTCACAAACGAAAAGGCATTTGGTGTATTTATGTCTATTCTACTTTTTTCTTTAGTTTTTCAAGTTTTCATATATCAGTTAGAAAATGGCTCAGTTTAACTAACGAAAACAACAGCAATAGCTTTCTTTTACTAAATGCCCGAAAACATTAAAATTACCAGACCTTCGTATCAGTATTGATGTGTACATGGCGACCGATATCTGTTACAGACGCGCGGGAAAGTTGTATGCACAGGAGATATAAGTCAAAGAGACCGCACAAAGTGATGACGCACCGGTATCTGTGAAGTTGTAAGAGACGACGTGAAACCTCTCTAATAGTGTTCTTATTATACTTCAGAAGACACGCCTGTGGCTTAGACTGTTCTTCCCACCTTTTCATACAGGTTCTTGGCATAAACGTACAATGTATTTCATTGTTGTTTAACGTCACACAAGTAAACATTTCCAACTAATGCCAAGCAAAAAAGTGGCACTGTTTTCTGTTACATAAAAAACACCTTTAATCAGATGGGGCTTGGCTATGTGAAAAAATGCATAGTTGGCTTGCACGATTTCGAATAGAAAATCAAAACCATACATACGTCAAAAAAGCATACACTCATAGATACATACATACACATAAAGTAGATGGAAGCAAACGTAAGTATTCTCTTTCAGCGTAAGCAACTGAGCTTACAAATCAGTACTTCAGTATGTAAAGCGTAACTATACATTTTCACTCTGATTAAAATTTATTTAATTATTATTTTTAATTGACTTTTTTCAGATCCTGTTTACTCCTCTTATACTCAGCTACACTGAATAACAAAGACAATACTTATCCTGTTTGGTGTGTATTTATCTGAGAACTGCGTTCAGTATTAAGGCTTTAATGAAACATTGCGGTCATGGGTGGAGATAACATTAATTCTTTTCTCTCTGAAACAGACGGTTCTTTTCAAAATGAGATCTTGTTTGGCAGGGTTACTGAATTAACCGCCACGAAGCTGAACATCAACCTAGCAAATCTTCACCGCAGTTTTGATCAGAACACATTTCTGGCCGTTTTGATGGGACAGGTTGAGAATAACGTGAGAGTTTCGAAACAGGTTAACAGGAGCAAAAAGATTACTTGCGTTCTGAACGCCACGTGCTTTGAGCAAATAGATAGAGGCAGGTGAAAATAAGTCAGTAATTGATAGCAATGTTTGTTTCATTTGTTGTAACGAAAGAAAGCTACTCTCATTGCTTTGTAAGCCACAGACAACGTTGTGTCTTGTCAGTAGGTTTCTGATATCTAGCGCATTGATCTTTGTGCTAATAACCCTCTCAGAAAAAAATTGATCTGCACGAGGTATGTGATGATATAAATTATGGTTATCTTAATTCGTTTTCGGCAGAATGGTTAAGTTCTCCACGATCAAGCGCCTGTTCGAAATAGCTGCGACAATCAAAAAGGGGCGAATGTGTTAAATTTCGTGGCGACCGACCGACTGACAGACAAACATGACGGGGTACAAGTACAGAGATGATACGGCTATCAACTATACACTGATCTTTACCGATCTATATGAAAGGTTTACAGTTCAAGCTTAATCCCAGTATCTACAACAAGCATAAAGAAGCGAATGCAAGAATTTACAAGAATGAATGACTTTTGTGCTATTGTCCTTAGAAAGCTATACGCATAGCTTTCACTGAACATCAAGAATGCAACGTGGCTTCACCAAATAACCTGAAGCCATACACCAGCGCTGTAACATTGAGAAAGAACATAGAGAATCCGATGACGTGATATGCGCATGCCCTCTGAGTATGTGAAGCCAATGGCTAAGTGTAATTAACATTATATTGCTCTAGGTTTGAGTCGAATACTTCATATGTCTATTACATAACAGCGGCCATGTTAAAAAGAGGCAAAAACCCAACAAACTATACATGCATCCAGAAAGAGCTACGACAAATGGCCAGATCATCACGTGTCTGAAAAACTTCCAGAAATAACCCACAGGCGAGCTAGTTCTGAGAAATTTACGGACATAACCCCAATGCCAGTCAGTTCTTCCAGTCATAACCTACAGGCCAGACAGTTTTTCCAGGCAGAACCCACAGTCGTGTCAGTTCTGACAGATGTTTCAAGCATAAACCCACAGGCGAATTAGTTCTCACAAATTTCCAGACAAAAAACCAACAGGTCAGCGAACTAGTACCTGGTTAGAATACGGCCTGAAGTCGCAAGTTTAGGGACCTCAAATACTATACTCTTAATAATCATTCGTACCGTGTAAGTCCAACAACCTTCTTATAATTGAGTCAGCCAGTCTTTAATTGGCCTACTTTACTATTCATTACAGCACAACACAATTTCGTCCATTGTGGCTTGGCATGAAATATATATCACAGAAAAACTTCAGCTGGGACTGTCTTGTATATTTGTGTATGCATTTCTATCACCCAGATGTTAGGTTATAGGTAAATAATGCTTCCTAATATGCCCAAAACAGCGATTTCTTCACGGCGACCTGGTTGGTGACACGACTATGGAAGTACACCAGAAAATATTGCATTAGGACAATGCCGAGATGACCGATTAATGTTTGATGGGGAGATGGCGTGTAAGATAACAGTCTGGGAATTGGTAGTTTATTAATGCCGAATACAAGATCTGCGGTAAATACCAAGCAGGTAAGTAACTGCAAGAAACAGTGTCCGAGAGACTAGGAGAGTGTCCCTACTGAGAGGGACTAAGCTACAACGAGATGCGGCATTGCTACCAGCGCTGAATAAAGCATGAAGCTCGAATATCTGGGGCCATTAAACTTAATGAAATCCCTCTTGATACACACCCTGGATTAAGAGAGATTTGCCAACTGGATGAGACGGAGCTAAAAGAGTCCATAGGTAAAAGCCAATGTTTGCTTTGTATTTCTACGCCCTTGAAAGAACCTCGAAAAATCTTCTCTACATAAATTAGCTTTGTCTGACGTTCTGTTTAATAATGGTGTCAATGTATGCCTTAGGTTGTGCGTATATGTATATATTTACAAATATTTATTTGTATTATGAATCTTTTGCATAAAGCATACTTATATTCGTTTAAATAAAACAACAATGGCAACAACAAACAACATAATTATACAATTTTCAGATGGACGATGTCAAAAGCAGTTTTTGAATGTATGTATACGTCTGGATAAAAAATTTCGATCGTTCAACAACAAAACTGAAAACTGCCAGCTTTTCTCACATCATGCCGATTTATTTGACACAGCACTCCTGAGTATTCCAGCAGCTGCGATACATAGCTGATTATCGACACTGTATGTACTAAAATGGTTCAGGCTTTGGATACTGACTTTATTCATCGGCCTACAACATTCATGAAGTCTTTTCGTCATCATTGGAAACTGTTGACTGCTTTTTTTGCATGAATGAATCGGTAATAATTTTTATATTTATATATTTTCTTAGGTCTTTGGCGGTTTGTAAAATTTGTCGTTTTTGGAAACGGGTCTTGCGATTACTGACCCGGAACGCTCATTTTTGGTTGAAGTCGGTTTCGACGCGTAGATTCAGAATATTTCAACACCCAACTAAGAGTCAACACGTGTCATCACGGTACGTACAGCTAAGTTCACATGCGATTGCTTTGTACACCACAATTATATCTCTTTTGTATGGAAAGACGGCAGATGCATCTGCGACGTAGATAATCAAGGGCCAGATCGGACAGAAGTGATTAAACCACCGGCCTAAGCACAGCTCTATGTTTCACTTTTGGTCATTCCATCGGGATTTAAATTTCAATTTGGTGAATATTTTTGGCAAATACCAGTTTATGGCTTGTGGCTTTTATGCTCTAACATAATTAACGTAACTAAGCAACAAAACCCATGGCAATACGTCATCTTCAAGTAATTCAAGTCTTCGAGAGACACTAAATTTCGTATGTTTAACCCCGCATAAATCAATGCTCGAGGAGTGTATTGTCAAATCTATTTCACCTTTTCCTATTCAAATGATCTTGTAATATGACGTCGATAGTTTGTGGTCATTCTACCTATATACATATATTATTATTAAGCACACAACTGAGTTGGGTATGGCTTTTTGGGGTTGGACAACAGCAAACTGTGGAATGTTTGGAGTACATGGTACTTAATAGAATTAGAATCGCGTGATAAATATCGTTATACCGCGCTAACCCCTTTAAGCACTATAAAGCCAGAAATTGAATGACTTCATTTGACCTTAGTAATGTTTTTTAAGCCTAATAAATCCCAAGGCTGTTTGGCCTAATCTAATACTAGTGTTCGTTTAGTAAGCCTTTTTAATCCAGAGATTGGTAGATCGGGTTCGGTATCAGTTGATCGGGCCCTCGTTTAGCTGGCTAGCGCAGCGCAATGACCCAGAAGCCTCCCACCAATGCAGTCGCATTGGTTCAAGTCCTGCTCATGCGGGCTTCCTCTCCGACCGCACTTTGGAAGTTCTGCCATCAAAGTGCGGATGTTCGTGGTTTTCGCCCTGGCTCTGGCCGGTTTCCTACCACCATAATGCTGGCCGCCGTCGTATGTCAAACATTCTTGAGTACGGCGTAAAACATCAATCCAAAAAAGACCAAACAAATATACCTTTCAAGGACAGCGATGCCGGGGTTCAAGTCAGTAGGACCTGTATGTGCATGCAGCGTTTCTTTGGTTACATCGGCGCATATACAGTAGATGTACAACCTTTCGCACTACGAAGTTTCCATATTTACAGCTGTGACAGTTTTCATTCACGTGACCTGCAGATATAGAGGAAAACTGCGTCTTGTCGCACTCTGATCACAATTTGCAGCAAAAGTATACATCACAGGAAATAAATATGACCAGATTCGTGATCAGGGCGTCAAACTAGCATGCTTTCAATATTTGAACTTTCATCCTAAACACGAATGCATTGTAGATACATTATATATCATATAGACCCATATATACCAGGGGACTGCGTGGCTCAGTCGGTCAGATCAGCGGAATGACCTAGAAGCCGCCTACCAATGAGGTTGCTGTGAGTTCAAGTCCAGCTCATGCTAGCTTCCTCTCCGGCCGTACGTGGGAAGGTCTGCCAGCAACCTGCCGATGGTCGTGGGTTTCCGCCGGGATGTGCCCGGTGTTCTCCCACCATAATTCTGGCTGCCGTTGTATAAGTGAAATATTCTTGAGTACGGCGTAAAACACCAATGAAATAAATCAAATAAATCATATGTACCAAATATGGTAAATCTGTCTTTTGTCAAACCTTGAAGCCCTTTAGATCCTGTATTTTTTAAAACAGATCAAAAATTTTCAGCATGCATACAGAGCATGTACAGCACTTTCCACTGAGCGATGTTGAGCTTTACAGCTTTCACCGTTTTCTGTAATGCCACGTGTAAATGTGGGGGAAATTGCGCTTTTTCGCACTTTGATCGCAATTTGCGACAAAAATATGTATCAAACCAAAGAAATAAGGTCACATTCGTGATCAGGACGTCAAACTACGTCAGGTAGCAGGCTTAGAAGACTCAAATTCAACATTTTTACCTTCACATGACATCACTTACGGTTCCGGTTACTTTCTTACACATTGCATTGTGTTTCCGACCAAACAATGCAAAGACAGCAGTTTTTATATATGCAAAATTTCAGGTCAGTCGAACTGGGGGTTCGGAAGAATATGCCTCTCAAAAGTTTTGAGAGTTTATGAACCCAAAATGGGGACTAGGTCACGTGACCTAAGACATCCAAATTTTTATCACAAAAGACAGTCCTCATGCCTACTACCTGCCTACATTTCACGGATTGTTGCCTTGCCATTCTAGGCGCAGAAGTTTTTCAACTATAAAACTTGCAAAACTTGCGATTTTTTTGGATGTTCTACTTCCGGTTTGATGACATCATTTCCGGTTATGTAAATTTTTTCCTATACCTTGGGATGATGTTAGGCCTTAAGACTCCGCCTCTAGCTTCATTGGTTATGGAGCTATACCCATTCCGGGTTTGATGACGTCACTTCTGGTTTCCCAAAATTTCCATGTCTGGAATCAGCGTCCAAAACTGCATCAGGTAGAACTATTTGCAGGACGTCATTTGTTTTGGTCACATGACATATTCAATTTGTACAATTTTCTACGCAGAAAGTTTTCGTTATTACCCTGAATGTACCTAGGCTTTGTGCGGCTACAATTTGAATTTCTGCTCAATCGTATCAGCGATTCTTCCTGAAAAGATGTTTGATTTTCATCAAAATCCAACATGGCCGTTAAGTCACGTGATCAAAAGTCTCCAAAAGTTTAGGTGCAAAACTTTAAATTTGTAGGTAAAACATACTGAAATTTCATAACCGTGCCACTTGCCGCTTTGCCCAGAAACCGGGGACAAAATTGTGGAGAATAATAGTAATAATCCAAAGGAAAACAAAATGGATTCAAGCCTAAGTGATGTGAACACCTAAATGAACTGGTATCAGTTGAGGTTATTATGCCTTCTTAAAACAAGAATGGTTCAGTATTTTTTGGCAGATGTGAGCATTAGATCTCGTGAAGGAAGAGCTCTTGACTTCAGTTATGTTCGTTAAGGAGTCAAAAGCCAGAGATGGGTCGATTTAATCAAACCTCAGTTGTGTTCCTAAAACTTCGTAAAGTGAGAGATGAACTGGTCTAGTTTGACCCCCATGTGTTCGTTCGTAAACCTAAACGTCGAAACCCACATTTGTATACCAACAGTCAACCAAACTCAGGGGAAGTGATATTTGCACATTGTGTCAAACCTTTCTTCGTGTCACAGTGTGCAAAAGGCGCCAGTGTGTCAAAGCCGCCAGAGTTTCAAAATGTAATTTGTGTAAAACCCATAACTATGTCAAAACCACCACTGTGTCAAGCCTGCCAATATGTCTAACCTGCCACTATGTCAAGAATGTGAGTGCGTTAAACCAGTCACGTAGACACTGGTCTGTAAACTCTAAAGTCTAGATGACTCCAGCAGAGAGGTCCCTGGCGTATATTATACAGACTAACTAGACCAGTTTAGACATCGCTTCCAGTAGCCTAGCGGATATTGCTCTCAATGAATTGGTATTTAACAATGTCGAAGTTGAAGTTAATTCTCCTGTCATCAAAGCAGTGGACGATAAAACTGGAGACGTGTAGAGAAAATTCCATAAACCGCACTGGACGTGCCATCTGGCAGATTAGTTGTCTGTTCTATTCTATTGGATACAGAGAGCCAAATGGGCTCTCCGCTACCTCACAAATATTCCGGAGTGTATATTAAAATGGTATCATCGGTATAAATCATGATAATCTAACGGAACTGTCTATTGTGCCTTTTAATGAGCGTCGTCCAATAGGGACATTCATTTATGAATAAAGTTCCTGGAATTTCTCCATGCAATGTGCGGTGGATGTTGAAGTATTGCATTACAGCATATTTATGGGAAATTCGAGAAGTACCAACCCTCGTTAACTTGGATAGGCTGTTAACTGAATAGGCGCTAATCAGTGTATCATGAATGTCATTATAGTGGAATCCGAAACAAAACAGAAATCATCAAACTGGTGTCCTGTTGCGTACTATCTCTTTCCATAAAGAAGATTTAGTAGACATCTTTTATGTTTATCATGACTTGACTTCTGAATAATTGTTTCTTTGCATAAACAATTTTTTTGGCATTTTCCATAATTAAGTACTAAAGAAGAAATACTCACCACATCCTTTATTAAGGGAATAGATAGTTAAAAATAACACTGTAGCTTAAATAAATGCTGCAGCACGTAACTTAATAATAAAGTAAATAACTTCCTAATAATAGCAATAAAAATACTGTTCAGACATTGTAAAACTTCGCATCATGCATCAGTCAAACAGATCAGCTGCCATAGAAACCATGGCAATATTAAATTAGTGACAAAATTAACCCAAGATCTGCAGAAAGGACTGATGTGCTCAACAAGTTTCTTTCAAAGTTACAACAAACTTACTACAGTTTCGTAGAACCTAATTTCTCAAATGTAATGACAACACCACAGTTTGAGTAATTCGAGAACAGTCACGCCTGATAAATTGCAATTAATACTACTGTATTTATCATTGCCTTATTTCTGCTGAAGCCATGGTGCTAGAAGTGTGCATAAAACTGCTACTTTATGAGTTACATGAGCAGTTCAAATGCCGTCTTGACTTAGGCAAACTAAGAAGTCGGACTTCAACGGTTACATGTGACCATGTGACAAACATCACACTCTCATCAATGCTCTGTTTTCACTCTCGATATGAGCTTTAATATTTTATATTGCTTGTTTTATCTTCCTAGTTAACACCGCTTTCGCGTTGCGCGTAATCATGAATTATGTTCGTGAACCTGCCTTTGACACCGTAGTGTTTGCAAAAAAGAAACCAATAGAGTTGTGAACGAACTGAAGAAAAATATTTTCGATTTCTGTAAAATACTCTCTTAATGATATAATTAAAATGACACGCATAATGTGCGCGAAGGAAAATCTCTGAAAATTAACCGCCATCTTGTCTGCACATTGAGATCACTGGAACAAACAAGTTAAAATAGATATACCCAATCCAGTGAGTGAAAAAACTCTAAAAAAAACTTTGATGGGCATTTTAAAATCTTCAAACCATACTCCTTTAGAGAGGAAAAAAGTCATTCATCTTTCTTCTAGATGAAGTAGGAATGAAAATATGTTCGGGTGTCTTGGTCTAGGGTGGGGAGTTGCCACTGCACAACATTAATTCACAAATTACAAATTCCGCCATACATTTAGTTCAGAGAAGGTATTAGGCAGACGAATCCTTAGCCATCTCGAATGCTCTCGGTGCGCTTTGGTACATGTTTCGATTGAGGATAATTTCTAAATCTGCTCGTGCTAGCAGTAGATCTCTCACAGAAAACAAAGGTATGTATATGCACGATGTTAGGAAACGTTTCTCACTTGAAACAAAAATAAGGTGACGAAATTGTACTCGCGACACTATCTACGATTTCGACAGCAAATACTGTTCGACGAAATTTGATGGCAAGACTTGTTAAACCCATATGTGACATTACTGTAGAGATGATGGGCCAGTTTCATAAGAATTTCCTTTCATAACGCTGTGTTTGCGTTGTTTTTCTGTATTAATGCGACATCATTTACGAAAAAAAATATGGGTGTGAAATTTTGTAAAAGTGGACTCATAAAGAGTGATAAGCAAATATTCAGGAATTTATTACATCACGCTTAACGAATCCTTCGAAATAAGAGCCATGTCTACTTTTTGAGCAAGGTTGTGTATCTAAAAGTGAACATACCTGCTTAACATACAAATGTCTATAGTAACTCAACAATTTCATCATATTTGTGAAATCGAAAGAGAGCACACATATCTTATAACTTTGCCTAAGCCAACTGTTAAAACTGTTCCCAGAGAAAAAGCAGGGAAATATCAATAACATACCTATAAACCTGTAATCTTACAAAACGGCCACGAGCGGGCACATCTTCACTGTAAAGAAGCGATACACGTTTGTGTCATGAAATAAAATGTTGCTTTAATTTAAAAAACTTTTTATATAAAAAGTATTTAGAAACTGTTTATAATTGGCTGCAAAACACTTTTATGTTAAAAGTGTTTTGATCTATGATCTATGATCTACTCTAGGGTCCAGCCACTCTATTCAGTAAAAGGTCTGTTTTATATGGAAGAAAGTGTTTTACTTCGGTAAAAGTGTTTTATAAAACGGTGTGTTGTACAGCCATTGATCCTGGCACCACAATATTTATCGATGCTATTGTTTATGAGCTTACCAATATTTACTCAGTATTAATGTACATTATTGTCTTTTTTCAAAAATATGCATGAGGAAGATTCTGTTTTTGGAGTAAAGGCGTCACCCACAGGCATAAATGAGGCAGACATATTTTGTCAATAAATTTCATATTATATATCTATTTAAATCTTGCATTACCTAATATTAAATGTAATCATACATTTTGTGTTATTTGATCAATGGTTTTGTCAATATAGGTAAATAACAAAAAAAATACTCTACTTTCGAAAGCTTAATGGGCCTTAGCAGATAATATGCTTAATGTACATATTTTATGATAAACTATCATAGGTCAGTATAGTATAAAGTCATCTGTTTATTTCCCATTTGCTACTATGGTTTTACGCAGTATTGCATATTAAGTGTTACCTTACTGAGTTCATAAATATACAGTATCTTAAGTGTGGATGATTTAGTTTTCCTTGCAAAGTACTTCACTAAAAAAGAATCATTTGTGAGTAAAAACAAACATTTCAAACACCAATAAAGTACAATATATGTAAATGTATAAGACACAAGTGATTCAAGGGTTTTCTTCCGGACAAGCTTTGTTGACCGTTCCAAACCGACCGGAAACACCCAAAGTACCTTCCAAGGGCTTACGGACATTGATTCGGTCGGTTTCGCACGCTTTTTGACCAAGGACTAAGGGTTAAGGACAAAGAAAGAGACAGAAAAGGTATTGTATTAATTTTGGCACAATATCTGCAATGATGTTATACTATTCTTAAAGGCTATGACTCACAGAAACATTAAACGTATTTATGGAGTAAAGGACAGGGGTTTTACGCCCGTTTGTTCACATGTAGCTTTGTCTAATAAGAATGCCATGTCATTGTGTTGTACGCAGAAGAACTCTATTTTGGAGACTTGTTTGACATGAGTTTGATGTTCTTATTTACATCACGTGACCTAGAACCTGCTTTTTAATGCCCAGTAACAGCTACTTACTACACATGTGTAAATTTCCATATGTAGCCTAATAATCCTCATTTGTTTATCTGGAGCACTTCATCTATACCTTTAGAAAATGTCAGAGTTTATGCTACTGAACAACTGAATACATCAGACATAAACAGAAAACTCTAAATGATAGATTTGAAAATACTGTTCTCAGGAATGTACAAAGCTTGTTTTATGTGTTACTCTGGGTGGTTATGTCGAAAGTTTAAGAAGTTCTGCATGTTCTGTTCCATGCCATTGCCTTACAAAATAAAATGACATGATGAGAAAGGGTTTAATTAGTTTCTAGTGTTGATATGTTCTATATATTCTATGTGTTTGGGGTTGATGAAGAGCCGAGTTTGGTCATCAAGGATGTAAGTGTATGAGAAAAAAGTTTAAATTCATCACTATAAAAATATCAATTTTTCAGGAAAAAATGGTGTATTCTGCTGACTGCAGCTGTTGTAGTTTGTTTGCCTACATGTCTAAATGACTAAGTGTGTAAATGACTAAATGACGATCCCACAGCAACCCCAACACACGGGCACCCATCTCTCCCCTCAGCCATTCACAGTATTCCCCGACCATGGATGTGTTTTGTTTTGTTAATCTTTTAGCAGTGATTAGGTTATCTAACATGTAGGCTTCAGTATGATTTTATGGTTCTCTATCACCTACGTGATGACTGTTAATGTGTTTGTGTCCCCTCATGATTTCTCATTTAAACTGTCATTTCTTGCAGGCCTCCTAAGACGATGAAGACTTACATCAAACCTAACGTGGAGCAGGGGCCTAAATTCGTGACCTTCTGAGAATCAAATTCATTCAAGGATACTGTTGCGGCTGCAGGTGACACGGAAAATACATGTATTATGTGAAGAATAGTGCTTTTTACCTGTAACATCCACAAATCTGTTCCCAATGTGTTCGTGATTGCTTCAGGAATTTGTCACTAACCAAGACTACAGGCCTACACAGCTCAACAGTTACACGGAAGAAAATTAACCACATTCAAGAAAAAATATTGAAATTGGATGGTGGGCTATCTATATTTCGTCTGCAAATTTATTTGCCATTGAGAGTTTGTGCACGCCTTTGCCCTTTGTCCATTTTGCTAACTTCTTGAAAAAAAGTTGATAAAGGTATCCATTAATATCCATTCTGGTGTTTTCTCCTTGATTTACAGTGTCAGTTAGGACGGTTTCAAAAGTTAATTCATCTTAAGCTGCAATGTGATGTTCAGCTAACTTGCAGCTAACTCTAAATATGGTACATATACTTGGAGAGACTATTAAGGAATGTTTACTAATCAAGTTTTATTTTAAAACACTTTTCAAAAGTGATTTATTTATAAACACTGAAAATGTTTTTAAAGTGGGGACAGATTTGTGCCTTGTTTCAAACACTTTTTATTTACAGAGTTCCCTAGTAGGCCGTGCTTATGACGCTCCGCAAGAGTAAACATTACCAGTCATCTAGCATAGGTCTTTACAAAACTATTAATGGATCCAGCGGTTGTAAAGTTATTATTATCGAGGTGATCTTCGTGGGATATGGGCCGGTCTTGTAATGATGAGTTAAGCTTATTGTTTCAGAAACTTATTGATTGGACAACAGATTGTGGGGGCGTAATTGATTCAAAAGCAGAGGTGACTTACCTATAACATCAATGATTAGCTCAATCAACAGGTGACTGTAGAACTGTGATAATCTAGAGCCTAAGCGTCGAAACCGACATTCGTATACCCACCGCCAACCACAACGGGCGTCCAGGGTCAATAATCGCAAGCCGGGCCAGTTTCCAAAAACGACAAATGACACTAACCACCAAAGAACTAAAAAAATATATAAAATATAAAAAAATTAGGATGGATTCATGCAAAGAGGAGCAGTCAATAGTTTTTAAAGATTGTGAAAAGAAGCAATGATTGTTTTAGAAGGATGTAAAAAATCTACATCTAAATTGTATTTAATTTTAGTATGTCGTCGTCCATATAATCTTTATCTGAGTTGCGCTTTGATTGCAACTGTTCATATATCCAGCGTACTCAACACGATGAGCATACTGTCCCTTACCTCGATTTAAGCCTAATTAGACCCAATTATGAACTCCCAGAGACTCTGAACACTCCGTTCTTGTTTAGTAAAAGTAGAGGCGTACTCATTGTAAAATTTTAAGAGCTTAAAGACTGAAGGCGTCTGATGAAATATATTTGCCGCACTAGCTTTTACAGTAACAACTTGTGACGTTAATTGAAACCATCATACAGCACACAGGATCTAACAAATGCTACAAACCCAGAGATGTATACACCATACGACTGATCATTCGGTACATTGCTACCCAAATAGCGATAATTCACAGTATCAAAATCCAAGCTATTCCTCCTGTCGTAAAGTCGGCGTGACAGAAAATCGGTGTCTTTGTACAGCTAAGATGCACGAAATGCAAGTAAGATTTAAATCGAGCGAAGGTGGATATATATCTTTCACTGCCTGTCTTGTATATGGGTTGTTTAGAGCTGGTAGATAATCAATATATCGTTTGATTAATGTGAAAGGTGGAGCCTGATGAAGATTAGTCTTTAATAACCTCTACAAATAGTCGTATTCGTACGAGAGCAGACATAGGTTTGCCAAAAAACGAACACAATTTGCCCCCATCGGAATTCGTATACACTGTTCATAAATGGTTTCCCCAAATTTCACATAGATATTATTCATGACAAATTCAAGTAACTCGATAAACAAAGAGATGTCCCATGAACGGTAACCGTTGTATGTAGTGGAACTAAAGAAGGTGATTGGAAGGATTGGAAACGAACTTGAAAAGCGACGTAATGGAAGATCGCACGTGGCATGGATTTAGATTTGGACATGCCACGAAGGCATATGTCCATATATACTGACGAGCAGAAGAAAGAAAATCATGGCATATTCAATAGTTGTCTGGGGTAATCCTTATACTTTAATTAAAAGTATTAAAATAAATCATATTAATTAGAAAATAAACAAAATTCTTGTCGCCAGAAAAGACCTGTTTGTTTAGGAAATAGTAGAATGTCATTCAGCACGTGGTACAAGTACAACACAGAAAAAAATTGATCCAATTTAAAGTTATATATATAGTTACTATTGCTGGTTACTACAGTTCCATGGACTTGGGGAACAATACTGAAGGTTTTCGTTATTTTTTCCAGGAACAAGAGTTTCCGAAGTTTCGAAATTTTTAAACTATTAAAACTTGCTTCCGGACTTCCACAGTGAAATTACAACAAAATGCATGTACGAATTCGAAGGCAAGAATTTCTAATTTTAGCAGTAGAGCCGAGTCATTATATCTAGGGGTAACTTATACAAGTGTATTCTCTCCGGGGAAATCTAATTGTTGTTGTCGGATTGTATAGAAATTGGCACAGATGTTACACATGACTTAGTAGGAAGACTTCCAATGGGCGGATACAAAAATGCTGCCGACTAGGCCCAGGCGGGTCTGTAGACGTCCAGTGGGAATTATCGTGTTAAAAACGAGAGTAGCCGTTGATGTCCCGAGGCATAAATGTCTTCCCAACAAATTGAGACTATAGTTAATATGGGTTTTATCCTTATGACCACGCAGTTCCCTAGTCAAATAAAGGCGTCTGGTTGCGGAGACAGCCCAATGTTCTTCAGCTTATGAAGGTTTATCTGTCCTCAATGCTTAGTGACTATGCTTACTCACTCGTTGTAATGGGCTTTGTGTCGCAATATATTCTCCAATAGTCCAGCATAATCTAATGTTAATTTGATGATTGTGTGGTGTTTCCTAGCATTGGGTAATACATCGTCTGGTAATATGGCGACTGATAGAGTCCTAATGATACGTCGCCGTCGATAGAGTAATGAATGGTATATACGTTAGCGGTCAGCTTTACATGCTGTGAGATCTTCAACGAGCATGAGACTGTGCGAATGGTTCCAAGAGCGCCGTGGACTGCTCACAGTCAACAAAAAGGCACGCCAAAGGCCGGGAATGATCCCGCACCGGTTGTGTCTCAGGACTGGTGCGCCTTACTCACTGAACAGCATCTGGAGCAGCCGGCTCCAGAGGCTGAAGAGCCGAATGTTCCTCCTTCCAACTCTACTGTGGCTTTACATTATGAGGCTGAAAGCCCCTTTCAACATCCCGCGGGAAATGAGGCCTATATCGATTGGAACTAAGACAAATATCATCTTATATAGATTACAGCAATCGAGTGACAGAAATGTGCACAATAACAAAAGTCGTGTCACTTTCAGACAGTGGCTACAAATAATAGATTTAAAACGTGCTCATTTTAAAAGTTGATTTTACGGGTTTTTTGTTTTTTCCTGATGCCAATTTTGTCTTCTTGATTTCTGTAATACACGATTTTATTTACTTTTTTCTCACTGGTGTTTTACGCGGTACTCAAGAATATTTCACTCATGCGACGGCGTTATGGTGGGACGAAGCCGGACAGAGCCCGAGGGAAGTCTACGACCATCCGCAGGATGCAGGAGAGCTTTCCAACGTACGTATAAATAGGAAGCCAGCACGAGCTGGTCTTCAATTCACAGCGACCGCATTAGAGAGAGGCATGGGCTGACCCCTTCGGCCATGTAAACAATTTTAAGATTATATTTAATTAATGCGATAAACAAACCAAAAAGCGTTTTGACCCAACACACAATTGATAGTGCATGTTTTTTTACCATTGAAATGACACAAAAATCGTTGCTAAACTCAATAATGTTCCGTTTAGACAAAACCACCTAAAGCAGTATTCGTTGTCAAGAAACCATCTACATTTTTCAAGGCAAAGACAGGCAAAAATTCTTATGAAAAAAGACTGACACAGTAAAAATGACAAGGACAACGCAGATTTTTCACACAAGGTTTTACCTGCTTTTAGGCAGGTAGTTCTTGAGACTGCCAAGGTCGGTTTAAGTCCGAGCTGAGAGTTGAAAAGAACGAAGACGTTTTAGACAATCTTGTTAGGCCCTGTCATAACTGGATTAAGACTGACTGTCCACTGAGAGTCCATCGAGCAAAAAACTGGAGGAAAAGCAGACAAGGGTGCAAACTGAATTAGGACAACCACACTAGAGCGTTGATCCCAGACGAGAATAGGAATCCTAATTCCCATGGTCATGGAGCCCAGAGTTGCCAGAAAGTTAGCAGCAAATCCCTATGACGCAAGGAAACCCCTGCAGAGATTTTATAGGGGTAGAAGGACAAATTGGGGCATTCCTGGAAGCAAAGTGGACTTCTGTGCATTAAGCAAGGTGAATTGGATGACGGGTTAAGTCGTGTAATTGCGATTCTGTTAAGTAAAAGCAAGAGAAACAGCCCGAAGCTCACGCGATTTCACCAAATTGGATCGCTTGTTTTGGTGAATGAGCTAGTGGATAGTTTAATCCATTGAAAAACTGATCGACTGGCTGAGAAATAGATCGATCTATACATTATCAGGTGTCGCACGTAAACAGAACCACACAAACTTGAATGGAATGGAATGTGTTACAAACAACAGATCTGGGCGTTAAACTTAAAATGCATATATTATTTATTTATGGATACTATGGATAGACAAAATCGCCCACCGCAAAGCCTGTTTCAGGCACAACGGTTAAGTTCTTCTCTGAGTGCATGCAGACATAGGCCTCACTTTATGCGTGTGGCTGTCGTATAGATGGGTGTTAGAAAAGAGTTTTTCACCGTCTGCTTTAATCTTTTTAGTTAACGACAAATGGATGCCGCTCAATCAAATGTGACCTGTAAGAAAAAGTGATATATAAACACTGCCAGGAAAAAATGTTCAATAGGCATCAAATTCAGCCCCATGCCTTCGTTGCTTCGCTAAGGATTTGGTTGAGTTTACTCTCAGTTTCACCTCCAAGTCAGCTGAGTCTGTCCATCAATTCGCTGACAAACCCCTGATCCCCAATCCCATGTGACTCCAGGCTACCTTAAATCAATATTAAGCCCACATTGACCTGACTTAATCCATAATCTCTGCCTTCCGTATCTAATGAACTGCTCCGATCAACGTTAATCTTATGAATATATGACTCCCCTAGGTGACATCGTGTTGTCCTACTTTAAACGACCCGATCCCAGCATTTCGCGAAGTGTAGACATTTTCCCAAATAATGATATTTGTAGCGGACCGATTTACTGGTAAATCCATTTACGCTGTTTTCTAGTCAACGTTAAATATACATTATATTCTGCTACAGGGAAAGTACTGTATAAAATTGGATCTTGTCATGTTCTGGGATTGTTATTGGACAACATCTTATAATGGAATGGAACGTAGGGTCCCGCTGCCTTCCAAGCTTTTCACATGGACAAGCTAATTGCCCAGACAAGGTGTTCCAGTCAAGAGGCACATCATATGTTAAGTGGTCTTAAATGAGATGGGTTGAAAGCTTTGGTAGCTCTTTGCATCTGTCACTTACATTTTTTGTGAGAGAGCAAAAGTGTTTCAATCTTCTTTGTTTCATGCGCAAAGGGACGGTACACAGATATACAACATATCGGCCATGCAGTCTTGTTATGCTATTAGTTTACCATACCATATATTAATTTTTTCGGAGTGATAAGTGTATCGTTCCAGCAAATCAGTTTACAGTCTTGGGCATAAATTTGTAACATTAGATTGGCGCGATGCAAAGATTTCCAAAAATTGTTTGAAACTGCTTGCAATTTTGCAGCCCATGCATATGTCAGATAGCTTTTGTTTTGTAACATACTTGTTGAAACGCTCGAATGCAGGACCATAAAGTAACTGGACTCCTACACTACAGCAGTTGTTTTTGCTATATTCTTTTGAATCACCTTCTCTTCAAACCTTCATCAACCAGGTATCTAAACCGAAATTTACATGCATGGTCACACACCAGTATGAGTTCAGATTAAGTGCTGAATGATTCATTATTCCACACTGAAAACTGACAATTCATTCTTGTATGAATTTCCGGTCAGGAATTACGACTTGGAGAAGTTCCGTTAAACAGATCAACGATGTTTATAATTGTTGTGCGAAGATGGATATGTGGATGTATACGTATAGATGTACATACACGTACACAAAAAACTGGCCCATGTTTCGGGAGAAGAAATGTTGTTTGGTTCACGCATTCTCGGACGTGTACGTACAAAAAATTATCAAAGGTTCCTCAGAAGATGACTGTTTGTGTGGTTCCCCACAAAGACGTCAATAAAATAAGCTATGGTCTATGATCAACCATACCTAACATTTTCGGTTTATGACTGACCAAAAGGCCTTGAGATGCTTTACTGTGATCCATCCGGTATGTGTGCTACTTCATCTAATAGCGGTTGCAGTACATCAACAACTTTTTCCACGGTCACGTGTAATGCTCCATTCCAAGATTGATTAGGAAATCATCTCAGGAAGGACATTGATGTATTCCCGGCGAGCCCATACGTTTAACACAATGCATGTTTAGATGTTTTATGTAATTCTCCAGCTAAATGCTGATGTCGTTACTAAGGCTGAGAAGAAACTGACTTTTTCTTAATATTGCATCAAAATCTAGCGTATTGTCTAAAAAGTGTTTGGATCGCACTGGTGTGTAAAAGAAATAAGCTGCCGTTAGCAGTAAAATTCTCCAGTGATTTCATCCTCTGGAGTATTGGTGAAGTGCATAGATTGATGAAGTATTAACCTAATGTAAAAGCGAAAAATTGATCCATGGAGAATGGCACGCCAAAGAGAATCATATGGAATTTAAATACATCTACAAATAAATCTCATTCATGTGCCGCTGAATAAGTTTGTTTTAAAATTAACTTTGATTTCAATCGGGTATTACATATTCAGAACAAAGCAGTTATACGCTGCATCTGCTGGTTGAATTCACTTCCCGACGTTTTACATTTTAAAAAGAGAATCTTCCTTGCCCTACCTCTGACGTGATATATAGAAACAATCTCGGATTGTATTGATTCGCACCCATCAAAAACTTTTCATCTGGGCCATATTGGTAACACACCAAATTGTACACATAGTGATACAATCTGAATCTATCAGTAGTGGAAAGAGAATTTTCTGAAACATAAAAAACCTTTCTTCATTTGTCCAAGGGCAACGTTTTCGAGCCCACAGTCCCATTATTTCCAGTTGCGAAGATTTTTTCGATCATCACAGGATTGGAACTTTTCTTCACTTGCAGACAATCTGGAACAGCAATGGTTTTCTATGTCCAACATGGTCGGCTACCAGACTGTACAGAAGTGGGTTCGGTTCAGTTTGTTTCAAGCTCTTCATGCGGAGAAGGCTGATATAGATTTGGGCAGATTTCCCAGGGGCGGCAGAAAATAATGGATTGGGTCTGCTAAGTGGAAACAAACGATCACTGTAGGAGGGATGATAATGCCTGGTTCACATTCCTTTTCTGCACGGCGATCTCAAGGACTACCGCACTGTGGAGAGCGCTAAGAGTGCTACGTGGGAGAAAACTCAGAATACAGACCAAAACCATATGGACAGGGTTCAGATGTTCAAAAGTGTTTAACTCCAGAGTTATATATATGGATTAAAACTAGCCTGGGCTAAACCTTAAAAACTTGTTGATAAAAAGTTGATAGTTTTTAGCGTCACGGAAGAGGGCCAGTATTGGTTACTCAAGCGTGAGTATACTGTGACTAGTTGCGTGGTCATGCCCGGTGACCTTGACATGGCGGTACAGTGAGGCAGCATTCTTGGACACCCTGGTGATATCCTTGAAATAATGCTGAAAGAAACGTTTACCACCAAGCAATGGAAAAAAATAATCATAAAAGCGCTATTTATCAAGTCGCGACGCTTATTTTGAAACTATCAAAGTTGGCCCACATTGAATTGTCTGAATTGGTGACAGTCAACATGAAATAACGGGAGATCAATTTTTGTCGCCTGGAATTAGATAAGTGGGGCTTCGTTGAACAGCCTGGATGGCGTATGCAATCGGCAGGTTATTCCACGGCGGTAGTAACTCTTTCCCATACATCAGAACGCACATTTTTTCACTCGAAATCGTTAACAAACATAGCTTTGTGGTAAATCTGTCCACAAAGAAAGCTAAGCAAATTGACAAGAATCGTACACCGCAGTCGGCGAAGGTTTACTCTTTTCAAAACTAAATACACAGTCCAAAATACACATGTAATGGCTGCAGATGATGAGACGAGACACTTGATCCTTGATTGATTCCATCTAAATATCCGAGAATTTGCTCCCTGCATTTCGTGGAAATAAGCCGTCCAGAGAAAATCCCTTCTGCACGATGTTCTATTTCCTCAAATGGGAAAATCTAGCGGAAAGTAAGTGATTTATGGCGAAATAAAAACTTTGAAGGAAATCGTCCATATTTCCGTAAAACTCTCAACCTGGCCTAAATGCCTAAATATTTTTTGCCGTGATCAAGATTTATAAAAGTATTGCCAACTGATCTCAGTTAACTTATATACAATGCATTTGAGTACATTGATTTACTATTTTTACTATTTATGCAGTACATTTGTCACGTTCAACACCAAACATATATATCCAAAAACATTCGCACGATGCCGCTTGGACCTTTCTCTACAACATATAAAAAAAGAGCATGAAAAATCATTACAGACACTGTTGCTGCTGTAAGTGACTCAATGCCGTTTTGTCACCTAGGTAACCGCCTTGGGAGCGCGCCCCGGAAAGATTTATTTACTTATTTATTTATTTGATTGATTGGTGTTTTACGCCGAACTCAAGAATACTTGACTTACACGACTGCGGTCAGCATTATGATGTGAGGAAACCGGAAAGAGCCCGCGGGAACCCACGGCCATCCACAGGTTGCTGGCGAACCTTCCCATGTACGGCCCGACAGGAAGCCAGCGTGAGCTGGACTTGACCTCAAAGCGACTGAATTGGTGGAAGGCGTCTATGTCATTCCGCTGCGCTTGCACGCTAACGAAGTGAGCTACGGAGCCACGCAGTTTTCTATTCAAAACAGACAAAATTCTGATATATTTTAAATAGGTTTAAAAGTCAGTATGGTAATATTATCCAATAGTGCTCCAGCACTTTACAATACAGAAGCAAATAGAGGCTCTAATTGCGCATGTGTAACCTCCACCTACTTTCTGACTACAGAGGGCTCGAACAAATGCACCATGAATATGGGAGAGTGACTTCACCGGAGGTGATCCGTTGAAGGGCAATTATCCCCGGACACTGGTAATTTATGCCCATGTCCCATTACTAATTTTACATATCCACAATGTAATGTGTAAAACCCAGTCGTGATGCAAAAGCAACCATGAATGACTGTTGAGAGTAATTTCATAGCATATCCGTCTGTACCACACCAAAAGACATACTTAGTGCAAAGTCAGATTGTGAAAAACGGTTCTTTTTCGTCCCAATATAAGTGGACTGCATGCTGTAAAGTCTTCTGCGTGGTCCAAGTGATTCTTAGCTGCCGGCTCAAGGTTATTTGGACACGACTCTCCAGTGAGTGCGAACATGCACTTAACTGGAGCATGTCCCAAAGATCTATTATGAGTAATGTAACCATGTAACCCATCGCGCCGAGTGCACCACATTTTTATGCCAAAAAAAACATGCCCAGAAAGTCTGTGCTGGAACATTGATCACGCTTGTTATTCATGGTTGAATTGACCTCAGATTTCACGATATGTCGTGTTACCAACTTGACGAATGATATATACAAATAACGGGGTTCGACGCCTGGATTAAGCGTGAAGACATTGTTTTCCAGGAGGTTTAACCTCCTATCTAAGCTACCCTCCTTCATATAGGATTTCCCGTGATTTTCTCCACACAATTACTCTATCATTCATGCATTAAGTCCAACGGGTAATGTTGGCCGGAAATTGTTATAAGCATGGCTGAACTTGACATCTGATTCTTCTCTCAGAAAGAACATGCCGTGTCTGTATCCAAATAGGATGAGGGCTTCATCAATCTGCTACTTGACAAAATATAAACCTGCTGCTTAACGTTTACTCATCACAGAAGAAGTTTATAGGTATGGGCTTTGCGTCTGTAATTACATAAACTTTTGTGATGGTCAGCCAAGCGGTCGTCTCAAATCTATCAAGTTGCACTTGCCAGATAGCAGTCCCATATGAAGAGGAAAAAAAGAAAAGAAAAAAGGAGAAAGGACGGAAAACAGGCCTAAAAACCCCATAAAAGTCGTCAACGTTCTTAACGAAAAATCTAAAGAAAGAAAAGATACTTTCATGTGTAACTGCTGCAAACCTGATTTAGACTGCAGAAATGATCTCTTCCCTGCACCGCTTGCGTGTATGGGTATCAGCCACATGACAGCAAGGGCAGATTTCCAGTGGTTACAATGGAGGTTGCTGAAACTTCACTTTGGGTTTAGGATCAGTAGGTCCAAGTACAAATCTGATTGTCTCTTATAGTTAATTTTTGATGCTCTCAAAGCATATATGAAAGAGGCTGCTCATCTACATGCAGGTGTCTTGCCAGAAGCCAGCGCTATGCTGGTAAGAACATTGGTTAATCGACTCTGATATCACACAACACTAACTCTATAACAGTAACCTCTTCAGAGTTGAAGCATTTGATTGCTGCATTGATCGGTGCTTAATGCTCTTCTCCTCAGACATTGGTCACTTACCCTATAATTTGTACACAAGTGATTCATAGTGTTGCAACAAAGCGTATAACACCAGTCACCTCCAAAAGCGATACTGATACTAGTCATCGTGAAGGTTCAAATTTCTATATACAGTCGTTTGTTAGAGCGTATATGATGGCGGTCAGGTTTATCAGTGGAGAAAACCGGTAGTGAACCACCGACATTAGCTAGTTCCTGAAAAATCGGTTGACAAAGCCAACGTCGAAATAAAGAAAGCTTGATTCTTGCATCATTGATCAAGGCTCAGGTGTTCACAGTGGTCAGGCGCCTTGACCGACCAAGCTTGTGTGGGATCCAGTGGACGCCTTTCTTTGCCGTACTCCTCATCCAGAGCACTTGCACCTGTTTGGTCCTAATATCTACACGAAGGCACGCAGTATTCGTCACCCAGGCGTCTAGACGAAAATGTCACAAGAGCATACCAGGTGACACTTTTCCTGGTATTGTACACCAAATTAGCTCGCAACTTTCGGCGCAGGGTTAAAGGCAAATTCATTACCCTGTCTTCAGCACCTGAAGCGTGCATATAGCCTTCGAAACTGATTGATTTAGCAATTGCGTTATCGATCAACTGGTTAGCGGTTCAGTGAAAAGAACAACATAGTGGTTGTTTGGCAATTTTTAACTTCCAGGAGCCACCGGATGGTTTGGGGTAATCCACTACATAGGAGCGATGTTTGATACATATACAAGGCGCCACACAGTTTAACAGTTTAACACAAACTTGGTACTATGTCCAAGGCAGTATATAGTAGGGAGAAACAACGCGAGCCAGAAATAATCTTTTCTTCTGGTCAAAGGCAAAGGTAAATTATTCAGCAACTTACTTAACCACTTAACGCACATGTTTATGTGCGTTAAGTAATCCACGATATACAAAATTGATCATGATAATTTACATATTATAAAGTTATCAATACTTTGTGCAAGCACACATTTAATATAAGGCAACTGGTTTCTAGACATAAATAGCTTATCTTTAAACATTAATTCTGATACCGAATCAAGCGTTTGTCCATGTGCGCTTTCACTATTTTGCATTCACTGACTTTTTGGTTAAGAGAATTAGAAACTGAAAAAAAATGTCACGTACCAAGAAATATTGAGAAAATGTACGAAACTGAGTTTTCCCCGTTAATACCTTTGAAAACGGCTTGACAGGATATGTGCAACGTCGCGCAAGAAATCTCGCAAAGTCTAGCGAAACTCAAAACAACCATTTCGTCCTGCCTGGGGCTACTTGGCCTTGGCAATTTTTCTCCATAGCTTCCTCGACATTTGCTAATCTGTGTTCTTCACCGTCTAGAATGGTCGCATGGAAGGTATGAGAAGACAAGCAGCTGTCAAGAGCCATATTGGTACTTCGTCAGAAACGTGTCTATACCTAACCTGAAACTCTGTAATTAAGCAAACCAGTCCTATTTATTGGCCCAGTAAACTTGACCATCGTCAGGATGTCGTGGTATATTTATGATTACAACACAGTCATTTCAAATGAAGAAAAACTGAATGCACATTGGACCTGCATAGATACGCTGATGCAGGAACCTCCAACCAGTTCAGATGGACATATTTAATGCTCACGGCGGTATGTAAAGAAACCGTAGCAGGATATCTAAAATCGCGCTGTACAATTTCCTGTCATAAATTAGAGAACAGTAAAACGAAGCTGGTGATTGTCTTTTTTCTTCCTTTTCATTTTTACTCTAACCCCTTTACGTATATTAACAGCATGCATAGACTTTAATTTCTAGATAGCTGTACAATTGTACAATGGTATCAACTGTTTTGCCAGTAATCTTATTTTCTTTCATTCCAAAACAAAAACACTCAGTTAAAACTTCAATGATCGCCTAAGCAGATAATCTATTACTCGGAACAGCTTCGCTCCGATCAGTCTTAATGAATAAATGGTGGAGCTTAAAAGACTGTCACACAATCCGAGAGAACATCTGCAGGGTACAGCTTTAAGCTATAGAAAGTTTACATCGACACAGATTGACTGATTGAAAACAGGTGCCTCTTTCCTCTACCGTGTAATAGAATTTGTCTGGCAGCTAAAGTTATCAACCGCCGAGATTTCAGGCTACTTTATACCACGAACAGGGGCCCTCTGATCCCGTGTCTCAGGGCGTTATGACGCCGTGTCTCTCACCAATGCGGTCGCTGTGAGTTAAGACCAACTCATGCCGGGAAGGTCCACCAGCAACCTGCGTACGGTCGTGGGTTTCTCCCCGGGCCCTGCTCGGTTACCTCCCATCATAATGCTGGCCTCGGTCGTACAAGTGAATTAGTCTTGAGTTCGGCGTAAAACACCAATCTAATAAATAAATAAATATACCACGGCTGTCAGCGAAGATATCAACCGCTGAGATTTAAGGCGTATACCACTGACGGCAAAGACAATTCAATTGTAAAACGTGTATTGTTTTGGTATAGCAAATGACGAAAAGAAAAGAAACTGTAAAAAGCAGAAAAACTGAGACAAATGCTGTGAAATAATTCTATGGTATCTTACCCTTTATTGGGCTATACTGATAACTTCACCAGTGACATCAAGCAACTGTTTCTTCAAGTTTCATATTCACTTCTGAAGAAAAATCGTTTGAACTGTACACAAGAAATATGTACCTGTGCCACAAAAAGCAAATTTGACACAAATATGACGTCACTGATGACATACATTATCAATATTGTTTATAAACCCACCTTGTAATCAAAACAACTCACTAAAACAAAACTGAAGACAAAATAAGTAAAGCAATTTTCGGTGGTAATTATTTGTTTCTTTCCCTTTGACTTACAGGCATGTTTGTTATCTCCAGAATTATCCAACGCAATCATTTAATATCGCATTGCCATTAAATATTCTAATATGGGCATTCTGAAGGTACGTAAGTCAAAATAGCATGTTTTAGACTATAAGAGAAACCAATAAAGAGTACAAATATTAAATTGATCTGTACTTTACTCGCATTAGCTGATTGATTGCCTAGCGGGTTTGTTATATTACAAACAAATTACTAGCGTGTGGAAGCCAGATGAGGCCTCTAACGCAATACTGATACTAATTTGAGTAATGTTTAAAAACATCAAAACATTAATACCAACAGCATCACGGACGATGTTAGGAAGCGATGACGCGATGTTGCGATCTCACGATGACGACTTCACTCGGTCTCAGAAAGAGGCTGTGTCTGAAGTTAGATTATTAGTATTATTATACTTCATAGACAGATTCTTGAATCCCACTGGTCAATACATCTGGACATGATACTCCCCAAAAGGTGATGTACATCTATAACATGCCCACTAAGTAATATCTCCCTTTCACGATCACCACTGCCATTCAGCGATTGCCCGCTAAGAGCCAACGATCTCGTGCGTTGATCCTAAACAGTTATCTACCCCAGAAATATACATATTTAACCAATCTAAAGCTTTGTTGCAAATTGGTAGACCAAAGTGCAAATATACAAGTCATGCAGTCAACATGTATTCACCCAGAGAGAGTAAAACTGGTAAAACGGTCTACAGGTGATGATTGCATCCAATGACATCTTATGGGCGTCAAATTTAACGTAGAACAATAAATCATCCAAAGCATACTGGAAATCGGCACACTGTCATATCTACCATTATCATGTGTCAGTCGGTATAATAAAACAAGTGTTGAATGTTGCGGAAAAGAACATGGGCACATGGCACCTGATGTGCAACTGGCGCTGGGCGCATATGCGGCAACCGACATAAATCACAACCCTCGACCAAGCAGCATGAAAAGTGAACAGGGACATGGAACGAGTGGGACCTATCCATTTCTGCACTCCATATTGTTTAATAGGCTTCATCGGCCTGATAGCGTCATAACACTAGTTCAATAGTACATCCTATCGAATTTATTTTAGTGCTTTTCATTTTGTTTGTTTCTTATAAGTAACATGTTGAGTTGGTGTTGCATGGAAGTGCAATCCTTCTTTATGTCCTTGATATTGTCGGCGCATGAACACGTATTATACACAAGAACCTAATTAAGCACCTCTATGGTTTTCACTGTGACGATTTTGTACACATGCAATTAATGTTCTCCTGTATCAGAAGAGTGTAAAATGTGAGTGACTGTGAACCGTGTGAACGTTTGGCGAATGAAAAACGACAAAATGAACGGAATCCATGAGTTTTGATGATAACACACATGCATTTCTATCATCACTGGCTTTACGAATGTGTTCTGCGGTGAGCAGTGTTGAAGTAGTGGCTAAAATTACTCCATGAAAACGTTATTTGGTATCCCGTAAAGAGTTTTTCATCAGTATCGGGTGAATCCGCCGTGTGCCTGGATGACAACCTGAAGCCTTCTCCTCATACCACTCATCAGGATCATATTTCTTTGGCCTGTGATGATTCCCTATCTCAACCCTTTCGAGCATGTCTGGGACATGATGGGTCGTCGTGTGCAAGCAAGGGATCCACCTGTACGTGATCTGACCCAACTGGAAGCTGCCTTGCACGAGAAATGGCAGCGACTTCCCGTGCAGAGTATCAGAGGGATGACAGGTGGTAGAGGAGAAGGGTTCAGGCTGTCATCCAGGTACTCGGTACACCGGAAATGACGTTTTCACGGAGTAGTTTCCACCATGGCTTCAAAACTCCATATTCCAGAACCATACTTACAAAGCCTTTGTTTCACATCAAAACCAAGGATGATAGAAACGTATGCGTGTTATCATTAAAACACACGGATTCAAATCATTTCATTAGCCAACGGTTCACGCGTTTCACAACCAATCAAATTTTACACTCTTTTGATTAAGAAGAACATTAATGGCATGCGCCCAAAATCGGCACAGTGAAAGTCAGGGGGTGCTTGTATTTCGCGTTTACCCCCAGTAGTGGTTGGGCAAAGTGCCAATTTGCCCAGACAGTAAGAAGGCAGTCATCTCAAGCTACAGTGAACGTTCGCTGCTGGGCGAGTTCAAAGTTTCATACAACCTTAGTTGTTAAATATATCTATCATTGGTGTAAATGACTTTTTTTCCCATATTGCGCAGATGTCCAGAGCACTTAGCATATAATAGCAAAAACATAGACAAAAAGGCGAGAGATGATTATCCTCTCTCAACCCTAAAATGACTTGAATCACACAGACATCGACAACATCCCCTCACACAAGATACTCTACGTGGGATGTGCTGTATAGACCGGTGTATAACATGTGCATTCTATACATTATATATTGATGATGGTGGTACAGAACAATCCGATCTCCCATCTAGTCTGATTTGACCATTGATATCCATTAGGTTGAAATCCACGATTGTTGTCGTTAATTACCAATTCAAAACTGTTTGTGAAGTCTCGTTTGAATGGTCTGACGACATAGGTATCGGATATACCGCTAGGGTAGACTTTCTCCGGAGTTTGTTCTAATCTGCTGTCTATCTTCATTTCCATATCCAGTAAGAGAAAACAGAAACGGTGCATCCGGCATCAAACGCCTGTTGAACTGGTGTTATCTACCACATCGTACATAAACGTAAAAGTAAGCAAATGTAATTAGAGCAGATATCGTCTACTGTCACGAAAATACTAGGTAATATTATGATCACATTATGACTTGCGTTACATAAGCCGATTTATTAAAAGCGATTTTCCAGATTTATGCTTTAACGGGACTTTTTTGCAGGTTTGTTATGGGAATATTGTCAAATACGTGGCATTTGTGACATGTACGAAAATGCAGATAATTTGTGCAGTAAGTATTCGCATTTTAGGTGCAAAAAGTCCTCTTCATTTCCTGCTTGCGCTTATTTGTAACAGTCGTATAGGCACAGTGTCGCATGTTCTTAACAGTTGTATGGGGGCAGTGTCGATTTTTTACGCAATAACTATAATTATGACCTCTTGCTAGTTTTGCTCAGTTAGGTTTTATTCCAATTTTGGGGGGAAATATTTAAATAATAACAAACAATATGACCAAAAGTACCGCGGCTTTAGCAGAATTTGGTAACTAGGAAAGGTAACAAAGTTAGTTGCAATATAGACGCCACTGGTTCAGAATCACCCAAAATGCCGTTTTGGATTACACTTAATACACAATCACATGGAACAAATGCAAATGACTTAAACTAAAGTTGGGTAAAACGTCATTCCCCACTTAAGTCCTTGGCGGTTTAAAAGCTAAACATTGCAAAATGCATGTAAGCTCACAAAATGAGACATTACAATAAAATAATGTGTTCCTCATCTGAAGAGATGGGTGGATGTTGATGACAGCTGTAAGATAGCATGAATCTTTCGAGCCCGGGGGATTTCAGCGGCTGCATGCCAGTTGATCTGCTTATCTCGTTTAATATATATAACCAGCTCCAAGCATCTTCCCTGACATTTACCAGCATGATCGGGGTACATTTCTACCGAATAGCTCGTTTTACGGAGTCGGGCCCTTGTCCAATGCAACGTCATCCCTGAACCAAAGAGCTGTGAATTGTGGTATCAGAAATCTTACCTCATTGAATTTATTTAATTACACAATGACTGGTGCACACACAAACATTATGAGTATTTTATATTACACAAGCAAGTAGAGATTGGGATATAATATGTGAAAACTTGATGTATTCAATGATATCGTGTGGTTCCATATAGATTATATGTCATTTATGGCGTGTTTCCGCATTGCCTC
The DNA here is from genome assembly GCA_016165875.1 of Acanthopleura granulata. Taxonomy (NCBI): domain Eukaryota; kingdom Metazoa; phylum Mollusca; class Polyplacophora; order Chitonida; family Chitonidae; genus Acanthopleura; species Acanthopleura granulata. The sequence continues at coordinate 54,827 of JABBOT010000005.1, forward strand.
GGTATTGTGTTGGTCGAGGATGATTACCGTAACTTCAACACCAACACCCAGGTAATGGGCAAGCATTCGATTAATAATATTTTGTCTTAAATTGCTGTGTATGCCTTTAGATCGTTATGTAAACTGTATTCTCGTCTTACAAAATGCCTTCGGTAGTCCATTGCAATGTCCTTAAGTTAAACCATTCTGTGTGATAATCCTGGAATGACAGGCTAACTATTCTGCTGCCAAAGACTCCCGTCGTCTGCCACCCTCATTTGTGATGTCATGGTACTCGATGCACTCTGACCTCAGCAAATAAGACTTTTTTTTAACCCAATCAGAACTACTTTCAGAATTGACTTATACTATGTAGATACTTGAAACATTTCCTCGCATACTGTGTTGCACTGCAGACATTCTGCATACATACTCTGGTGTGCGGTAAAACACAAGTTAAATAAATTAATATAAATGCCTACTCTGATGTAGTGTGTGGAAACTAAAGACATGAATATGCAGACACCTCTGTGGAATAGATAAATGAATATTTTGTGCACGCCAGGTACTCATTCTGAAGGCAAGTTCCTCCTGCAGTGCAGACCAATGACACATAACGCCAAACATGGTGGACACGAAACAGTAATTCCCGTAAATCAATTTAGACATGACTGTTAGGTAACTTTACCTGGTTTGCACTTGTCACATAACCCTCTCTGAAGCCACCCGGTTGACCTGGCACATCCTAGGCCGTTCTGGCGGTGTTTGTTTATAGCAGTTATGGGTGCTTACTTTGGTGCAGCTGGATAAACGAGATACATCCCCAACAGTTCTACATGGACCTGTTAAATGTGGCGGAGTAAACGTGTAGATAGAGGCAACCGAGACGTAAACATACTCGGATATTCGGCCCTAGCTTGCCTATCAGGCAGTTGTTTTCAGCCAGTATCGCTTCAACAGGAATCGGTCGCATTTGTCATTGGCGTTCAAAACACCACCGAAATGAATAAATGAATGATCATAGTTTAGCACCACGACGGAAGAGAAAATCTCCAGAGAGAAATGCTGTGCCTTTTCAAAGGAACGACATCAGCCATCAGTCAGTCAAAAAGTTTTGCTGTGAGAGCTTGAAATGACAACCAAAACAAAATGACCTTCATTATTTGCATATACGCCCTATCCACGTGCCCCTCTTGTCCCTTTAGTGCTTTCCGAATGAATCTCCAGCCATGGTTCGAAGTTAAGCTTTACACGGAAGCAATTAACAGCTCAGGATATTTAGATCCCATTAAAGTCCAACAATTGGGTATATAAGTCGACGTGCATCACCCTTGTGCTTGTTTATGTTATATTTCAAAAAGGAAAGAAAGTCCTATCATACCTGTCAACGGTTCATACAAAAAAAAAATTCGTCCTTCTTCCTTACTGTTAGCTTAAAAATGAATATTTCATATTCACATTTCACATGAGGTACCATCCGTCAGACCAGATGTAGAAGAGTCCCGCATTTGACATCCACATTTTCCGAAGTCGACATTTATTTTTCATTGTAATTTTATTAACAATACCTTCAGTCGAAATTACACGATGAACTCCACATTGCCAATTTTGGCATCATTGTCTGTATTCAAAAGTATACAAGCCTAATTCATATTGGTTCGTTCAGCATAGTCATTCATAGTCAGCATTACATACGTCTAATCTACACTGTCAGCACAAGCAATGTTGCCCAAATAAAATAACACAGGTCTAATACAGATGGTTACAGGAGGCGACAATGTCCAGAGTCAAATTTATACACTGTGGGGTGCAGTTTATATCAGGACTAATTCAGAGGAGACAATATTTTCATCAGAGAAGCACAGCCATAATTAGCACCGTCACATTTAGAAATATTGTCCACAATAAAAATAACGTAGGCCTAAATCACACACCCAGTTATGGCATCAGTGTCCAGAGCCACACATAAGCTGTCAGGCTTAACTGAGATTATCACCCTTGCCATAGGCCACATAACGCTTCAGTTTTGCTACATGAGTGCTGTTTGAAATAGGTTCTGTATAAACCTGGCAAAACTGTGAGATAAAGTTTTACAGTTCTTCCGTGCTAGATATATATATTTCAGTGCGAAGAATGCATCGTATCACAGGGTTTAGATGTTCGCTTTTCAAACGCGAGGTTACCCGAGTCGTGGTTTCTGTATACATTTTCACAGAGGGTATTCTCAAGTTTGCAATGCTTCCATGTGTCTTCGTGGCAAGGAGCGGTACTCTTTTGTCGTCATGCATGAAGATAGCAAGAGACTTGCTCCCAACCATTATAACATATAGCGGCGTACCCCGTAAGTCGCCAAGGGACGGTTGTTTACTTCGTCCACTCCAGACTTCTTCCACCTATCATGGGTGTAAATCCGACTGCCACCACATAGAGTGAAAACGTCTTGAGAATGAAATTAATCAACTATCAAATAAATAAATAAGCAGATTTATGTACAAACTTAGTTCCCAAGAAAGCCTTTAAATCCGATTATCTACTTCAGACACAGCCATTCATTCCATGTCTCAAACAAAACGCACATACAAAAGAAGGCTCGTAACGTTGAAAATAGAAATAATGAATGTCCACGATGGGTCTTGTTTTAATGATATTAGGTAGAACCCGTCAATATCCCCGGATGTCTAGCACACAAGAGCCATTAATACAGTTGGCATTCATCGAGCGTAGTTTTATTATTGACAAAAGTAAAGTTCCGTGGACTAGACTGTGTCTAAAACACATTCGCCCTACAAATATTAAGTCTTTCATGGGCGACACGAAATCACAGTGCGCATGTGCAAAAGTAGCGCGTAGTCAACCCAAAACAGTTTAGCTTGCACCTTTGCTGGCCCAGGCCGTTGTATAATTTTGAGTGAATATCTATTTTTTCCTATTGGTTTAAATAGGCACTAAACAGTTCACCAAATCATACTGTTTAAAATCACAGTGAGCTTCGCACAAATTATGTGGAAATGACTGATAACACAATGACAAAAATCCATTGATGAAATTTTAGCGATGATCAGAGTGAACGTAATCAACTTGAATTTATACTCCAAAGCATTTGGAGCTTGAAAGATGTCCAGATAAGATACAGTGTAAAAAGCTAAAAAATGAAGAAAGGCGTGTCGAATGGATTGTTTAAAACTTTACATTAATATTTTCTGAGATTTTAGACGTAAATTACATTCAAATGTTAGAATTCTATAGTGGGCTTTATGAAGCATATATCCGGTGTGAGCTAACGATACCAGAAGATGTTTGCTCCCTGAAGACAGCGTTTAATTTTGTAATAGCTGTACGTTGTTATACATGGGAAAAGATTACTTGAAGTGCTACGCTAGCAAAATTATGTGAAAGAAAGTGAGGTATGCGGTTTTCAACGTGAATAGGTTATAAAGCTGATGTTTATTTTGATGTTTCCTATCTACTTGATCTATTCCAAAACCCGTATGCAGTCGGTAGTTGTCGTCCATACTTGTGAATTGTGTGGCATGTAGGCAAGCTAAGTGTGCGCATAGAAAATTACGTAGTGAGGTGATTTATCAAAGTTAAGACCAATTTCTTGGAAATGTGTTACGAACTTTTGTTGTCCATTAGACACGTAGGCCTTCACACTAGGTCCAGCCATCCAAAAAGTTGGGGTTAGTAAAGCGGGGCACATCATACACACGAGCAAACAATGATAAGAATGACGTGACATGCGACGAAAGGGCTATAGGCCTATTTCACTCAAATGGCCTTAAACAACATTGAAACTACTTTTATTAGTGTATTTTTCATTTCATTTCAGCCCGTTCAAAAAAAATGTAGGCTGGGGAAATGTACCTTTCTTGCTTTATCTCACTGACGATCACAGATGTGATAAAAAACACCATATCATCCGTCTTGTATTTACACCGCACTAATATAATTTTGCTGCATTTCATTAAAATAAAATATAAAAAATACATCCGAGGTGTTCAGGATAAAAAATCCTGAAAATCCTATAAAATTCAAATCCTTATCTTCGCATACACTGAGAACAAGAGTGTATGAAATAACCTAAAAGTAAGAATTAAATTTTTAAAACGTTATTTTCCGTTATTTTCAGTGAAATAGAATCTTTAATTATTTTGTGTTATATTAGGCAAATAATGCCTTAGATATCATTATGATGTAGACACATGCTGTAGACTCGATCTGCTAGCTAGTTACTGTGTATGTTCGAACATATATGTTCGACCGAAGGGCAAAACGCACTTAAAAACGCTTACGTAGGTCACTAAAACAGCTCATGTTCATATTGTGTTCAAACACCTTGAATAAATAGATGCAGTTACATCTCGTCCTGTTGACTTTGTCCTATGTAGCATTCTCACCGAACTCGCACTTTAACTAATGTTACTAGAGTATTGTCCCTATGTCCACCATGCAATTAAAGCACTGAAATGTGAAAAGAAATGAATGTAAGTATTTTTGAGCATAGTTTTCAGTTGTTCATGAGATGGAACTTCCTGCTTTGAATCCTGCTTTCAGTCTCATCAAGAATTCCATGTCTTTTCTGAATGGTTGATAGTCTTCTTCACAATAGTCCATATAGTACAATCTATGGGTCCATGGTTCCGAATTGATGGCGTTCTGGAGGCCGCCATCATTTGGCAATCCTGTGAACCAACATGATGTCTAAATATCAGATTTTGTTTAAACTTCTAGAAAGATGATACCATCAACCCTATTGTGAACGGGGAGCTAACATTTTTTTCTCAAATTGCTTCAACAAAGTTTTAACATGATCAGATCATATATGTGTTGATATGAGGATGGTAAAGTATTTGAATTCGGATGGAAACACGGCAAGTCTACACCAGTCCCGATTTCGCCCCTAGCAAGGAACAAAAGAAAATGTATAATGAATTTTCGATGACTGACTAAGAATCGACCAAGACTCGTGGCTTACATAATTACATCGATATACAAGGACCACATGTTATAAATATTTACTTTTTCTCTTTTGCAAATGTCATACGCCTGGTCGAAGCTACAGGTAGCGAAGGCCATGTGATATATACCACGGTGGCATCATAAAAGCAAACCAGCAATGCTGAAGGTTGCGTTCCAGTAACAAAGCGGTATACCAGAGGCAATGACTGAACGATTATAGTTTATCGTCACTTTGGTAATATTGCGACTATATTGTTGCGAAGCCACGAGACACTCAAAGGCAGAGAAACAGCTAGTATGAATCGATTATAATGCATGAACCGACAGAAGGTGAAGTTGAAAGGTAAACAGCCGGGACACGACAAAGTGGAATGAGTTTCCACAACAAGGAAACAAGCACCTGCCGTCGATAAACAAACTATATCTTGAACCTTTGGTAATAGGAGGTGCTGCAATCTGCAAACGTCTCGGTGAAAAAACAAATCATCGGAATTACACCTATCAGTGTTGTTAGTAACGTTACTTACCTTAAGTTACTAAGAACACTGAGGGCATCGTTTAACGGAATATTTCCTGGCCAATAAGTATGTGAGAATCACTAGTGAACCAGCCGCCGATGTAGACCTCTCGCCTGTTTGCTGGTATCCTCAACAATGCCCTCCCTACACGCTCCGTGACTCGGGTTATATTAACCCGCTTCAGCCACGGCTAATGCTATTAGCAATGTGCAGTGGTTTGAGCCAGAGGCCCTTGTGGACGTTGACATGCTTTATGATATAATAGCAGACTGTAACTATTGGCATACAACTCCGACCACTCTAATCGAATCCTCTGATTGCCCGTAGTATCAATCCTCGTGAAATAAATTCAATATCTGGGTTATCATGGCCTTTTTTGTTCGGAATTCTTTATTAGAAACTTGACCATCTGAGCTTCTTGAAAAGAAAACCCGCCCACTTTATCTAGAACATAATGCCAATTTTTGGTTGATATCGAGATCTCTTCTTCCTTATCCCCTCACCGGGAGTAGATGTGTGATTCAGCGGAAAAGCAAGTAGATGAGAACGATCAGCCTGAAAGCTGATTTTACGATGTATTGTGATTGCAAAATGCAAAACGAAAAACTTGTACAAGAAATCCTTAGTAATAAAAAGCAATATTCAGGAAAACATTGTTATTCATTTATAACCAAGAATTCAGATCGACTGAACAAAAGATGTTCTAAACATAGTAATTTCGAATATAAGACAACATGCTTTTCAGTCGCAATTAAACCGCATTCTCGCTCAAGTAATTTCAAAATTTCTCCAGTTTACATTGTTCTTGGTGCCTTGGTGGCTGTAGGCAGTGACCCTGCTCGCTTCTGTTGTGTTACATGAAGTCCGCTAGAGATCTGTTGCCTTCCTTTAAAATGCCGTGCAACAATTAACCATTATAAATTGACATGGCCGTCGGCTTACCTCCAAACACCTATGATATACTGCATAAGTGAAACACTCTGGGGTATGAAATTATGTAAAAAATAAAGACCTGTGATCTTCCGTAAGAAAGGACATTTCCAAAACATTTTACACGATATATTCTCCTGAAACTCACATCATGATACACAGAATATTTAATTATAAATATTCAATTGCTGTTCAACACATTCCACAAAAATGTTTCGCTTATATGAGGACCAGTGAAGAAGTAGCCGATGTAAACCATCCATCTTCGGCAGCAGTCTGACAAACATCCTCACTTTTTCGGACAAATCTATACGCAAAGTTTCATGAAAGTGGTCCGGCAAAACAAAAAACAATAAATAAAATAAAATAAAAAATAAAGCCTTGAAGCCAATGGTGGAAAATCCATCCCTCCGACATTTTATCCATCTTCTTAAAGTAATTTTACGCTATGAACTAGTCAACCCTTTGGAGAGCTGTCAAAGATCAAAGCCATGCAACGTCTACAGTGCCATGGTCTGTTCCTTTTCAAACGGGCATAAACAAGACTCCATCACCTCTAGAGACTGAATAATCTAGTGGCAACAGTTTGTGACTGTCGGCTACAATATTTCACTTGTGGCTTCCTTCACTAGATTTAACAAACGGCCGTTGGCTGGTCAGATTGTCGGTTTCGAAATAAGTGTTGGCATTCTGTATCATACAACACTATCTAAATCCAGTGGAATCAGTGCAACAGGAGCAGAAACAGTTGCATGTGCATGGTGAAGAAGTAAGGCACGAGAGTCTGCATGTAGAGCCCTAAAGGCTACAAGTTTATTGAAATTGTCGAAGACGTGAAGTATTTTTTCTTAGCGATTTTTTACGTACTCACTTCTTTGAAAATGATACCAATGGTGTCCAAGAGTGCACTGACTCGTCCCTTAGCGATTATTGTAAGGAAAATAGAATATTTCTTTGAAGAGGAAGAATAGAAGATTTCTTTGAAGATCCAATTTTGTTCGACTGGTCTAAATCATCAGTTCGACAATTTGTTCGTCCTGTGTCACTGTTATCCACATAGGACGACCGTCACAGTGTGCTATGGACTGATTTGTTGTTCCTTAGATGGCTCTTTGCACTTTTCATGCACTAATGTACCACCTGATGTTTAGTCCACACGACATGGTTGACATCCACTGATTGAGAGTAGAATACATTCCTTTGTACAATGCAGACAAAGCTTAATATAGGTAAAAACTGTGAAAGCAAAACGACGGTTTTATATTGAACAGGACTAATGTAAAGCGTAATGTAAAAATGTAAAACTTTGACATCTGAGTTCCAAGCCAGCATATTTAGCACTTCGCAGCAACTACTTTTCATTTCATATAGTAGGCGAACAGATGGTTTGGAGAACATCATAATTTTACCAAAGTGAAAACTAGAAAAACGTTTCTTGTTTTGTGATTGTCGAAGAGCTAATTTCGAATGATATTAGTTCAGTCATTAAGTCGTTAGTCATTTACTGTTCCAGCCCCTGATTCATTGATCTTCGGAGTGATTGAGAGGCTTTCAAATGCACTGGGTGACTGAATGATGGAAATGCTTACAGATACACTGGCTGGCTGAGTAATTGAGAGGCTTTCAGATGCACTGGGGTGAATGAGGGGTACAGAAGTTTACGAATACACTGGCTGACTGAGTGATGGGGAGGCTTACAAACACACTTGCTTACTGAGTGATGGAAAGGCTTACAAATACACTGGCTGACTAAGTGATATAGAAGCTTACAAATACACTGGCTGACTGATGGGGACATTTCTCACCTTGCCACTGGCTTCTCCATTGCTTTATTTACTCCCTATTAACCATGCCGTCCATTCGGTTCGTCCCCAATACCGAAACAAACCATTTTGTCTAAAGACAACGGCCGTCCTGCAGGACAATATAGCTATATTCCGAATGCGCATCCCATCTCATCGAGGCTAGTAGCGCTTGTAATTAAGCAAACACATCGTTCCTATAGTTGATGGCACGGTCTATCCACGCCTGGCTATAGGGAATAGCTAGTTCTGGTAGAGGTTTGTACAGCATGTACAGCATACAGGAATTACAGCATAGACAAGGAGAAGATATTGCACACCTATAGAGTTACATATATCATCATCAAGTAGAATGGATGTTTATGAAGCTATTGGTTATTCTTTGACAAAATATTAAGTTGACAGTTGAAGGGTTCTCCAAAGTACGTTGAACGTATTACAGAATATCACTTTTATTTATTCACAACTTGTTGTTATTGTTTTTCTTTCCATTTTGATCTAACATCTTTTGAGAGCTCCCTTAAGGGCACCTGTTCGATAGAGTACGGAGCTGAATCTATGCCTGGTATTGAGTGAACACGATAGTGCCTTTAGGAGGAATCCCGTCTCTGACACGCCAACATTTCTGGGATGACCCTGTTAGATGAACGTGATTGTGCAATGAAAGCGTGCATGTAAATATGAACAGAGCCACACACTACTGGCGACTAGAATATTAGCATGTTTGTTTAGTGTTAGTAAAACATTAGCCTGAGGCAATGCCACAGCTGACCGCATACATGTATACAGACAGGACTGACAATAAGCCTGTAGTGTACCGCAACACTTGTCATCAAAACAGAATACCGAGGTCTGGGTCATCATGAGTGCATATAGGAGAAGGATGGCGCAAACGAATCTGTGTAGCTGACTATACAGAGCGCCACAAGGCTTGAAATCCACTCTAACGACAAGGTGGAGACCATTGCTTACACCTGCCGGGTACACGGTGGCAATGACAATGCGCTGAAACGGGGATAAATATGTACTCAGCGGTTTTATGCATTACCGTCCGACAGTTTCTAATGCGGAACAGCACAATTTGCAGTTTGGATGACCTGCAGGGTAGAACAGGCGTGCTCCGCCTTTCATTAAATCTCATTTGGCAGTCTTTATTTACTGTTCTACAAAATGTAAATGAGTTATAAATAAAACCAAAACTCTTTAACACCAGCTCAGGTATACATGTAGCGTATGTGATTTCTAGTATATTTAGTAATCATTTTGTTTATCTATTTCTTAATAGTAAGGCAGACCTTGCTTTCTCATAAGTAACAACGGGCAACCACACTTGTCTGTGTCATATCTGTTTATTTTTCTGGAATGGAGCTTCACGCTCTACTCAGCCTTAGTTTAATCAAGAATCAGCAAACGTATGCAAATGGTTATATTTGGTTACATTCTTCATGAAAGAGGTGTTGTAGTTATGCCTGAGGTATAATATTGCTAACAACTACCTGATAGTTCAGAAAATGGCACATGCCTTCCGTTAAGATGCTGATTTTAGAATTTCTGGGTGAATGCTGTTTACTTTCTTTCATTGCATTAAGCTGAAAATTCACCAAATGCTTCATAAAAGATGAAATGAACTTGGAAGCTTCTTGTCCTCTGTCATCATAATACTGACTATATCTTGTTTGATTTGATTTTATTTCTTAACACCTACAGGAAATTGTCAATGAAAAATTTCTCAACATCACATCAGTAAATAAGTAGTACATTTCTAACACAGTTTACATTCATCAAAGTGTGCTTTCTAGGCTGCATCGTTTGTGATTTGAAACATGTTCCTACGCTATACCTGCACTTAAAGCATTCTTTGTGGATGTAAACTATAGTATACGTTACCTGGCTCGCCGGGATCAGTGCTTTGTCCTAGTACATCACGAATTAATAAATGAAGGAGTATGGCTTAACGCCAATTTCGCAATAAATCAAGAAACTGTAATCAACAATGATAATATGCATATAAATATTAAGTTATTGCAGACAAAATGGTAAACCAAGCCGAATTTCATGTCCGTTGTTGCATGAAATGCAAGGTTAATTCCTAGTTCACAGAACCGAGTTAAATGACAAGCTAAGTTTATTCGCTAGCGTCCTTGCGCAGTAAACATTTTTTGCATTTTGATATTCTTTAGCACCCTCTTGTCTTAAGATGCTATGGAACCGAGTGTCAATAGACATTGTCCGTAAGTGTGACTTCCTTTGATAGCAAAACATTTTAGTGCAAGAGTAAAGGCAAAAATAGCATTTTTGTATGAGACCTATTGATTTGTGAGGAGCAAAGACTTCTAGTGATTCTTGTCTTTAATTCTCCGGCGGACAACACATTATTCATGTCAGAAGACACGGACCTACCCGTTATGGTGCACCCTCTGTGCGGGAAACCATGGCCGCCTCAATTAGGTACCAACAACTAACGGACATGGCAGTTCAGGTGTTCAATTTGTTCAACTAGCCTGTAGTGATATTGACCGGAATAACTGTAGTCCGGTGTTTGAATAATTTATCCATCTTGTTTGGATCGGAGTCAGTTGTCTGTGCGCGCCAGGTCAAATTGCACGACTTGAATAGGGGAAGCCCTCACCAGAGCTCTTGTTTTACGGTCAAGTGCTTTTCCAGTGCCTTTTCTGTTCACAACAAGAATTTACAGCACGGAGCGTGCCAAAGCATTTGCGTTGTCCGCCATTCTATGTTAGTACTGATTAAATTCAATGACACTCTCAACAAGAGCGAGCTATATAGCCTTCTGATTATCAGACAGCGTGAGCAGCAGCTAGGCAATAACAGCCAATACACTGCACACACATCGTGAGCTTTATCCGCGTCAGATTCACGTTAGGTGCCTTTCGTTATCGTCCAAAAAAGGCAATAAAATCGCCAAAAAACTTTCGTGTTGGCGACGCTCAGGCCTTGAAAAGCTGTCTGTCTGACAAAGCTTCGGTGTCTTTCATTGCCATTGTTATGATTTAAATCTGGCAAAACACTCAAGCTATGACTCCCTGGCGGGACAGATATCAGCTTATCCTTTTATATAACCCTTGTTTTAATGCAGCTTTGATGGCTATAAACATATCTGGCGCTGTACAAGCTTTTAAGAGTGGAACTGTATCAAAATCTCTGCCCACATTCAGCCAAAATAGCCTCAATAAAGGTTCCATTGCACATGATACATTGTTTGATGGGCATTAAGCAGACCGATCTCTCGTATACCAACTTGTTGAATTCAAAATAATTGTGCCGGCTGTCTTGTGTCATTAAGGTTTACTCGGACCTGTTAATCCTGTGAAATAGGACTGACAGGAAACAGCAAACGTGGGACAGGAACCCTGAGAGGTAGCGAAACCTGAGAGATAGCGGAGTTATACCCATCCATCCACCCATCCATCTATGTATCCATCGTCGTTGTCGCGAAATGTAGTTACATGTGGCAAATTTACATGTGCTTTTACAAGTGTTGGACCTATGTTACATTTTAGTGCTAAACGTCACCAGATGTCAGACATAACGTGTTAGGAGTAGAACGACTTCGGATCTTTACGAATAAGTAATGAATAACATTGAAAATAATTAATCCGAAAGGTACACCTACGCCAAAGACATTGTAGAAGGTAAAAGAGTTTTTGATATTTTAACATGAGGTGTTTATACTTTGGAGAGATAAGGCCTGCGAAACTATAACATTACAAGGGAGTGAAATATTTCATAAGGCGAGTAGACTAGACAGAACGTGCCTTATTGAAATAAGTAGGAGTTGCGACTGTAATTACTTAAATAAGGGTAATTTATTTCAATAGGGGTCGCGACAGCTTGCCTGAGGATAGTAGGTTGGGATTGATTACCCAGGATAGACTAGCCTGAGGAGGTGAGCCTGGGTATGGTAGCCTGCGAATAGTAGGCTGGGAATGGTAACCCAGGGTAGTCTAGCCTTGAGAGAATAGCCTTAGGAGAGGGGCCGGGGTTAGGGTTGCCTGAGAATAGTATATTGTGAATTGCAAATTGGGGATGGCAGTCTAGGAATGGTTACATGGGAGTGGTAGCCTGGGGATGGTTACGTGCGGATGGTATAGCCTACGGAGGCTAGCTTGGCGAGGGGAGTAGGTACCCTGAGGATGGTAGCCCGGGGAGGGGAGCTTGGGGATGGTAGCCTGGGGAGGGGAGCTTGGGGATGGTAGCCTGGGGAGAGGAATTTGGGGATGGTAGTCTGGGGAGAGGAATTTAGGGGATGGTAGTCTGGGGATGTTTTCAATTTTGAATACGATGTATACCAATCAGTAAAATACGTACAGATCGGTGTCAGTTTGCCGGGAAAATGTCTTTCTGACATTTTTGCAAAACACCAAATATGAGAGATAATGAAAATCCCCTGCTACAATTGCGCTGCCCAGCGAAGCCCTGTTAATTCGGCCTGCGTGGCCCTGTTGATTAGGACATTTATGAACACTTAAACCCTAGATCTTAGTGCCTAATTCCCCCACAAACAGGCAACTGTAGTTATCAGTGATTGTGTATCGGTATAATAAGTTTCTGCGGAAGTACATAAATAGAAAGAACAATGTCAGGCTCTCTTTACATGGTTTCTCACACACGTACTCGTATGGCATGGCATCACGGAAAGTACGAATCTCAGGAGATTTTGCTAAAAAATGACCGAACACGGAAAGGAGTCACGATAAAACTCACACCAACCTGTACATACCGAATCACCTGAATCAGATTTACGTAGCAACAAAATTTGCTCCAATTTCTAAGCAACGTATTCACCTATAACATGCATAATTCTTCCCCATGATTCGCCAGTACCGCGTTGTCTGTTGGTAACACCGCTCCATACTGAAGGCAGTATACAGACGTGCAATTATGACGATTTTCAACATGGGAGGGTATCATTAGCCTGATGTTAGAGATCATGAAACCTTTCCCGTATCTAACTCACCCTCCCCAAGATAATGTTATAATATACTGCATTCGTGGTGTAAAACCATACTCAGACATTCATACATGCATTCATCCATTCATTCGTCAGAGTATGCATTTCACCTACAAGGCTACAGCGTGAAGGGTGACACCAGAACAGCGACTAAAATGTAGTAGCTGGCAAAATGTCACAGGTAACCGGTGACTCCTGCCATTTTGTTAGAGTTGGTTTTTAAGATAAAAATGCAGTGATGTTTATTACAGTTTACTACTGCTGTCAGTGGTTTCGAATAACCGAATAGCCCGTTATAGTTTCATTACGAGCAATGCATCACATTGACGAATTCCTGACCCTGTAGTCTGGTAGCCATGTCCCCAGCTATGTTTTCAGCTTTAATCAAAGAATCTGAAAATCAAATAGGGAGGAATGAAAAGACCTCAGGTCTGGTGTATTTCCAGATTATAACACTAAAGACATCCCAAGAATCAGATCTGCAAGGAATTTAATAAATGCTACCTTGCTTTGTAATCAGATATGCAAGGATCGTAATGAACATTACAGCCCAATGTTTTATTTCGTACCGGGCTCGCACAATGCAGAACTTTTCCGCCTAAAATATGTAATGAATAAGCCCAGTAACATATAATAGAGCAGCAGTTAATAGTTTTCGTAGAAGTGGGGAAGACATATCGATATTCCACGCATGACATCAAATCAACCCCATGGGGGGTGCAACAGTAAGATGTAATGTTATCATGCAGACAAAGAGGGAGAAATGACTCAAATCTAAAGCACAATTACTATATAACATATCTGTAAAAAAAACTGGAGTAGTGTGATTCATACCTTTTGTTTTATCAGAAGACAAAGTAAGGTCTAAACCAGATTTCGTTATTTTAAGGCACTTTGAAATTCCTGGGCTAATTGCCATCATAATAAAAATGTGATTAAGTGAACCATAATCAGTTGTGCGCATTTGGTGCCAAGCTGGAAAGTTCTAGTCTATTGCGAAGCATCATGTTGATTCACGCAATCATATCATTGTAAATCGAACATATGAAAAATTTTCTAGGGCTACTAATTCCCCATAATAGTTCATGGTTTGTGTATCGTTTTTCATGGCCCTCTGGCAACTCCCTCTGCCAACAATGCAGATGGCATTCGGGTTCTGCAGTTCAATACCAATACTCATTCACACTTATACATGAACCATATACAACTATGACAACTGTGAAATACAGAGCCAGAGATCTTCTAGTATCTGTTAATATTTCGTGAACTACAGTCTTGTACTTATTATGGACTTTAAGAAACTTATGGTGAGGGCGTTTGATGGAATAACCTCAACACACTAGTCAACTTAATAAAATATAGTGAGGTAAATTGAAATAACGCTTGTAGGATCTATCAATTGTTACAAGCCAAGATAGCTCTGTACCACGTGGACAACACGTTCATCTATTATTATCTTCAAGTACGGATAACATACGTTTTCAACATTGGAATGATTTGCTCTGTAAAAAGGGCGGGGGGGGGGGGCGCAGGTGAGAGCAATGGTAATTGTGGACTGAGTCCTAGCCGCCATTCTGTGCAGGTAATATTTGCTCAAACCTGCTAACTGGACACAACAGGAAGCCTTTGTGCTTACTGGGATTCTTTACAATAGGTTCGTGAGATGTTGTGAGTTCAAACAGTTGAATCTTTGTTCACGTTCTACCACGGGAGAACACCGATAAGTCCTGGCATATTAAATAACGACTACAACAAATGAAGTCATAGAATACCATTTGTTTGCAGCCCTTATTTGGAGAGTGGCAGCGCACACAGCAAAAGCCTTGTTTATTTAATGACAACAGTCTAACTTATGCACAAAGCCAAACAGAAATGTGGGTCTTTGATGAAGGCCTTTCTTTTCCATGTTGGAGTCAGTGTACAAACACTTGCATATTTAATAACGACATGCCATTTGTTTTTCACGTTCGTCTAAGGAACATTTGTACAAGTCTGTACAAATTTGGAATTCAAATAACGTGCCTTAAATTTGTATAGGGGATTCATTGCCAGTCGATGAGACCAGTATAGGCCCAAAGTCACTGTTCCTAATGAGCGTATGCAATTGACAATGTTACGTAATAAATCCACATCGTTTGCCATTTTGGGCTCTATTTTTAACTTATTTTATTGACAGTCGCCAACAGTAACAAGGACAAATTCTCGTAACTTACGCTGTAGTTTTCTTTAGCATCATAAATAAACCGGGCAATGATATCCGTAACCCTTTGTTGGTCACAAAGTATTAACGGACAAAGAATACTATTAGTGTGTTAGAGAGCATTGTTGACATCATGAAAAATCGACATTAGCTGTTCCCAGCTCTGCTCAAACTTGCTCTAATGGATACTCTTGGTATTGTTTTTCTGGTGTCCAGCTGTGTTCTCGCAGCTCACCCAGCGGATCAGCAAGCCTGCCATTCAGGGACATTTTTACATCTTTCAAGCGCTCGGGGCTACTTTATCGCCCTGCCGACCATCTAGGGGACATGGCCACAATAACATGATGTAAATGCGACCGTGAGAAGCGTTAATCGGCAGTAATTAGCATCAGGAGATGAGGTTTTACTAGAGTTATGTCATTAGTTAAATGTAGAGGGAGGGATACGAGGTTTGGACTAGACTACCTGCATATTTATCACTTTTAGAATCCCGGTAGGAGGTAAATTAACTCGCGAAACTAGGAGCTAGGCCACTTAATATGTAAAAGTGTTACATAGCAGACATTAAGTCCGTTGATTGAGAAAGTCGTTAATGAAACATATGGTTTAGGATATGTGAGGTTGATTGGATGTGACGAATGTCTGGACATTTGGAAGCCACTTGATAGCAGAGATGGCTGTTCAAGTTGGAACCCTGTACGTTGACGGAATGTGGGGTTCTGGAAAGCTAGTCACATGATTCAAAGACAAATAAGAATCGTGAGGTGACTCATTGGGCAAGTGACTAGCGATATTTTTAGATCGATAATGCTTTATCTCTACATAACATCGAATACGGTAACCGGCTAGCTGGACTGATTATTGGAAACACTATTGCTCAGTGTGGTATAAGATGGCATTGGATAGAGGAAAGAACTCATGTACAAGTTAGCTGTGTAAGTCAGAAGTTCGGGACACAAGGGTCAAGGAGAAGTGCCTGGTCTTTTTTTTTTCACATATACTGTTTGTCAAAGATAAGAAGACACATGTTACATCGACATCCCATTTAGTTAGTTAATTTCAAACCGGCGCCGAAAAAAGCCCTATCAGATGCATGATGGTGTTCTGCTCCTTATTATCTATCAGATACTGTGTGGTATGTAATTTTGGTTAAATGGTTAGTCACATAAGTGAAATATTCTTGAATACGTCGCCAGTCAAATAAATAAATATATGTATTTCCTTTACAGTAATCTTACCTTTGGGATTCTTTATGGAAACTAATGCACCACGCGCTTGGTTCAGATGTGGGTAAACAGGAAACCTGCAATAAAAACGGAGCTAAATGGAACGGTTGTGATAATGTTAATGGGTCGCATGTACAGACTAATTGTCCACAATACACAGCAATTTTTATTGAGGTAATTGACCAAAAGATAGGAACATTTACAAGTCTGAGTTTCTCTGTGTTCAGGGATAGTATATACTTATCTCTTCCATGCAGATAAATTGCTTGCTTAGAGATAAATTTGTGCTGAGCCATTGACCTCTCAAATAACACGCTTCCGTACACAAGCCCATCAGTGGCTATTCACCACATTTTGACAAGTTAATAGGTTTTTTGCAGAATTTTCGATATACGAAATGCCAGTCTCTGGTTAATTTCTTTGACCTTTTCCCTGGTATTCGATATCATTTTAAATGTAGGCAAAGGGGAATAAGAGAAAGGGCATTAGAAGTTTATGATAATTTAGTTGATGACTATGAAAGAAGTCCCCTTCTGGAATGTCACCCAGGACACCATTAGGCGCCATCGTTATCAATTTCAGTATTTAAGAAAAAATCGAGAAAAATCAAAATAAAACAGTTTCCATTAAAGTCTTGCCATTAAGGGGGGAAGAAGTATACGACTCAAGTACGATGAAAAGACACCGCCTCCAGTGTACTGAAGCAATCATTGTGCTAGACACTTTTCTTAATGAATGAAAGAGGATATGAACTCGTCCACACTTTATTGTTCGTAAATTTACTTCAGACTTTTGTGCGAGGTCGACAAGGGAGTCTTTCGCAAAGCAGTTTCTGGCCCCAGTCCAGATTGTCAGAAAAAAAATTGGTTCTGTTGAAGTAAATTAAAAGACTTAAAGTACATTGAGCTCTTTTTCTGAAGTAAGGGTAATAGGAAACTGGCCGAGGGAATTCATGCTCTAACGCCGCGTAATGACCCAGGAGCCTCTCACGAATGTTGTCGCCGTGAAATTAAGTCGAGGGTTTCCCCTGGCTTCATTCCGTCCGGTTTCATCCCACTATAATGCCAACAACCGTGGTATAAATGAAATATTCTTGAGTATGGCGTCATATATCCATCAAATAAATGATTCCAGATTTAAAAGTGCTCATTGCTTTCCTGGGCATGGACAGGCTTGGCCACGCCTGTTCTGTGTTTTGTGGCACAACATCACAGCTGCAGTTTGAACTTTATTATGGGCCTATTGAGGCAAAACCTGCCGCCAGAGGATTGATGTAAGATTATAACTTACAATTCAGCCACAACAAATGTAAATTTGTGAAAATACAACAGTCTGGTCGCTTCCTGCAAGCAAGGCTCTAAGGCGAATGCTGAAAATTCCCCGTCGGAAAATGGGACTCACGGAAGACTTAACCATTACCTTACCCACGCGTAACCGACTCTTATGGTTAAGGGATAAAGGATATGTATTAAAAGAACTATGCCTGCATCAAGTACTGATATACACATTTGAATGCCTTTTTACATTTCCTTCATGAGATTTCAAAGAGACCGGGCTTTGAGAAGAGATTTTCTGTAAGTAGTATTGTTAAGTCGTGAAGTCTTGTGACGTCGTTGGATAAGCGTCCCTTGTGACACAGACGTACACTTTGTCATAGCCTCAGGCTAGCCAGATGCAAACCTAACCATCAGTCCATTCCGCCTTGCCCACGGTTTCTATCATCACTAACGCCCCTTCTCCCCTCCACACACACACACCCACACACTGCCCTAAACTTTCGTTTTATACACCAAAGTTACTTTCTAAGTTTATGTCAGCGGATACAAATTCCAGGTTGATGGCAATTCTACCCTCTTTTAGCAAGCTTATTCTCTTCACATCTCACTTGTATTACACGGTTCCGTTTGAACGTGATAAATGTAGAATGTAGCAAATGCATTTATAACATTAGTCAAATGATGTTAACCCATATTAGGGGAACAAAGAAAAAGTGTTGACCAGAAACGTGAGTTCAGTTTTTTTAACTGTGTTTGAGGTAGGCAGTAAAGTACACACAAACACATATACTGATTACTGTTGATTTGTGGGTTAATGTGTCGTCAATAATCACGTGCTTCCCAGCAATTGGCAGATATTATAACTATTTGTTAATCTAACGATATTAAATATTTAGTGCAACATTAAAATAATCAATTCTTTCAAAGTATGGCCTGACTCATTTGGTTGCGCAATCGGTCATGACTTAAGAATATTGATGGCTTGTTTGTGATAAAATTAATGACTTTTCCATGACAGGTATGATCAAAACTCAAACAAACATATAAGAAAGTAAATTATAACTTAATCCAGAATTATTGATATGAGGCTATATATATTGACTATGAGTGACTTATCGATTTGCATAAAAATATAGCATCCGTGATTGGCGTATTGATGTTGAAAAGTAAATATCGAAATACATGTACAAACCGCTATAAATATTGATACTAATGAATGAATCATTAGAATAAAAAATTAAGGATAAGTCTAGATTAACTGTTTAGCTGAACGTTTACACCATTTCGGTTAACGGTGGCATATGTATATGGCAAAGGGCCCTACATGGGAAATCGCATCGGTTAATATATCTTCCCTTTATATCTATAGGAATGTCGTTTTTGAATCATTGTTTAGTCTCCAACTGTATCAAGAATATTTTTATTAAGAAGGTGAACTGATAAGCATATATCAGTTTCTTGTACTCTAGTATGACCTAAGTATGTGCCGACACGTAACACGTTGCACGTGATATAGGTCTGATAACGGGGTCATGAATGACACAATTTAGCTGCAATGACCTTTCATGGAAAGTATATACGAAATGTCATCTATGTATACTTGTTATGTTTGGAAATGTACCGCTTTGCAGAATGCCAACAAATAAATCTTGGTTTTTGAATGTGTAGTTTGATCAGTTTCTCCTTAACTCGTGCTAAGCACTAAAAATCTCCAACAAATGTTGAGAATGGAATTCCTGAACCCATGTGCCAGCTTGGTTGTTACCTCTAATCCAAGAAGAGCAGCGAGTCACGAGTCATGAACTAGCATGCTGAATCTACAGTTCCAATGATTTTAGAAGGTACTTCATATTTTTCGTACAAAGGATTCAAAAATATGAGCCAACATCATACCCAGGAATTGAGTACAAATACCTAACTTGATATAAAATATGTGGATATAACTTTGGGTCATGTAATCACATTTTAATGTGATGGGAATTCCCTCGTGCAATCACTTTAATAACGAATTGTGCAGTTCACCTTCCCTTTAATTTCTGTGAAAACCAAAAAGTATGAATCACTTTACTCCAAATGTCGTATAGTAATTTTACCATAGATTTCAGTAACTTTTGTGCGTTTTTCACGTCCAAATTACACGTCACATCTAGGTGCAAAGGATCATTTATATATTTGACTCACTGGAAACCAACCTCATGCAATTACGCGTGAAATTTACACTCGTAAAAATTCTAAAACACCCAACTTTGGTGCGTTATTTACACTTTCCTGGATATGAATGAGGCCGTTTTCTCCACATCATACCGAACATCATCTATATTTAACTTCTAACACATCACACCGCTGGCAGATGTGGCATTCATAACACGTGATACTGGTGGTAGATGTAGCATTTATAACACGTCACACTGGTGGCAGATGTGGGATTCGTACCACGTCATACTGCTGGTAGATGTAGCATTTATAACACATGATACTGGTAGTAGATGTGCCATTTATAACACGTCATACTGGTAGTAGATGTAGCATTTATAACGGGTGATACTGGTGGTAGATGTGGGATTCATAAGACGTCATACTGGTGACAGATGTTGGATTCATTAGACGTCATACTGGTGGCAGGTGTGGCATGCTGTCTCCAGAAAACTTCATGAAAAATTACGCAAGTAAGCACCATCGGCAGTTATCGAAGGTATCAATTGTAAGAGAAAGAATAAGGCCAAGGCATCTGGCTGTGGGAAGCTGTTACAAACTGGCATCAAACTTGTGCATATTATGGTTTAAACTGATTACTCAAACGCACCTGATACGTTCTACACCGAAGACACTGGAACAGTCATCATGTTCTCCAATGGGATTTGGGCCAAAACAGGGTATTACGAAGATTATGAACTTACATTTAAAGATAGTCTGTGATTGAACGCTAACCGTAGTGGGGTTTAAGGCTTGGATCTCCTGTGCTGGTTCAAGGAAACAAAAACTTTAATATATTTGTTAAGATATTTTATTGTATACTCTATAATTTTTCTTCAGGTGGAGGAAATCGGAGTCCCCGGGGGAAAATCACCGCCTTTGGGCAGTCACTGATGAGATTTGTTCACATTATGACGTACATACAGGAAATCACGTCACACTAGTGACAGACACGTCGTCTTCAACGAATGCTAGACTGTGGAAACAGTCACATGAGGACACCATTATGGTCACCAGGCCCAACATGCAGAAAAGAGAGGAAGAAAAACATTAATATCAGAATGGACACCTTCATCAACGGATTAATCTGGAGATTTACTACACTCGTCTCGTATTTTCTTCGGCTGATGCATAAAAAGACATCTACCTGTATGTGTGTAAAGGGTGACGTATTCGGGAGACGACGGTGACTTTATCTCCCTTGAGAGACTTAATTGATTACATCGTGGGCAGATTTCGTCTGAGTGTACACAGCTCAGCTCTCATCCCAATGTTATCAGAATTCAGTGATGGAAAGGGTCAATATATCATAGCAGCTATCGAACTAATTCATCAGTGTGCTGAAGATTGCTGGAGTACCACTGTCAACTCCACATGCTGGACGCATGGAGTAGGAAGTTCAACGGCATGCCGCAACTTCGCACCCAGTCTAGCAAGGTTTCAGCTAACGGGCAGAGAAAGTTAAACAACTAAAACATTCACATGGTCATATCCGTTGACAAACCACTAAAAAGTATATTTAAAAGTATATTCACTCGTTTTCCCTGTTTCAGATAGGAAAATAATTCATGATTTGGGCAGTTTTTAATTCTAGCACAGATCTGTATTGACCACACTGCAACCATAAGGGCTTTCGAAGTGGGCAAAACATTTCCGTACGTTTGGGCAGACCATTGAACTATTAAAATAAAAATAATGTACTTACTTGTGACGTCAAAGACTTCCTGTCCACTCGCCGGATAATCCATAACTAAAACGCATTATTTTTGAAAACATTTCATAGAAAAGGAAAGGTTGTCTCAAAACTGTGTGTTACATTATGACACACAAGATCATTGGGAAATACATGGAATACATGGCCCTTTTTTATTTTGTCGATTTGTTTTTTGGATTGGCAAAATATCAGTTAAATTATCGAATTGAGATAATTAATTTGAGATAATGCCTCAATAAAGCTATTGCTTGCAGAGGGATATGATCACATCTGCTTTAAGTTCTTTCGCACCAGCTGATCTAATTAACACTTTACGCCAGTCATAGCTTCTGGCGAAGGCGAGAGGCTCTGGTGAAGACCCGCCCCCACCGCCTCCGTGTCATATAAGTGAAAAACATTTGGGCCTATAGTTTGTGAGTTATGCTTGCAATTCCGCAGCATGTATCCTTGACTTCAGTGCAGCTGTGGAGCTTTTCTATATTTGTGTTCAGCGAGTTGCTGAACAGCCTGTCACTTCTCTACATTGGCCTGCTGTAGCTGTCTTCCATCAACGAACAAAAATTTTTTTCACTTGGTCACAGCTGTCTGAATTTTCCAGGTTTTGCTGCCTTAGGGCTGTCATAAAGTGTCAATCAAAAAAACCCTGATTGAACATATCACCAAAATGACAGAAATCAGACCTAATAGGCCTTATCTCATTCGATTGATCAGTTACAATAAAGTTATACCCTTAAGCTTCTAAAATAATCTCATGAAACATCTTAGGTCTCACCTCCCATTATGTACTAGACTTCAAAATGTATTTTTTTTGCACCAAAAATTCACAAACTACGTTGAAAGGCAATGACCTATGGCCCAATATTCACTCAAACGCGACTGTACCTCACAAGAATCATTTTAAGCCAACCGTGTGTGTAAACGGGCCGTATTTGAACCAGTCGTGTGCAAACCGCCCTTGTGTTACCCGTTGTTGTGTGTGAACACGTCTTGTTTGTGAAAAGATTGTATTTTACCGAAACGGTTTACCAGCTGTCAGACGTGACAAGCTCCTAATTACTTTGGCTCCACTCACTCTGACATTGCCCTGTATTCTATAGCTGGATATGCTAGAGGGTCAATGGTAGACTGATACGTCACTGAGGCCTTGGGAATGTTGTCTCCTAGATGTACTGAAATGTGAACTCATCTGCAGTTTTCTCACTTACCGCAGACATCCATTAAGATAGATTACCTCTTTCCTAAGTGATAATCTAGCAAAAAGTCTCATGTCATGCACATATACTACAGTGCAACTCATAGCCCACTTCACGGCGGTTTTCCTGCTTTACGCCATGTTCATTATTATAATCTATTTCCCTTATGCGATGGAAGTTAACTTCACACTCGTATAGTATGAAATCCTCCATAGCATTTATAACCTGGAGTTGTGTGGAGCCCCAGCGTCACACTTATGACACATATTAATTCTATATTTCAGTTGTTTTTCTGTCTATATTTCAGTTGTTATATGCCATATTTATTTGCCAGGGTTCCACATTATTTCTGCCATTTCTCGAAGGTGTTTCCCTCTACGAGGCATATTTTGTTCATTCCTGCATATACGATGACGTTCTGAGGGCAAAGTGGTGGCGTATTACTCGTGCAGTGCAAGAGAACGATAGTCAAATCAGCTTGGGATAGAATCGCGATTGCGAGGGAAAAGGTATCCCATTGGGTCCAAGATTTATCTGTACTGAACAGAGCAGGGTTACATACTGGTAAGATAATACATTACAAGTTGTTGATAAACTATGAATATGTGTACTGTTCTTTTGAACCTAGTTAAAATATGTCATCATTTTGTTTCACAAAATGCTACGATTTCAATTCCAGCAGCACTAACTCAAAAACTGGTGATCCTGAAAGGTTTGTATGTTATAGAGAAAAAGTCGAAGCTGTATGTGGTGGCATGGCATGGCATCGCTCAAAAGTTTGGGTGACATATATTATAGGGATTGAAGTTGAGAAATTTACTACACAAATATTATGTAAAATAAATAGGCTCCTGTAATTTTATTTATTTATTTATTTGATTGGTGTTTTACGCCGTAGTCAAGAATATCTGCCAGCATTATGTTGGGAGGAAACTGGGCACAGCCGGCTGGAAACCCACGACCATCCGCAGTTTGCTAGCAAACCTTCCCACGTATGGCCGGAGCGGAAGCCAGCATGAGCTGGACTTGAACTCACAGCGGCCGTATAGGTGGGAGGCTTCTGGGTAATTACGCTGCGCTAGCGTGCTAACCAAATGAGCCACGAGGTACCCCCTGTAATTTGTAGTGCCACCTCACATGAAAACATGGCAATCTACCAAGTTACAGAATAACGGAACTGAATCCATCTAAAAGTTTTATACATGATCTGAGTGAGTCGCTAGGCTATTTTTCCGTTTGTGTCATAAATACCTGAAAGCCGAAAAGTTGAGAAAAAGTAATCATGTCCGTGAGTGAACGGACACTGCCCAAGGTTGAAGGCCTATGAGGAGGAGCGACATGCTTTCTGGTTCCGTTGTACTTCACACAAGAAACAGCGACCTTTTCAGTCAGTGTCAGGCAAGCCAAAAAAAAAAGAGAGAGTTTGTCATGCTGTAACTTACGTTTACTTTCCAGAAGTGAATGCCTTTGCTAAGCATTATATCTGACCTTGTTTTTTATCTTTCCGTTCTTTTTTGTTGGGCCTGTATATCTTTCGATGACAACGTTTCCTTTTACATATATAATTCATTAATGTCGTTCGGCAGATTCTTTTAGTGTTATATATGCTGTATGTCGTTGTGAAGATTATACATTTGGTAATCTTATAGTATAAAATATAATACATAATGATCAACTCGTTGTACAGATTTACTCATCATGATCAGCTGATCAGGAAGGAGTGCAGGAAGGATGAGTCGTGAGCCTCCATCAACCAATCCGAATCTCTAGAAGCGAAGCGAATGGAACACATCAAGTGAATTGTACTTGAACCATTTAGTCTGTGTCATGAAGAAAAAAATTGATTTGCTTCACTTTTTGACTCCAAATCAGCATTCTGGGGTTGTTAACATTCCATAACGTCTGTAAAGAAAAATCAATAAGCTAAATGAAGTGTGCGAAGGCATCTCAATGTTCTCTACTGACAATATCGTCACGAAATCAGGGCGAATTTGAAAAACAAATGACATCATATACCCAAAGTAAATCCGGAAATGGAGGTCCGTATAAAGATAAATTTGTTTGTTATTTTTAGTACTGACTGGCGTTAGAAACCCAATGAACGCGGGTCAAACACACAGGAACATAGGTCGCTGGAATACAGGTGGATGGGCGGTTTTACGAGGGAGGCCCCATCAAGCGAGGAGTTAGGCAAATGGACCCAGGACGGTGTGTAGGTCGGCCAAATGACTTAACAAATCACTATCTTAGCAGGGATGCATTAGGCTGCGCTCTTCGTCATCAGCAGGTTAATCTGTGCCTACTCGTGGTTAACCGGGGCCACCAACTAGTAGACAGACGGATGGGGACGTATGATCGGCTCGCCTGATTCACTTCTGTCCACTGCCGGTATCACTGATCCTCAAGCGAGAGCCCGACCCAGGGCAAGACCATACATCAAAGTGCTCTCAATTTACAGAAGCCTAATGGAAGGAGGATTGGGAAAAGTCCAAGAATCTGCTCGAGTTGAAACTCCTGTTGGCCCCCTACAAGCCCAAACCTGCTGAAGTAAGAGACTACTGATTTGCCACATATGCATAAAACTATATATATACAGAGTGTGTATATATATATATATATATATATATATATATATATATCTTTTTATTTCTTTTTGGGGGGGATCAGCAATACTGGCAGATCTAAATTAGTTAAAATTAAGCATATCATGGTTATATAACTGAATTTCAGGAAAACATAAGTCGATTTTTGTATAAATGTAGATCGTATATTCAGAGTTGTATTCCAAATAAGTCAAATCACAGTTTACATTAATTCATTCGCGTGGATAAGAACCAACCCTTAAATTAACCTAACATTTGACAACGTTTGGAAATTCAGCCCCTTTTTGTCAGTTTCGGACGGCTGAAACAAATGTAAAAGGTAACTATCTAGGTTTGTGCTTCGTTATTAAATTTCAAGAATACCAAAACAGATATCAAAAATGCTTTTTGCAGTTTGCTTGAATCATCACATAAAGCATGCGAATACGAATTTTAATTGATGTGGGTCTCCTTGTTCAAGAAGTTTTAAAAGCTTCAAAGAATAATAAAGTACACAAGGTTTGTGAGGTCGACCACTGACACCGCTTTGGCCAATTTTGCTCGAGATTTTCCTTTCGCACAGGGCTGTTCGGTATAAATCTCGCAAGAACTACGACATTTGGTCGTAACAGCTCACAGGAAGGTATGCCTGTCACTTTACTCTGTAAACTCCATGCATGGCGCACGCGTTCTTAGTTGTTATGATCTCATATCTGCAGATAAATTATCCGTCTTTGTGCCTACAACATATGCCATGAATTATTCTTTTGGAATTCATTTACAGATAAGCGTCAGGAAATTTTATATGAAATGTGCATCAAACTGTGGATCTTGATAGCCTTGGAAGTTGATTACGGTATTGGAGTCATGCGACATGCCACCTAATCAGTACCCAAGTTATCACCTGCAGTGCTAAAAATTTATTTCGTGAAGAACCTGTAACACAATGAATAAGCTCTTGATGCTTCACATCCCTGATAAGCAGGACTGCAGGTAGACAAAATGCAATAAACATTCAAATTTCAAGATTTCTACACCAATTTTAAAACTTCTCAGATTAAAGTCAACAAAAACATGAATGCACGTAAAGTGAAACTGATCCCCTCGTTATGACTGTTAGTGGGTAGTCTTTAACATACGAACTGGGAATCAAAAATAATAAAAAGCGTCCTTTATTAATTAACATTTATCTTGAAATTTATGACTGTCGGAAGTAACTGGTTCTTTTAAACGTAGTGGCTCCTTCCGTGTTTGTAAAGTCTACCTTTCCTTCGACATTTACGAACCTAAATCAGACTTCTATGATATTTCTGAACGTACGTGTACGTATTTCGTCGTATACAGACTATCCCTCTTGTTACCTGCCCGCTTTGTTCCAGTCACACCTCGTCATATACATAGATCTTACCTAGCTATATCTTCACAAAACTGATTTTCACATGCTTTATCACCACCTAATAACTTATCCCCTGAATATCACACTTTCTCCTGACTTTTCGAACAATATATTAAACACAATATGCCTTTAAAGTTAGTTACGGACACAAGAACATGAAGTTTTTTTCTTTTCTGCCACTTTTGTAGCTAGTAACCCTAGTAAGAACTAAGGCTCTTCAACCTCCTTCAAATCTTAAAATCCGCCTTACCATCTACTTACTTGAACAACAGCGCTAACTATGACTAATCCTGATCACTTGAGTGTGTTAGTCATGAAATCAACGGTATTGTTACGCAAGATTTGTAGAGGACACCGTAGTTTTATAAGCTAGAAGACTTGGTCTAATTGGGGAGGGCCGGTGATCCTCGTTGGAAAAACTAGTTACTTATTCCAGCTTCTCCATTCTGAAATATGCTGGCCACCGTCATATGAGTGAAATATTCTTGCGTAAAACACCAATCAAATAAATAAATACATTATTCTGAAACAGGTGAGGCTCCAGAGGAGGCGCTCGCATGTCGACTATTCGCTGATTTCACGGTATACGGTGTCGGCGAAGTTCCTCTTAATAACCCTACATCTGGCCATCTTCTCGTAGAAGGAAGTTAAATATATATGTACCTTAATTTGTCCAACAGTTAGTTATTTTGAGTAAAGATGTCCATATACTTGTTGTACTTGTTCACACAGACCCGAAAATCATCCCGCTTTGCCAGTCTAAGCTTGCCAAACACGAATTACACAAGTTTTTCATGGCAGTCGTTTTCGGGTTGCTTGTCCGAAGCTAGCCACTCTGGTATTACTAGATAATAAATACATCCCTCAGAATACAGATAAAGTGGTCATATTGTCACAGAACCGGTCGGATACGCTTTGTCTGTATGATCACGGCAGTTATTTGCAATCATTGCATCCTGGGGACGTTCACCCTAGCTTATTCCCTTTAAATTAACCATATGTCTGTGAACATGTGTCAGGTCTGACAAAGATATCTACTACACAGGTAGTCTGCTTTGAAATACGGTGTATATTAACTATATAGAGTAGATGTTGAACATCTGTTGGCAGATATATAGGGTAATTTGTATGCTCATATAGATAAATAACATTAAAAATCGTAGCCCATTAAAATTATCGGTAGCACAACATTTAGCTAATAGATGAAACAATGCGGACATTTAATGGAAACATAGGCAGAAATACATGTACAATCTATATACAAGTAACAGGGAAGGGACAAATAGTAAGCGAAGTGTCCAATCATAGTTCAACAGGTAAAATAATATACACATACACATGATATCTTCATGATTAATATTAACATCTCAATCTCTGAAGTATATATATACAATTTTACAGTCACCCGGTAGCAGATTTAGCCAACAGAGTCCAGTGATGTTGGAGAGGCAAACGAGAAGAGACAATAATCGATGTGTCAAATCCAGCACCTAGTCCATAACACTTCATCTTTTAACATGGAAAAATTCATATTTGTATTTCACATAATACCCTGTTACAAAGGAAGAAATAGTTTAAAAGTATCTCAAATACGCTTTCATTTTTCTTCTAAATTCAAGGATGATATTCAGACTGCGCCATGTTTATACTGTACGTCCACAAGCCCCGGGTTAAGTCGCATGAGATACACACATAATGAAAAGCATAGCGCCATGGATCTGTAATGTTATGATTAAAAATCACAATCAATAGCCGGTACATTTGACAAAATCTAAGAAACTTTCAATGAAGGCGTTAGACAGTAAAGCAGTTAGACAGTTAGACTTCACCACAAGATGGTCAGTTTCAATTTTGATATCATGAATTATCCTGACTTTGATAGCAATATATTCGAGAATTCTACATCTACGTGTTGATGTCTCGTTTTGTAGCATTTGTTACATCCTGTGTGTTACATGTGAATGTGATTATTTCAATCGACGTCACAAGTTATTTCTGCAAAAATCAGTGTGTCAAGGATAGTACACGTCTCTTGATAGCAAATATGGTGTCCAGAATCTCTGGAACTACGCTCCATAATTGTGTCCAATTCCACTTAACCCGGAACCAGGGGACTGTTTCTCAAAACTGCCGTAGCCGTTTAAGGTCAGTAGTGGGCTAAGGTCTATTTAGTCGACTATTGTAAGCAGGCTTCAAAAAAAAAAATGACTAAGCCCTTTCACAAAAGTAGAACCGTCTGATGCTTAGCCGACTTACCATAAACAGCTAAGCTACTAAGATGTTAATTTGTTCTTCATTTTCGTTTGTAAAAGTTTTTGTAAAAGTTTTGTAAAACAGGCCCATGGGACATAATGTTCGTCGTGTTGAAAAAGATCGCAATACTTGATAAATGAGCAGAAGCAATCAATTATCGTTTCTGATTAACTATACCATATACGCCAATATGGTACACGATTTGGATACTGATTTTATGCACCTGCCTTGATTATTCACTGCGTCTTTTAGTCATTACTGAAATGTGTTGACTGCTTCTCTTTGCATAAATTCATCGTATTTTATTTTCTATTTTATATATGTACTTTCTTAGCTCTGTGTTAGTTTGTGTTAAACGATTTTGCGATTAATGACCCGGAACTCCCATTTTTACACTGGTACACGAATGTCGCATTCGAGGACTAGTTTGATAGTAAACCCTTGATTTAGAAGCAACAATGTTTTATTTTTTTTATAAACAAAATTTATATGTAAATAACTTAACTGTCCCCTCTCTGATAAGGGCTTCCATAAATCTCGGCAGCTAGGTAATGTATGTACTCTGAGGAAAGACAAAATGCGAGAGCTGGTCCTCCTCGCGGGGTTAAGAGTCATTGCCCTTTAATCGCAGGGATACAGGAATCCTCCGCTCTGACTGTCCGTTAGTCCTTGCTGACCGTTTGCACAATCGCTGAAGATCACGTGTTGTCCACTAAGATGGGTCTGTATATATGAATGTCAGACGTTGGAAAGTCTGTCAGTAAACTGAAATAGGTCTGCCGTTTTTGCTCTGCCTACAGTTTTTTTCTCCCATAAAACTGACAGCCATCATGTACATGAAAAATTCATGATTTTGGCGCTAAACAATAAATAAGTAAGAAGAATACACCTCCATGTTACTGCTTTAATGATTACACATTTGTACGCCAACTGCTGAAACAGACAAAATCACCCCTTACAAAACCATCATAAAGTAAGTTTGAATAATTCAATGGTAGCTGAAATAAGTCTGCGGCGTGACTCAGTGTTTACCGATCAGCTCAATCATTGCTCTATCAAACTGTACAGCTGTTCTCGTATGGAAGTATAAACCCGAGCAATATCACTCAGAAGACAGCTGGTCGAGTTGTGACAAGTCAACTAATATCAATACAACGACAATTTGTACACACAGACAGCCGGCGTGTGCAAGCTAAACCGCTACCTCTTGTCACCTCAGCCCGCTGAAGCATCCAAATGTATGGCGACAGCATTGACAAGCGTGCCTGCCGTCGATAAGTCCCCTCCAGGTGCGTAAATATAGACAGATCAACAACCGTTGTAATTTATTCGGATCTTATACAGGTTATCATGAATCGTAGAAACGAAGCATTGCCTACATGTACCGATTTTCGACGGGATAAACTCGGAACAAATGCAATGTGATTACCTGCCATGAATAGCGAACAGCTTTGACAATGCCACACGACCGAACTTTTATTTTCGGAATCCAAAGATCGAATTCAGAAAACGGAAGCGTGGTTTCCCACGTGATCGAACACGTGACAAATAATCTGTCATCTGGTACGGACAGCTCTAACTCCAAAGAAAAAATATTTCTATATCTGTTGCAAAAAACTATGATTCATCTCCGCTAGGAAAAGAAAAAGCCGACGCACCTGACAAAGTCTTAGGCTAACACTAATAGGCAGCGACATAGTTCAGCGAAAACCAAAGAGAATTTTCATTAGCACTGTCAGCTATGCCTGGTGTATTTCGTCGTATCGAATATACTCAGAAGAACTAAGCCTTCACAAATATCTCAAAAGGCCTGTGTTGCTGGCCTTTATCATTTTACTCGGGGTAATACATATCGGACAAACGGGCATCACTAATGCACAAAGAGCGAAATCTGTAACATCAAAGAGACTTAAATACTCTTTTGCCTAAAGTAATCATGAAGGCAAATTCAATGAGAATAATTTCAAATGAATTCCGTCCTGTGTCAAGTTATTTTAGGTGTATATATCATATAGGTTCTCTAAGGCAAGTTAATTTGTACAAGATTCAAATTCTCGGTGCGTGACAGTGAGGTTATGTCCTTTGTATGTGACAGTGAGGTTATATCCATGCTATGTGACAGTGAGGTCATACCCCCGATATGTGACAGTGAGGTTATATTCTCGGTATTTGAGAGTGAGGTTATATCATCGGTATGTGACAATGAGGCTATATACTCTGTATGTGACAGTGACGTTGTATTCCGGGTATGTGACAGTGAGATTATATCTTCAGTATGTTACAGTGAAGTTATGTTCTAATTTAATTCAAATGATATCCTCTTTCAATGGATTTAAATGCCACATTCTGCCCACTGATCTACGGATGAATTTTTTGCTTTTTTGTCTCCAGTGACTATGAATCTAACGCCACACTCTTCGATGTCTGCAGATCCAATACTTCATTTTGTCTCAGATGTCTAGGATAACCTTAGGGTCTGTATGCCGTGGATTGAGACCCATGGAGTCATCAGCACTTGTACGCCTGTTAAACTGTGCAGGCAGGATGCAGAAGCCGTGAAATTTAAAACGCCCTTAAACAAACTAAGATGGAGAGTTGAACATGTCTGCAAAGGCAGCAGTAAAATATCAAATCATTGTTTTACTGGCAGTTGGTTGCAAAACTAATAGATAAACAACGGCAGGGCAGAACATTTTTCCAAATATTTTCCCATGTGAGAAAATGAACACTTTCATGACTGACTAATTGAAAGTGACCTTTTCTATCAAGTGGTAGCAATCCCACATTTCTGCAAGAGATCAGGGAATTGGTGTCAATGAACCAAGTTATCTATAATGTTTAGGAATTCAACGACACATTTTGCTTAAGATCTCTACGTAATTGTGTCAATGCCTTACGTTCTGTTAGACACCTCTGAAAAATTATGACAATGCCACAAGTTGTCTCGAGATTCCTGGAATACAAGATGTCAGGTATTCACCTCCAAAGTTTGCCTCAAGTGGCTAGGAAGTGGTGATAACGCCACAAGTCGTCCAGGTTGTCAAGGTATTCATCTCCACAATTTGTCTAAAGTGCCTGGTAAGTGGTGATAATGGCACAAGTCGTCCAGGTTGTCAAGGTATTCATCTTCACAATTTGTCTTGGATTTGGAGAACACTGACCCAGATGTCTAGAAATGGGTGACAAGGCCAAAGTTGTACCAGATGCCTGTATATGTAGGAGAACCCAGCCGGGCGCATATTTGCTTTCAAACTTTGACACTAACTTCAGTTCCAACTGGAGTACAGAAGCCAATATGACAAATGAAGGAAATGAATTTGTAACAGTAATGCAAAGAGTAATGAATTATTTGGTTTATTGAGAGGTTGTTTACATTATTCTTGTATTACCATATTCAACAGTTAACATCGTGACAAGAATCTACTGGAATATGTGAAACGATTGCCTTGATAAAAGGGAGTTAGAGGCACAGAGAGAGAGAGACAGAGAGACAGAGATAGAGGCAGACAGAGAGACAGAAAGTGAGAGCTAAACAAGCTGACCTGCCTAAATCAGGACTAACTACCAACAGTTGATAACCATATGACTGGAGCTCTAAAATATTCCATCAATCACTCAGTCTGTAGTTTGTAGGCACCAAAACCCCTTTGTCTCACTTCTTGATCATTTTTTCAAGAGTTTTCTAACATCCTACAATATGTGATTATGCGTTGCTTTCATAGCATATTGCCTTTGCCGGAGTGGTATTTTACAGCGGTGTTCCTTGAAGGTGAAGAAAACATAAAAATTACATTAAGTTAGATGATGGGGTGCAAAAAGTTAGTTTTTAATTACTTTTCCATTTTTGTCTAAAAAGAACTTGAAAATAATTTTTGCATGATGGGTATTTGGGACCACTTTTTGGTATGTACAGTGTTTATGTGATAATGTTTTAAGTTAGGATGTAACACAGGTTTAATAAATATTGTTGTCCCAGAATTTTCTGCCGTTTTTCAGCCTTTTTCAGCTAACAAATGTGTTCAACCCGGATTTGGATAATATTTATATTTTTAATATGTTCATAAATATTATCATATTTACATTTACATCCATGTATACTTATTAGACATGTATCACTCCCGTATTTACAACGTTATCATTAAGGTAATCTCTGGACAAACAGTAAACATGTTTCTTTACTTTCTGTTTTCCCCGGTATAAGTGCAGCCTCACCTACTACCTCCTCTATCTCCCACACAAAATCAACAAAATACCAGTCAATCTGAGTTGAGAAAAATCTAATATCACTGACCTTCAGTATTTCCTTACTTTGTTAACTTGACTCTTGTCAAGTGGTTCGGATTATACGATCGAAAACGGTTGATCATGCATGGTATGATAAGAAAGTATCAGATTTAGTGACTCGATTATTACTTATCATATCCAGTACGGCCGACTAACAACTGATCGGATCTAAAAAGGCTGCATTAGAGATCACAAAGTGACATGTATGGATTGCTGATTGTGGTCTGACCTGACCAAATCATCGACCAGGTTCAAACACCGCTTGGTTGGTAATCAATGTATAAATGCACATACTTAAATTCAACTGTGCGTTAACAAAACCTAGTAGATGTATGTGTCAGTTTAAATGCATGTGTTTGAAAATAAACAACAAATTTACATTCAAATAAATTTGTTAGACATATATCACAGCCTTATTTAAAACGTTATTATACAACGGTTATAAATACCAAAAGCTGGTCACAAATACCCACCATACATTTTCAAAAATACACTTTTCTCCTGGAAAAAAATCAAAAAAATAGTAAAGACCATATTTGCAAATAACGTTTGACGCTCTTTGGTCTGATTTTAGCATGATTTTTATGTTTTCTTCTCCTTGAAATGTAAGACGGAAAAAGAATCTGATATAAGTAGCATATTTCTCATTTGCATACATACTGTATATAATCGAAATCCTTAAACTTGTAAATAGGTGGACAAAACCAGGCCAGTCAACAATTTAATTGATTTGAATAAGAATGTGAGAATCAGAAGATCCACATCGTGTCAATGTGTTCTTAAATTTCTTTGATTTATTTTCAACTTGTGATCTATGCGCACCATGTCCAAGTGTCTTGTGGGTAACTGTAACCAAAGCCACCGGAAATTGGCCAGAATAGACCGACTTTCTCCAGAGGACATCTGTTTCACGTACATTTCTCGCAAAATTGGTGCTGGTCGTTCTCGAAGTGTGAGTTAAGATTTTTTTAGAATTAAGATAATGTTTTTTTATCCACTATCGGATTCTTCAACCAGAGCGGTGCAAGACTAATTAAGCCTATGTAACTTTATTATAATTCTCTTATCATAAGGTAACATACAGCTTAGAAAGAATCTCATTTGGTGCTGGGGATTAAGACACAAACTACCCTAAACTCCTATTGTACTGGCATGTCAAATTGAACGGGAATATCAAGATATTTGTCTATTCTGTATGCATGGTGCAACTCCAAATACCACCAGGACTGACACACAAGTATACTGTGGATCAGCCATTCCCTCGGCTAACTCGAGTTATTTGCCATGTCAATCTCTTCGTGTCCACGCCAGTGGATAACCTAACGATCTGTAAGACATGAGAAGTTTCTTCCCGAACAGATCCAAATTTATCAGTTCATCCTAGCTGTCAGGTATAGGCATAACACTTCCAGTTAAAACCAATTTTAAATGCCTATCATACACATATAATGTTTTGACTGATCAAATTTGTTCGCATGTCCGAACAGGCTATTGCCTCCATGATCAATGTGCATGTGCCAGTATTGGGACCTGACCCCGCCGCGAGTATTGTCTGCTTCCACAGCACCTGTTGCATCTCATTAAATTAGACACGTGTTGTTGTTTTGTTACATATTCTAGAAAAACGCCCAGAGAATCAATGCGGACAGCTTTTTCCTCATGTCCTAGTATAGATTCATGCATGTGAGGGATACAGCTATCAGACCATCTCCAGATAGAATCAGGGGAATACTGATTGTAATGAGAATCATCTATGCCAACCGATTTTTTTTCTGAATATTTCTCGTGACGATGATACATCTTTTTGGTTTTAGCGTATAACGTTGGTATCTGCTTAACTTTACAAAATGAGCGGTTCTATGTGATACAAAAGACTATGATATGGAGAATAAAACCAGACATGCCTGGGGTGCGACAACAGTGTGATACAACATTCATCGCCTGAATAAGTTCTCGTCGTTTACAGAAGTTTATAAGAGATTACTTATGATAAACAATACGACATTTTGTTCATGACGATAACTTTATAACTGAATATATATGGATAACTGTAAACGTTCGAAGTTATATATATGTGCGGGTGCGTGTGTGCCGGTGTGTGTTGGGATTGAGTTGGGATGAGTGCTGGTGCGGATTTATGAGTGTCTAATCAGCAAGACCCGTCAAGCTCAAAAAGAACGGTTACTCATAGTGTGAACATGCATGTACCTCAGAGGATAAATGACAACATTTTGTATCGAAATATTAACGTACTTCAAATTTAGAAATTGTAGGACACAAAATCAATTTTACTACTTACCTGGTGCAGTGTGAAAGTATAGATACGGATTCGACAGTAACCACAGAGTTCCCGACTGTTGTACGCCTCGTTTATACACAACTTGACTGCCTGTTCAGTTCGATCACTCCGCAACAATCTCTATACACGTAAAATACCAGTTGCGTTACGTGAGCTTTTGCTCAACACTTGCACCAGTCTTCAGCTGTGCACTGGATGTTTCCTGACTTGTCTGTGCGGTGTGCACTCAGTGGTGATGGGCAATGGACCAGTCGCCAAATCGAGGGCAGGCCTATACAGCTCTGTCGAAACGGAGACAATGGCCACGTTCTGTCAATGACGTGTATTTATTTGTGTGGGTTTTGTGACGTATAGAACCCCACGAGCTGTCGTTCTGAGTGCTGGTTATAGTAACAGACATCAAGCAAAGCTAGCTTTCAGGTTAATTGTTGGGTAGCCAATGTTTTGTTTCAAATTTGTCTTGTGGCATGCATCACTTGAGACGGCTGGTAGTCATCGCCTGTTGAAATTCAGTTCATCAAAGGGGTTGTTTCCCTTGGACTTCTCTGGGTTTTCCCTGATCAGATTTGAAGTGATGTTTAAAATCCTGTGAAACAGAAAAGTAGTGATCCATGGAGAGAAATGGAGACCAGCCCTGTGCCCTCTCCGTATTTCCACCTTGTTATATATTACCATGTCAGAACATGATACTCTAGACCCCCTAACCGTGGAAGGCATATCAGTTTTTCAGACTAATATTTCAGGCGAAAAAACTGCTTTACTTGCGTCAAAAACTTTTTTATACTTATGACAACTTTCTGTATTGAGAACACTAATGCACGAATCACTGGTCGATTACCACAGGGTCCGAGGTAAAGTAACGAACCCTGACATTGTTAGTCTACGGACTAAAGCGTCACTTCTTATAAACAGATCAAATTCTTTTCATCAGAGTTGTTATCAAACTTGTCGCATCGACTGGCCCACGCGCGGGTCTTAATTTCTGCAGCTCATATTTTTTCAAAATCTTTTTGATTTAAATAAAACCATACACCTGAACGAGTGTTTATTCATTGTATTTATTTCAGTGGTGTTTAACAAAGACTTTTGCCCTTAAACGATGGCTATCAGTTTTATGCAAAACTAATTGACCTTTGACAAGTTACAATGCAAAGGCAAGTAGTTACCTGCATAGAATATCAAACAAAAGCGACCTTTCACGAAATTCCCAGCGTGTAACGTACAGGCGTCATATACACAGGGGGTTTTCAGTGAACGTAAAACACTGCACGATTGGTCTGAGTCCTGTTAAGTACTTACTTACGCCAAGGATAATATAAAAGACTACAGCATAGAGAATTAAACCAGTTGGCAATAGTCATACTTAACCTGTGAAATACAGCCTCATATCAACTTGCCTCAATTAGGATTTCGTTTTAACTGTTCATATAAATCATGTTCATGTAAATCCTAAAACACCATTCCTGAAGCAGTTCTACTGGTAATGAGGGTCGGGAAATCGTTAAAACGCTGTTTTTCCGTATTCCAACATCGGCAGCTGCTTTTACGGAAATGCAATAAAAAGAATACTGAACCCTCATGGTCTACTTTGACCATATTAACGTCTATCTGCGATTTAGCTTACACGATTCTACCATATGTAAGCACATATATCCTACGGCTACCCAACACATCTTTTCACACCTTATTCACAGGTGCCATGTGGTGCCATCTGCCCGTCTGCACAGATACCCGATGATATATATTTACCATCACTAAGTGACAGCGGCTTGGCGCTGTTTTCCTCAGTATTCATTTCAATGTCCCATAAAACATAAATAAATCAACATCACGAACATTTAAAGTGATGGAGCGCGGATATGTCTCTTAAACAGTTTCCTGTGTATCGGATGCTGTGGTCAAACACATTCAGATAAAGATGTTGTGAATTTCCAGGATAATGTTATTTAGCTTCATCAGGTCATCGGATAAAGTACATTAGCTTACAAGTAAGGCATTTATGTGCATTTGTATAAACATTTAAAATAAAGATCTAGCTAAGGTAACCTGACAGGAGGATTATCATTGTGCTGATTTTACTACTCTGCCGACAGAATCGACCAATGGCCTGTCATCTGCAGAGAAATGGACGCCTTAAACAACTCCTTCAGCTAGACCACTTTGACTCTGCTGACGGATTCGACAAATGGCCTATCATCTGCAGTGAAATGGAAGCCTTAAACAACTCCTTCAGCTAGACCACTTTGACTCTGCTGACAAAATCGATAAATGGCCTATCATCTGAATTGAAAAGGACGCCTAAAACAATTCTGCCAGTGAGGATCACTCACCCAACAAAATCGATCAATAGTCTGTCATCTGCAGTTTTAAAGGACGTCTTTAACACCTCCACCGGCCAGGACCACCGTCACACACACTTAACGAAAACTCGCGTGTAATCGTCGCAAACTTGGAATGATCCTAGATCAAGATAGGCGGGATTTTGACGAATTTTGATGAACATGATGATGTCGCCAGCGTTGAAGATTTTCGCAGGCTCAAAAACCACCTGCAATCAGTGATGATCTACATAATTCTGACAAATATGAATCTTCATCACGCGGGTGTGAACATTTGTCACAAAGAGCGTGTATTTTATTCAATCAGTGAGTATCGTTGATAACTACGAGTCCTACAAGAGTCGATGGGAGTAAAGCTGGTCTCTATCGCTGTTAAGTATAATAGAAAAAATCTACGGCATAGTGAGTAAAACCAAAGCAGCGGTAATAGTGCCACAGACGACAAATGGTTACACGTTACTGATAAAGTTCAGCTTCTTCTGAATTTACTTCCGTCAGGGTTTTACTCTAAATGTACGTGGAAGTGTTTAACAGTGACAACATTCACGTCCCCCAGCACTCGACTAGATATGTAGGAGTCCTACAAGAGTTCTCGGATGAGTTTAGAGAGACTGCAAACATGTGTTTTGGTTTCATTCGGAGCAACTATACCATACATGACCCCGATCACCAGAGGTCGCAAAGAATCGCAGACGGGTAGCCGTAGCTCCGGTGTGACTGGGCCTTTATATAACTCAGCCGAGGGCCTCCAAAGCTCAGTTGGTAAGCTCGCTATCGCCGCGTAATAACACACAAGCCTCCCATCAATGTGGTCAGTGTGAGTTCAAGTCCAGCTCATGCTAGTTTCCTCGCCCTCCGAATGTGAGAAGATCCGCCTGCAACTTGAGGATGATGGTGGGTTTCCCCCCGGGTTTTGCCCTGTTTCTTCCCACCATAATGCTGGCCACCGCAGCATAATATTCTTGACTAAGGCGTAAAACACCGTTAACATATAAATATATTATAACTATTAAATATAACTAAGCCAGCGAATAGACAGGAAAGCTACAACTAAAAGAATGAGAGGTTAGACTCAAACTCGTTTATCACTGTTCACATTAAATATACAATTCAAAATGTAACATAAATAGAATAGAGTCTAAGATCATTTCTAAAAGAATGAAAAATAAGAATTAATTCTGATGAAACTGTCCACACACAAAGTCCTACGAATACAAAAGTTGAATACTAGAAAGTCTTAAAAAAACTCAAACAATTAAATTTTTTATTCCACTGACGTTTCTTGCTCTTCTAGAGAAAAGTTTCAAGAACGCGGACGATGACCTGAAGTAGGAGAGAGTATTCACAGAAAATAAACTGCTGCAAAACAGAGTTTACACCGGCCTGTTCCTTGGTGCATTGCCAGATGCATTAATGATTCCACGTGTCCTGTTCTGTGCAAATAGATGTCATTGGTCAGTGTGCGAGACATAACTGGAGTTGTTGCTCCCAAGTCCATTGGTCAGCTAAATAACAATTTGTCCATAGCTATAAAGCCATCTCCTGGTGATATTTGTGTTCCCCAGAGATGGTCTGTGTTGAACTTTTACTGACGCTCCGCCAGTACCGAATTTGCTCTCTCTCTCTTTTAGTCCGTCTTAAAACTCTACACCACTCATTTGATCAGAATGCTGACAATTACTTCGTAAACGATCGAGGTCAGCTAGAAGGAGGGAACTAGACCCGTTATACAAGTGGACTTCATTACTAACAACAGGGGCAAATTGTTCTCTTTTCGCTGGGGAGCTAAATATCCCGGATGTTGGCCGGAAAGGACTCGTGACTCGATTAATACAAACCGATTGTCGAGACACGGGGTTAGCCATTAAAAACTGATGATGTCTGTCTTATTCCACCCTGTGTAGTGTTGTACACCTGCTGATGAAGATTACTTTTTAATAGCTTCTGCATGTAGTTGTATTCAAACGAGAAGAGGGACACGTCTGCCAGAAGTGGAGCACAATTTGTACCCATCGGAATACCTATCTACTGATGATAAATGGCTTCCCCAAATTTCGCATGGATATTATTAATGAGAAATTCAAGTAACTCTGTTAACAAAGAGATATGTGACTGGTAACTCTTTAATGCAGCAGAATGGAAGAAGGTTTTTTGCAAGCGACATCAATGTAGCGATGACCCCTTTCACCGAAACAATTATATTTGGGAATCCAGCGGGGTTGCGGTATTCGTCTTTTTTTGAGAAAGCCGTGGTGGTTTTCAAATGGTTCCTTCAGAGTATATATTGCAGTAAACCATGAAGCAAATGTTGAAGATGTGATAGTTATAAATCTTGCAGACAAAAGTAATATTAATTACGTAATTTCTTTGAAGGTGAGCAAGCACCTTTTGTACGACAAGGTCATTCAGGACTTGTTTGGCCGCTGGTAGAGGATTGATATTAATATGGTGGATTGCATAAGCAACCCTAGTCCGAAACAGGCTGGTGGGACTTAAGCATTTGTTTATCACTTTCGTGTTAGTGTAAAGACTTTTGTAGTGTCATTTGAGACTCTTCTATAGCGGACGTCTTTGGTATTAATATCGTTGCTGTGAGAATGATGAGAATTTTGTCAGGCCTACTGCAAGGCGACACGGTGGTGGTATGAGCTGTAGCACGTTGATGACGACCTGAACTTGAGTGTCGAAACCGACATTCGCATACCAGGCGTCAACCAAAGTAGGCATTTCCGGTCAATGATCGCAAGACCAGTTTCCAAAAACGACATACAAAACAAACCACCAAAGAACCAAAAATATATATCAATATAAAAATTAGGACTGATTCATACAAAGAGAAGCAGTTTTTAATGATGACGAAAAGACGCAATGAATGTTCTAGGCGGATGAAAAAAATCAGTTTCCAAATCGTGCACCATTTTAGTATATATGGTATAGATAATCAACTATGTGTCTCAGTTGCACTTTGATGGCAACTGTTCATATATCAACGTGGCGACCACAACACGATGATCATACAGCCTGTAGCCCCGGGTAAAGCGGAATTAGACACAATTATGAAACACTTACAATAATGTAAACACTTACCAATAAGAGAGGCGTGTTAATTGTAAAGAGTTATGAAACCTAGAGTGAATTGAGATGCTGAATATCCTTGTCAGACTCGTTTTTGTAGCAATAACGTGTGACATTGACTGAAATCATCACACAACATCTAGAATCTAACAAAAGCGACAAGGCGAGATATGAATGCACCATATATAGGACTATTTGGTATATTACTATCCATGTAGGGATAATTCCCAGTAACAAAATCGAAACTATCCCCCTTGTCGTAAAGTCGGTGTGACAGGAAAACACTGTTGTCTTGTACAGATACAAATCCAGATAAGATGTACCATCTGGAGAATCAGAGAATGTGGGTACATGTCTTTCATAGCGTTTGTTATATACAGCTTGTTTATAGCTAGCAAATCATCAATACACCCTTTGGTTCATGAGAAAGATCGAACTTGATGAAGAATACTCTTTCATAAATTCTGTATATACTCGTATTCATACCAGAACAGGCATAGGTCTGCCAAAGTGGGGCACAATCGGAATACCTATCTACTGTTGATAAATGTTTCCCCAAATTTCAGGTAGATATTATCAGTCCGAATTTGAGGTAACTCAATGAACAACGAGCTATCCTGTGACTGGTAACCCTTGTATGCAATGCAACCATAGGAGGTTGACACTAACATTTATATAGCGGTGACCGGTTTTATTAAACACTGAGCCTATTGCAAGGCTAAACGGTTGTGGCATGAGCAGTAGAATGTTAAAGACGACCTGAGTCAGGTCTACGATAAGGCAGTGCGGTGCTGGTACGAGCAATATAACGTTGATGAAAATCTGAGTCAGGCCTACTACAAGGCCACACCATTGTGGTATGAGCAATATAACGTTGATGACGACCTAAGTCAAGCCTACCACAAAGCCACACGGTTGTGGTACAAGCAGTATAACGTTGAAAACGACTAGGCTCAGGCCTACGACAAGGCCACACCGTTGTTGTATGAGTGCAGTACTGTGTTGTAGCTTCGTTGAAAACAATCAAAGAGTGTTTTAATCAACGCTGATCCACCATTAACACAAACTACAAAAGCCGTGCTTATTGCGCTATACATGGATAATTTCCAAATTGATTTCCTATTTCTAAATAATACTTTTTCGCAAATTCTGTTTTATAGTTGGTATTGCAAGTAATTATGTAACTGTCAAGCATGGAGTTCTCTTTTCTGGTGATTTCCCCTAGGTAATGGTCATCTAACACAGCTAGGCCTACATCTTGTCTTTGCCGTCCACATGTGGTGGAAGATAGCCGATGAATTTGTTACAGCTGCGTCAATTTAAACACAAATTTATAGGATGAACGGTCAAAGACGTTGGACTGCAATACTGATGGCCAGGCTATAATGTCCACGACCGTGAATATCTGGGTGAGAAATGACCTGAATCAAAACCCCAAATAACTTATTTCCACGATTAGATTTGACAAGGTGTCGATGCTTAATTATTCCCCAAAGCGAGTCAACGGTTAGAAACAGCTAGTCATAATCTATTGCGGAGGCAAGACCTCGCTCCACGCACTGTTTCCAGAGCGAAGAAGACCTGTCTAGACGGTCTCTCCGCAGGCTTGAATATCCGAGTGTAATTGGTTAGGGAAGACCAAGCCCAACAAATCAAATTCGGTTTTCATACCAATTTAAATTACAGAACCGCGGGACCTGGACGCCTCACCTTTTGTCCC
Organism: Acanthopleura granulata; assembly: GCA_016165875.1. Classification (NCBI taxonomy): domain Eukaryota; kingdom Metazoa; phylum Mollusca; class Polyplacophora; order Chitonida; family Chitonidae; genus Acanthopleura; species Acanthopleura granulata. The sequence goes on from JABBOT010000005.1 coordinate 97,738, forward strand.
TGTACTTGACGTAAGCTGTACTTGTCGATGTACTTGACAACATCTCAATCTACGCCAAAGCAGTTCTAATCAGAATGTGAAGTTATTTACCTCAATGAAGATCCACACGTGATGGGCTATGAACATTATTTATTGAGGACGTCCGTGGACAAAATGTTTTAAGCGTTAAGGAAAAGGATTGGTGATTTTAACACTTTTGCTGAATTACTTTTTGTTACTAGTTTTTTCATCCGACAGAACAACCAGTGTAGTTAATCAGGCTAGAATAAATTGATGAGCGGATTATTTGCTACTCCTAAGCAGCTAACTCCGCATACCGGAAGTTGGACACGACTCAACGATCAATGTACATATATCTGTCAACAGAGACTTGTTGACATTCTCTGTTCCCATTTTACCACATGTCACTGCAATTTTGTGATTGAACGGGGAGGTTGATATAAGAGTTGAAGTGGAATGGAATGGCTTTGAACTGGTCACAATGTAATATAAGCATTTTGCATCTCAGAAGATATGGTATTTATTTATGTGATTGTTTGCTTGCTTGTTGTCTTTCTACATATTGACCGGATCAAGTGGGTTAACGCTAGACTTGCATTGTTTTACTTGACATCTTGACTACACTTTCCACGCGATTCTTGGCAGTAGGACCATTGGGCACGGTCAGACTATACAAGTAGACTTGTTTATGTTTGCAGGCTTCAAATTACATTAAAACTTTCTTGCTCATGGAACGAGAGAAGTCTGCTACAGTAGAGAAAAAAGAGGACATTCTTTTCACTGTACAACATACATAAATTATCGACTATACGCCATTATTCATCACCAAAGGTAATTATGTGGAGAAAAAATAGTCATGCAAAATGTTAGCGTCGCCGGCCTATTTTAGCCAGAAACACCACATTGCAGATTGTGTAAGGTGTGACCTTGCGGGGAATTGAACCCGGGTCTGTTGCTGGTGTAGATTGTCCTATAACATTACAACAAAAATATGTCAATTATGTGGCCAGAATATAACAACAAAAACAACCAAAACCCTGGAAAAAACCTTGATTTGACGCGCACGCGCAGCAAAGCGTTTGGTTGCTCACCCAGAAATTTAACTCGGTCCTGAAGGATCTACGCGAGCTGACGCGCTGGGTCGCCATCTCCCAATGCAAAGATAGGGACTCGTTTGAAGAATGCCCCCGAGAAAATGATGTTATCCTCCGGAAGAGCGGGCCAGAGTACGGCAGCAGGTGGCCTAAAGAAAGCATGCCAAGCTTCTGTTGGAGACTGGTCAGCCGGCTGCATACCACTTGCTATAATGTATGGAACACTGTTCTACACTGCTGCTACATCAGAGCAACTGGCTGTTGCTATTTTCCGGGCAAATAATCACCTTTATTGTGATCGCTTGGGCTGGGTGCAAATATATTAGAGGTGGGCTGATAGTGGTACATATCGCCCGTTGCATGCGGTCTGTGAGTCAAACTATTCGCCAGGCAAATATGGAAGAACTGGACGAACTAACCCACGAACTGATCGAAGAAGACACTGAGGCTGTTCCTCGGCTGGACAAAAGAAACAGAAGGAGCCATGGCAAACAGGCAGAAGCGCGTGTTGCCAATCTCGCGCCTCTGCACCGTGAAAGGCTCGCTGTGCTGGTAGCTGGGGGGGGGGGGGCATGCCCGTATTATGGGAAGGCATGGATCGTGGACCAAATTGACTCGTTGGACGAGGACGAGGTCGAGAAGCTCTACGCCCGCTACAAGGCAAGATTAGGCCCGAGCAGGACGAAAACGATAGGGCAAGCTGCACTACAATTGTACTCAAGAGTTGCCAGCCGATCCAATCCCACTCGAGAACCGGCCAGCGCTTGCGCGGGACCGGGAGGCCTACATGTTTGTTGGACATGCGATTAGTAGCGCTTATTGTGTTCTATCATCGCTACGGCATGTTCATGGGGCCGCTAACCGCTGCTCTTACCACAGGCAGACACTGTCAGTTTGGACAACAGTGCCCTCGGAAAATGAACAATGGTGGAGAACCCGAATCTTTCTTCAGAGCACCAAACGAACCCGCCGGAGGAGACACCTCTGGTAGAAAGTGACAGACCATAAGAAAAATAAAGACCCGAAGAAGGTGGCTGCCGGGCAGCTTCAGGCGGCCAAGGAATCACAACACCATGGTGTATCAAAATGTTGTTTTTTACAGCAAGAGGCCTGGAGGCCACCAGAACGGGGTGAGCATGTTTCAAAGGGTGTTGCAAACCAGGCCAACTGCACCCCGTATATCAATGTGGTAGCCGGCCTTGCCGGTGTATATTATATATGTACTCATCACAAGCCTCTTCCTGTTGCAGAACAACTACAGAAAACAGCACAAGCCACCTTTAAGCCACCATGTGCTCAGCAATTGAAGATTCCCACCGATCCTCTCCATATGGAATAACAACATAACAACTGCAGCTAAAACGGGAAGATGCTCGTAAACGCGCTGTATCACAGTGCAGTCGTCTCTGTCTTAGTTATGGGATACTCCAGATTGGGTAAGATGGTCGATGGAGGTGCCTCTTCCAAGCTAGACTTCACCCCCCGTGATATCTGTATGGTGGCCGTGGACGTGGCCCTCGCGATGGCGACCAAGGACATGTTAATTAAACAGGGGATCATTCCAGCAGAAATTATGAAATAGAAATGACCTCGATCGCAATGATTGTTTGGGGCGCTCTCGTAAATGCACTTGCTTTCCCAGGTAGTAAACTTCTCTTCCCAACTTTTCGACGCTCCACGGTCATTGCGAAGCGTAAACTCCACGATAACGTTATAGAACAGATCCAGGTGGCGCAGGCGGCGTGGTCTAAAAAAAAGACAAAGCTTCTGGACGAACTTCGTCGACAGGGGCAGGCAGAGCCCATATTTCGTGATGTCGACTCCTGGAAGCGAGAGTACCAGGAGTCACGGGGAAAACACTTAGCCCCACAGGCCCCGAACCTGTCCTAAGCGATTTTTATACACCGTCGGAAGGCCAAAATAAACGCGAGATGGCTTTCATCCTCCTCGGGATGGCTGTGACTCGTCTGGTCGCCTACAAACTGGCCGAGTAATCCGAAAAGACTGTGCTGGACTCTCGTAAGAGCTCTTCGCCGTAATGGCAGGCACGACATGGGTACTGAGGCTCGAGTTATTTTTCCATACCATTTGTATACACCGCTTGGATATATATCACACATGATGGGTTTGCCCGAAGAACTATACTAAGCGATGGTTGAGGTCGGCTACTGTGCCCCCCGCCACAACATTCCTGGTCTTCTGGCCACGGTACTGATGGATAGCGCACACAACTCTCTCCAACTCTAGCGGCAGGACGAAAAGTCCGCAGGGCGTTTCGCAGCAAGGGTGCTGGAGGGCCAGATCAACCTCCGGGCGACGAAAGTGCAGCTGCCTAAGCCTGTGGCAGCCGCCTGTTGGAGACTTATCAGGCTGCTGGAATACCTTGCTTATGGTGCCTACTTCCATGGCCGACCAGTTGTCTATTCGTCTATCGAAGATATACTATAGCCCCAAGGGATACTGGAGAGGCATTGCCGCCATCAAGAAACTAGCTTCTGCAGCAAAGGTCTCTGGAAAGCACAGCTCGCGAGTGGTTGAAAAAACAGGCCATCTGGCAGGTTTTCCTACCATCCCCACCGCATATTCCACTGCCAAAATTTGATGTTGCTGTACCAAATGAGGTCCATAAAGTTGACCTCCTCCTTCTACCACATGACAAGGTGGGCAAGCGCACCTACAAATATGCTCTCACAGTAGTCGATGTCGCCAGCCGATTCAAATCAGCTGAGACCCTAACCACAAAAGGAGCCCAAGAGGTTTCTGATGCTGTGGGCCGTATCTATAAGCGGTGGCCTCTTAGGTGGCCTTAACTGCTGCAGGACGACCCTGGGCGTGAGTTCATGGGTGCAGTGAACCAGCTGCTTTTGAAGCGAGGGGTTTCTGTCAGGCGTGGGCTTGTGGACATCCATCGGAACCAGGGGATCGTTGAGCGGTTCAATCGTACCCTGGCTGAACGGCTGTTCTGGCACCAAAACGCCCAAGAGATGCGGCACACTTCTGGGTGTTCTTCTGAGTGGGTGATGCCGTTACCCGCAGTCGTGGCTGCTTTGAACGGAGAAGTGACCCGACTCACTGGCAAACGGCCTTCTGAGGCCATCAAGACAAAAACGATGGCACAAAGGCCCTCCTCCAATGTTCCAGGCCGGATTGTTGGTCTTCATGAGCAAAAATTACCGCCATCTGTACCAACCAGGGGAGCTGGAGAGAGGTCGCCGTCGCGCGACTTGTCCAGTGTAGTCCCTGGATGTGTACCGACTCGGGCGCTCGGTAACTAAACCCGATGAGCCTGTGTTGTACCACCTGCTAGATGGCTCGCATCGGGGAACTTCTCGTGCCACCTGACCCTCAGTTTCCGCCTGATAGGGTCCTAAAGCGCCGCTAGGAGCTTAGCCTGTTGGAAGGCTATCTTTATGTCCATAGGGCAGCGTATCCAGCCCATTTTCAGCAATCCAGCGCTTGATGTTGAAGAATGAGAGCGATACCTTGTTGATGCGATGGCGCTCTGACTGATGGACATTCATGCCATGGCGGAAGGTCTGCTTTTCGAAGAGAGCCTCTTTGTCCTACTCGTGTCTGATATGCTTCTTGGCGAGATTCTTTTTTACACCTTTGACCTTTTTGATGTTGTGATCGCTAGTCTCAAGGATGCTATACATCTTAGGACGCAGGCCAACGTACTCGGCGTTCGGACGCCCAGGACATTCATCCTTCATCTTGCCTAAGATCTTTTTGTTCGCCGTAGAATGGAGTGGGTGATCCACTGGGTAGTAGGACGTGTCATAGAGGTGTGCGTGCTTGGCATATCCTCGTAGACATCCTCGATCTGGATCTCGAGGAGTAGACTGTCCGTGTCCATGTAGACAAGCTGGCAGTTATCTCCGTACTAAGCCTTCATCTGGTTGGAGTAGAAGTCGTACACCAGGTGATTCGAGCAGTCAAGGTTTGCACATCCCCACATAGACGGGGCGGTTGGGTTTCAAACGGCTCTTGTGAACCTGAATCGCTACCAGGTCGTCGTCGAAGATGTTGGGTCTGGCGAAGGCAGGGCAGGCGATAAGGTGCCTGAGTTTGTCTTCTTCGCTTGCTCGCACGAGTTTGACATCTACTCGCTTGCGGAGCTTTTCCATGGTCTTTGTGAAGACAGTGTTGTTCATGTGCTTGTAAAGGTCCTCGAAATCACTCGTCACCTTCATCTGGAGCTCGGTATTCATTCGGCAGTAGGGCTCCATCCTCACGTGGAGAAGTGGAACTTTTTCAGGCGCATACCCAGAGACACCTTAAAGTTGCAAGTTGCGGTAGTGGAGCACATAGTGTTCTTTATCGCAGAGATTAAGGATCAGGTTCTCAACCTCAGTAGGCGCCACGGAAACGCCAAGGAGATTTTGCTGGTACTCCGACATCCACTCTTTGGCAACCACCAAGCGCTCCTGAGCTAGCGTGTAAGAGCTGTGCACTTTATGTAGCTCCTCTGAGTACTCCAGATCCGCTTCCACGATGTAACCCTCTGGGTTGCCCGCCGGATGCTATGGAATGGCTTTTGCGAGTTGATCGCAGTTTTTCACCGATCGGAAGCTACCTGCTGGTAGGAGCTCACTCATCCCACGGCCGTACAGGTTTTTGGTATCTAGGTAGAAGATGCGGCTGTTAGGCTTCTTTGGGTCATAGCCTTCCACCCTGGGGTTGTTAGCCTGGGCGTGACGTTATGGGTCCATGGAGATACCCCCGTTCATCCCATTCTCGATGAAGAGATGCTGGTCATCGGTCATAGTAGTTTAAACTCTATGCCTGTTTTCTTGACGAGACGAGCAGGAGAAAGCAGGGCTTGTGTAGTAATGGGCACGGTCTAGGCCATACTGCCGAAGGCAGGTCTTCCGGAACGTCTCGAAGACATCTGCCAGCAGTAGAACATCAGTGCGGTTATAGAGGTCGTGGTCGTTCCCCAGGGTTGTGCGTCGAAGGCCTTCCAGACCTTTTTCACATGAGCATAATCCTCATCGCTGATGTGTGTGTCCGAAAGTTTGCTGTGGAAGGCCTCTTTTGTGGAAAGCTGAGGCTCATCAAAGCGTTGCCAGGAGTCCATGTACTGATATTGGTAAACACCCTTGCGCATAAGCAGTTCACGTCTCTGCAGGCTTGGTTCATACCGCTCTGTGATCTGGAAAGCCTTTGATTCGTTGGCTGCTACCAGCTTGTCGAACGATGCCAACAAGAACCGGGCGCTGTCGATGAAGCGGAGCTGCCCCAGGGAGAAGGAGGTATTCTCTGTGCTGTTGGGGATACAGGATATACGACCCTCCATGTTCGAGATCGCCTGCATCAGCAGTTGACAGTCATAGCTCCGCAGGTTGTGGAAGACCACCGGGATGGTGATGGTTTTGGGGCTTAACCGTAGCTTCCGGTTGCAGGCGTTGTGTTCGACACTCTTGTATTTTCCGGTCATGTGGGATTGGTGGCGGACAATTGGTGGCGGACAGAGTCCCGTTGCCCTGCAACTACAAGCGGCTCTTCACAGACATGGCTGGTGGTAGCAGTGTTGTATGCCCGCCAGTCCTCTTGGGTCATTGCTACGGCTTTCGGGATAGCTACCACCATCTTGATCCTGCTCTCCTCTTCCTGCAGAACTCGGAGGAAATGCTCTGCTGCATTGGGGCCACGATATTCAACTGGCGGCTCTGTCTGAACACCACATCGCAGAACGATGTAGCCTCATGTTGCTGTGTTTTCCTGGTGTTGCTTTTTGTGGGGCCAGCCCGGCGCCCTCGATTTTGGTGGTGAGAGCCTGGAAGTCGGCATAGATGATGTGAGGGGTTGGGAGCTGCTTCTGGTGTTACTGGAAGGTGTTTTTGCCCTCCTCCGGCATTTCCACTTGCACATCTGTCTGGCCGATTTCACGGCACTCCGGTTTGTGGGCTTCCAGCAGGTCTTCCCTAGAATATCCATGGAGCCAACGTTCGCAGAAGTGCATGTGCTCCCAGTTCCTGCTCTAGTCATAGAGTAGGCGGTTGAGGTCTTTTATCCAGGTGTAGTGGAATTTACCGGCCTTCTCAATCATCAGTAGGTTGATGAAGGGCGTGCCTGTCGGCTGCTTACTTAGGCTTTGGACAATAACCCCTTTATCCCAGCTGAATACGTTGATGGCCATGTTGTTTTATTTTTCAACCTTGAGGATCTGGGAGATGGGAGTTTGGACTTCCATTCCTTTAAAGTCCAGGCCATCCTTGGTGTGGTACTTACCAGGCCCCTGTGGGTCTTTGGCTGCAGCAAACAGAACTGACCTTAATGCCCATCGGAGGCAGTGGTCACCCTTGTTCACCACATTCACAACTGCCTTCTTATTCCTCACAACCGCACGAAGTGGGATGTAAGATCCCCCGCTCAGCGGCTGGTATCGAGCGATGTCCAGGCATAGAGCTTCCACTCGATCGACAACCCACACCGATCATCCCTGCGTCCACTTTTCAAGAGTCTCCAGGATGTGAAGGAAAGCCTTGTCTAGTGCCTTGCTAATCTCAGCGGCCTGTAGTGGTGTACTCCTGTAGTCAATATACTCCTCACCACCATGAGGTCTGTTTTTTCGCAGCTGGACCTTGGGCGCGAGTTGAAACTTTACAACTCTGATTGGTCCGAGTTCTTCTTCGAGCTTTTCTTGGATCTTGGGGGCGCAGCCCTTCAAGAAAAAGGGTAAATGCATAATTTTGACAAAATGCAAAATAGTTTTAATCATTACGTTACCCTTTGCGAAGAATTCCATGCATTATAAATGCAGTGAGTAATGTGGAATGCAGGATAATGACGACGACACTGAGAACCCATTGCCAAGGGAGTGAATAACATTATGGTTCTGTCAGGAAATAACAGATAAAGTTGCTGTAGTGCGAGCCTTCCGGGAAACATCTCACCGACAAGGTTAACCTGTCTTATACCAAGTAGTTATGTCGACAAAGAGATAAACAAATCGACAAATAAACACCCAAAATGAATCCAGTGTGAAGTTCCTGTAGTCCAAGCTTGGAGGTGAATATAATTAATGGCGCCCAAAAGCACACCAAATGTAAAACCCATTTAAGGATATACCGCTTGGAAAAATAGGAGACATCCGCGGACTGGCGGCGGTTTTAAGACACCTGACAGGATTTAAACAAGTGATTGCTTTATGAAAAAAACTTTTATGAAATAAAAATTTACCGCTTGTGAAAACCACGTAAAAAAAAGCATTTATTTTTTCAAACTGGGTAAATATTTCAGAAGAGATCAGCAGAATCATGTTAAGAGTGATAAATTTTTATATAAACATGGAACGTATTTTTAGAATAGTCAGGTTTATTTCAGAATTTACTTCAAAACTGATATATATTTTCAGAAATGTTCTTTCAACTGATATCATCTGAATCAAAGATTAACCAGAAATAAGAAGTAGCAGAGATAACTCTCAGCGTACGACATACCATACAGGCAATAATATTCTGTATATAATACTTGAGAAAACAATATAGGTTCCAAATATCTCAGGCGTCATCATTTAACCCTTCATTTAAAAGGTTCAGCCTTTTGGATTGCAGAATCTCCTTAAGGAATCAGAAAGACCACTGTGCACAAGAAAATAGTTGACAACCTTCCTGACGCACAACCTTCGACTGGTCAGCGACAACTGGATTCGAATCAACGCCTTCAGTGATAAAGGTCATGTGTATCTTCTCGAGACACGGCTTTGACGTTGCCAGGTACGTGATGAAGGGGGATAGGTAAGTGCGGGAAGTCTGTCTGCCTTCATTTCATGATATGGTTGAGATACTGCCGACGTGGCGTTAAGCCATAGTCATTCATTCATTTCGGCGTTAGAGCAAGTCAATAACAACAAACACAATGTTGGCGTGCCAATCAATGTATTCTACGAGCAAATTGTGGGTATTCCAAGAAATTGTATAAAGGTTATTTCATACCCAAGCGGATGACTGACTTATGTTTACGCAACAAGGCATCACCACCATGGTTGTAATCTTTAGACCAGTGGTTCATCCAGTGCACACTGGTTTCCTCTAAACATAAAACTTCACACTATCAAATAAGTAAAAAGTTCTTATGTGTGACGTAAATAACAGTCAGATAAATCGACAAATTCTCCCTAATTGCTCCCATTCACATTCCGAAGTGTAGCAGTTTCATTTTTTTCTTCCAAGAACCCTTGGTACCTTATGCCATATATTGCCACACTTCAACTGCTTTGAACAGAGGGTCCAGTTAAGGTATAGTCAGTAAAGTGCATGGGAATTGATAATTTATTCCGGGGATTTTTGGGTGGAGGGACCGGATGGAGCCAGAAAGAAACATCGTACTTCTCCATGTATCTTGGGAATCTATGGACCTAAGAAGAATTAAAAGAGAAAACATTGATCACGCTATAAAGGAAGGGATCTGTATAAGTCCCTCCTTGGATATTCTGCCCAACCGGGTGTACTGGTGAGGAAATAAGGAAGCCAAGTGTCGAATATTCAGTATAATGCGTATGTAAATATGCTGTGGCATCGCCAGAAAATGGCTGTACAGTGCCCAATGCCGTATATGACCTAACTTAGCCATTCGTGATTAGGTGCTGACAGGCTAATATAATACTATCATCGTGTTACCGCGTGATATTTCGTTGCGTGGACAGAGTGTTGCCTGGGTATACGGCCTGATATTTCGTCAAGAAAATTAATATTTTCTAGAGACGAAATATTAGGCCGTATTACCCCACAACATGCCTGTACAGCGAATTTATCACACTCGAGAGCATTACTGAGGACCTTTCTTAATACCGGTTCTCCGCCGCGCTTTCAAGGACGCTTTGCCACTGTGCAGTGTCACAATGACAAAAAGAGCGCAGGTTTGGCTGACTGCATGCAGAAAACACACTTGACTTTGGTGGACTTCCAGGTGGTCATCCTATAAAATCAAGTGTATAACACTACACCGGGGTGGAATAAGACAGACATCTTCGTCTCATCCCTTGTTTTTAACGGGTTCTCCTATAATTCTACAATAGGTGTGTATTAATCGAGACACGAATGTCCATTCCGGTCAGCGCCATAGGGAATAGAGGGAGAGAAATTGTCCCCTGCTGTTAGAAATGAGTCCATTTGTTTAATAGGCCCAGCTCGAATGGAGACCTACACAGTAATCTCCCCGTCTGGTATAATCTCGATCGTTTATTCAGTAATTGTGAACATTTTGATCAAGCGAGTGGTGTAGCGTTAAACACGGACTGCATTACAGATAGAAAGAGTATTGACGCAGTTCCAGTAAAAGTCAACACAGACCGATCCGGAGGAACACGAATTGCACAGGAAAATGGCTGATTTTGAAGCTGCAATTTAAATGGCTACTGGATTGAGAAACAGCAACTTGAGTCGTGTTTGGCTCATTGAACAATGTGATCATTTGCCGAAAGCCATTTGAAACATTCAGAAGTCATTAACTAATCGGCGGTCTCTGGCCAAGGAAGTTACCGCACTAGTGCAGCGCAATAACTCAGGCACCTCTCACTAATGCGGTCGCTGTGAGTTCGACCAGCTTATGCTGGCTTCCTCTCCGGCCGTACGTGGGAAAGTCCGCCAGCAACCTGTGCATTGCCGTGGGTTTTCCCCCAGGCTGTGCCCGATTTCCTGTAATCAAATAAATCAGGATAACCTGCTGGTTACTTGAAAGATTCCCATCGTGCCGAATAGTGTTATGAACAGCACAGCCTAAGCTTTGTGCTGCAATATTACTTAATGAAGGTACACTGGCCAAGGGGGTGAGGGTGCCAGCGCGCCGCTATGACCCCTTGCCTCACCAATGCGGTCGCTGTGAGTTCAAGTCCAGCACACGTGGAAAGTTCCGACAGCAGTAAATAAATAAATAAAAGAAAAAATATAAACAGTAATACAATTAATAATTCAGCTATATTGATCGTAGGGTTTTGAGTCTTTTTGGTATATGTTATTTAGTTGTTTATTTGATCGGCGTTTTACACCATACTCAGGAATAATTCACTTGTACCACGGCTGCTCACTACCATCCATTGATGGCAGATATTTTGTATGTGTGATTCATTGGCGCCATGGACTGGTCCTGCCACCAAAAGGACACAATATATACACATTCTAAGGATTCCTCGTCATCACTGAGGATGAGTTACAAATTGTTAAGTACGACATAATAACCAAAGCATGCATACATGTGGAATAAAGTGACAAATAACAGCAACCGACCAACCAACAGTTCACCCTGCAAAAAATGTTCAACTCAAACGTGCTCCTCTTCACCATGGCGGAAAAGGCCGAAACTAGACCTTCCGATGTTTAGGATCATTATTTTGGGCATGTCAGGAAAACGTAAAATCAACGCGTGAGAGTTTTACATTTGACCCTGGGAGATTAATATCAAGACTGAAATAGAATTTGCTAAAAAAATATTATTCAACAGCAAGCAAAGCAATCAGGAACAACACCACATAAGACGTGTTAAGCAGCCCAGTCTGCCTGATGCAGCTTGTAAAGGTAAGTATTAGGAAGCCTCATAACAGATGATTTAGTATGAAAAATGCTCTGTTTAGAACCTTCGCAGTTGTTCTGTATAAATTATTATTACAAAGTCATCATTTCTGAGATAGTCTATTTAGTAAAAGATGGGTAGGCCTTCAGATCTATATACTAACAAATATGTTAAAGTTTATTTGACCACCGAGATGTTGTTACTACTGTACATTTTTCCTCTCATGGTACATAGATCTGTCGTCAGCTGTCAGACAATAAACCCCTACAGACCCAACGTATACGTACCAGTGGTCAGCTTTGCAAATCTGACATTTCCAAGCAGGAACCAAAACACTGACAGATATTTGGCATATTCATGAAGATGATAAAGAAAGACAATGCTCAGACCTGTCACTATTGGTTTTACCATCAGCCTCGTTTATCGCCTGAAAAGCGCGAGGGCTTTCTTCACCGAGCTGCGGCCATTCAAGACTAAAATCAAATCCACGTTTTGTAAAAGTTTTCGCTGTTTTGCAAAGGGTTTCATGTTGGAAGGATTCCCTCTGTCTAGATACACTACTGCTGGTGTTACAGTCTTGTAGGACAACCACAGCAGGTAGAAGACACGGGTTCAATTCCGAGGAAAATCACACGTGGTAATCGGCAACTGTGTTACTAATACTAAAAGAGGGTCGATTCTACATTTAGAAGATGCCTTTCCTATTCTACGTGGCTACCCTGTTTAATGAAACAAGGAGTTCCAGTGAAGATCCATGTTCACTAGGATCAGAGGGACGCAAACAATTGGACCCTACTTTTCGTCTACTCTCGTTCTTTCCTTTTGATGTATTTGCGTTTGTGTTCAATAATCTACTTGCATAGGTAATGATGGGCTTGGGAAGGTCGCACCACCAGAAACGTTTGGCCTCAAAAAAACGCGGCCTCAAAAGCTGCACAAGCCTAGCGATATCTTATTCTTACCCGGAAGTTAGGAACAGAAGACACGGTTGCAGAGTTCAGGTTTAGCTGGTTAGAAACAGCGAATTCGTTGCCAATATACTTATTAATTAGCTACACTCGAATGAAGACAACTAGCCCAAACAAGTCAGTGTAGGCAGCCTGTTTAATTCACCATTTCCAGTAATTACCTCTCCTTTCAATGGTCGTTCTCAAAAGTCGTATTTTTGGATGATTACAAATGGATCTTTATAACGAGATATACCTCGATGTTTTGATTACTGAGCTGTTTTGGCCGCGGGTGAGGTGCTGCAAGGAATATCGACCAAAGACGTCAACGTCTAGTACAGAGAGTTAAGGTGAGGTACCCCGGTCCGGTGGTACTGTAATTTAAATTGGTGCGAGAAGCCTAATGTGGTTTGTTGCGCTGGTACATGTATTTCCCCCCAGACTGACCAGTTTCATTTGGGTATTCAGTTCTGCGGAGCGACTTCCTAGACAAGGTTTCTTCGCTCCAGAAAAAGCACTTGGCGTCAGGTCTTGCTTCCGGCATTGATCACGACTAGCTATTTCAAACGGTTGTCTCGCTTTGAGGCATAATCAACCATGGACACGTTGTCAAATCTAATCGTGGAAACAACCTGTTCTAACCTTGGAATCAGGTCATTTCCAACCTCTCAAACTGACCGCCACAGGTGGATTGGATACGAGACCCTTGACTCCCTTCTGGGAAGCTACACACTACAACACTGTAGTGAACATCACAACGGACGACTCGGCTCCGTTCTGATATGATCTCTCTCTAGAACCTTCACAATTCCCTTGTTGGAAATCCAGGAGAGTAAAACAAAGATTACATAATATTGTATGTTAGACCTTCTGACAGGCTTCAAGGCGTCCCACGTCAAACAATATCAATTAGAAGACACAACAAATACTCGCCCTCATGTACGACGGATAGACTGATTAACCAACTCAGGTCGTCTACATTATATAGCTCAACCACAACCGAGTAGCCTTGCGGTAGGTCGAACCCAGTTCCCATTATACTCACAGGAACGCTATACCGAAGACGAGAAATATGATGACCATGCCAACCCTATTAGGCTCAAATGACACTACAAAGATCTTTTCACCAACCCCAAAATCATATGCAAATGCTTCAGTCCCGCCAGACTGTTCCCTGGACTTCTGTCTGAATTTGTTGATTTTTACGCCAAATAACATTCACCACAGCATAGACCAGTTCGTTGATGTATACTTTACCTTTTCGTGTCCCTAGGCATATATTAAGGGACAACCTGCAGATATGCTGACCGATGTAACTACCGCTGTGTTTATCGATCCCCACAAGATAAGGCTTTGACCGATCACCTCGGTCTACACCAATGTTATACACACTGGCCAAACTGTTATATCTGTAATGATCTGAGATTCAGCTATATTTCCCCTGGATTACCTATCACTTCAGTCATGATGCTGTAAAAATGGTAAAGGTCAGAACCCAAGCTAATTCCATCACTATCCAATGACCCTCTGTCAGGTATGCCATTAATTAAACTGAGACAGATTTCCAAGCCCAAAGCTTCCATTACATGGAATAGTCAGTAGCGTAGCAGGGAGACCGATGGCTGTCACTTAAGGTAGATCTTATCCTGCTTTTCTGGTCGATATGAAGGAAAAAATAAATTTAAGCGACAATTATTGATTATCATTTATCAACATCGATAGATCTTTTATCGATGTCCATAAATTGTTTATTAAATATGAATTTGTCTCACGCCATTATAATTGAGATATCCTGAGAGAAAAAAAATTGGAAACAATGGCAACATGTGACGTGAGCACACTCCTGATTTCACTTTGAATCAGTTAGATAAGACGTCAGGTTTAGCGATTTTGCTGACATAAAGACAAACTTGTTCATACAGTCGCCTCTGTTATTATACTGCACGCACTGGATAATGTCGTGTCATATTGTCTAATATAAGGTAAATCTTTAGTGGATGTAACAAAGAAGCCTAACTAAGTCTAAAGGATCTAACTAAGCAATACTGCCCTGAGGAACACTGAATTTAAGACGACAATATAGATCGTTTCGATTGCCTTGTTAGCCCTTATTGGAATATTAGGCTATTACGTTATTACAAATAATATCACTGCACAGTTTTACCTAATTATACTTAAGCCAAGGTGCTAGGAAGGGTGTAAGTTGCAATCATTTAAACATTTACATAAACAGTTAGAATGACACCCGAAGTCGAAGAGCCTGTATTCCATTAGTCATGTGTGACAATTTGAAAAATTCTCTGCTGTTGTCGCTACTCTGGTTTTGTTCTCTATGTTGTAGTCTTTTCTGGATCGTAAGCAGATTTTTCCAAAATCAGAAAGGCACAAAAGAAACCAGAGCCCTGTCAAACACAGCTGGACGGAAACCCAAGTCTTTATGATCGATGAGTTGTACAACTTGTACAGCGGTTTAAGGTTCTACAGCCGTAAAGCACCTGCGAAACGATGCAAGGATCCTAGCTTATGGTCAAACCACTCACTCGCTGCAACTGTCTGAAAACTGACACGTGAGAGCGTGAGGTAATCCAATTGCCTCTTTGTAAAGTACATGGACAAAGGCGGGGGTTTACTTCTGGCTTTATATCTCTGACGGTATAAGACGGCATTCTCAGGTACGGCGTCACACCAAACATATAAATCAAGAATTAATTCACCATTAAGACATCCACTGGTCACCGGCTTTCAGCAAATTTGGGGATTTCAGGGATGACTGAAGGGCTGTCTCTTTTGGGTGCGGGTAATTCGTATGTTTAATAGACTCGCCATCAAGCGGTGTTTGTAACTGATGTATTTTCCCATAAGATGTAATAAGAGTACATTTATATCACATCTTTAACACGTCTCGCCGACTTTCAAGAATACAAGTAATTAAGGCATAGGGTACAGTAAATGAAAATTAATACATGGAAAAACAGTCTCATTCAGGAAGAATCAAAAAAAGACAAAGTCATCAACCTATGAAAGAAGCAATCTCTGTAAGTCTCTCCTTCCATTTTCACAACGTTCAATCCATCACCATCAAATTTGTTGGTTATACTGCTGAGAATTCGGGGAAGTATATTGTCCAGCATTCAAAACGTTACATATTTTAAATATCAATTAAGCAATGGTTACCTTACAAAGGGCTCTGCACTAGTTCCATTAATCATGTAAAATGTTGCACGAACCAGACGGCATGAGCCCCCCTTGTTCAGTGTTGTATAGATGGACTCCCTGGGTCTGTTCTGTCCAAGCTTTAATCTAATGCAGACAAATACAATGACAATAATGTCCGTCGTTTTAGTCGCATTACAAATAGGTCGATATCAATACCACTTCGCACGGACATTGTTATAAAGCAATGGCGCGGCCTAACAAATGTGCTGCCGTCCAAGCATTACCTTAAAATAATTGTTCCCCGTCCGTGAAATGAAACCATCTGTACAACACTACACCAGGGTTGAATAAGACAGACATCGTCCTCCCGCAAAAGGTTTTTAACGAGTTCTCCTGTAACTCGGTACTTGTTTTGTGTTAATCGTGCCACGAATGTCCATTCCGACCAGCATCCTGGACAATTAGCATCATAGCGAATGGAGGGCAATAGGCCCCTTCTGTTAGTCATGAAAGCCCATTTGTTTAAAGGGTCCAGTTCGAAGGCAAATATGCGCATTAACCCGCCTGTCTGAAATGATCGTTTATTTAGTAATTGTGAACATTTTGGCCAAGTCAGTCCTGTAAAGTAAAACACGGACTACATTAAAGATAGAGAGAGTGAACTCGACATTGGCTGAACTTCAGTAAAAGTTAACCAAGACCAATTGGGGGAAACACAAATTGTACAGGGAGATGGCTCTCTGCCCATGGACGAGCTGCAATTTGAAGCATCAATGGATTCGGAAACAACGACTTTAGTCGTGCTTGGCACACACACCAATGACTCCACTTTGACGAGAAGAATTAAGAATCAGTAACGCGCAACTTGAAACATTCTCATCTTAACTACTGATGTTGTGGAACAGTCTAATAAACACTCTTTTTTGTACCTGTATTAGTTTTTGTTCTGTGGTTATCATGTCTTGGACACTTCAGTGTCTTGTTTCAGGTGATCGTTTGTGGTATGATTATTAATGATTGGATTGTTTCTTCTTATTTAAATTATGTGTTCGAATCCAGCTCTTGCTGAGTGGTAGTCTCTTAAGTCTGATAAAAGCGTTGATTTTTTCCAGACTCTGGTCGATTTCCTCCTCCTATGAAAAACACAACTGGTGTCATATTCGTAAAAATTCGTGGGTAGAGTGATAGACATTGACACAATGATTTCTCGGGATTCGGATTTCTCTCTTTTCTAACTTTGCCATTTCCCTCTCTGGTTCGACTGCATGCGCTTTTACACTAGGAGGTTTTTGAAGTACCAGGTGCCTGGTGCTTTCAGAGAGTCTGGCATGTACGAAATATTCTTGTGCAAGGATGTGTGTGATGTATCAGTGTTCACATCGATATGCTAGCAAACATACCAGCGTTTGTTTCTTCACTGCTTGAAGTGCTCCTGTGGTCCATACATCTATCACCAACTGTCGGAGAGTAGACCTGTCCATACCCAACCCGATTATCTTCTTTGTCCAACTACAGCTTTTTCGGAATTGAGATTTTGGTGTTTACCATGAGTTGGACAGATTTGTTGTGGTTACGTTGTTGTTGTGATGTCGCAAGACATCAAAACATGCAGTAGACCCTGGTTCTATGCCCAGCCAGGTCACATGGTTGAATTGGTAATTTTAGTACTCTTCATTGACCCTTCTGCCTTTGCTGGGAAGACGAAAACATGACCAATTGGTTTCCATACATAAGGACAACCAGTGAAGAGTCAAGTGACAAACCCAATAATTCTATATATCGACTGCACTATACCGCCTTTGCTAGGTGAGACAAAGACGGCAATATATATCAAATGATGAAATGTATGAATGTTCTGCGTTTTGTCTATTATCGCGAAATTCTCTCTTCCATGGAAACCACAGTTTCAGATGATCACGTACAGATCTTCATTATGACATATAACTTTTCATATAACATATAACGTTTTGGTTACAGGCCTGTTTTGGCGGTGGTTGAGCACCGACCTAATGCGCTTAAGTCAAGTACAGGTAGTAAAAGTGAGGTAATTTAAATTGGCATGCATTGATATGAGAAGCTTATGTGATTTGTTGAGCTTGCTATGTCTCCCTGGACTGACCAGTTAGATTAGATATTCAAACCTGGTGAGAGACCGTCCAGAGCAAGATCTTAATTTCTCCATTGATCACGACTAGCTGTTTCGAACTGTTGCCTCGCTCTGATGTATACTAGCCAAATCTAATCGTGGAAACAAGTTATTTTGAGATTTGACTCAGGTCATTCCCCTCCCAGAAACCTGTCCGTCACAGGCCGAGAGGGGGAAGACACCCTGTTGGCATATCAACGTGACTATCAGAAACTCCATCTGATGCCTTTGATCGCTCAGCCTACAAATCTGTCCCTCAGTTAACAGAAATGTGATACCTTCGTCATCAATATTCGGCTGCTGTCAGGTAGGGGAGAATACAGACCTGAGCTGTGTTTCATGACGATTGTCTTGGGTAACTCGCCACAAACTGAAATCAACGCTTGAGATTTATATCTTTGACACTTGGAAAACAATAATAACCATAAAATAGAATTCACACCCCCCAAAAAAACTTAGTATTTGAAAGTACGCAATTAATCTGTAAGAAATCAATGTAAAGCGTGACACTCGGACCTAGCTCAGCGTCCATGTTGTAAATTGCTACACTTTCTGCACACTGCAGTACTGTAGTGAACATCGATGGCTTGGTTCGGGAAATGTAATTATGGCTGTTACCTTCACACTGATAAGCTCTTTCTAGAGCTGTCACAACCCAGTTGTAGGAATTTCTTTACCAAGTCAATATTTCTGAGATGGAAGACTCTGTAATAACTGAGATTATATAATGTCGTTTACTTGATATCCTGATAGGGTTGTAGGTAAACTGAATCAAACGATGTCACTTAGAACACACAATAAACACTAACCGTTATGCCCAATATGTAGATTGATTAACTGATTCATATTGTTTTCCACATTATACCGTTGATACCTTGACGGTTGCCTTTTAGTAGGCCTGATCCAATGCCAATATACTCATTAGGGCGCTATACCCCAGACAGCGGCTGTGATCCCCCAGTCAGCCGGCGATATTACAATACACGGTAATTTGCTTTACCTTACACTGTGGGTATTATATTCCGTGTTTGTTATTACAAAACAAGACCATACGACACTCCTAAGGACTCCTTTTTTCGAGACTACAAACAAATATGTAAATACTGTTTTCCATCCTGAAAAGTTGTTCGGTTTACTTTTTATTTCTATATATGTTTGGCGTATTCCACTGTTTACATCACTTCTGTTTAGTTTTTGTTGTTGGGTTATTAAACTTGCACAGCATAGGCAAATATAACAGACAACAGGCAGAGATCCTGACCATTGTACTTACCGTTGTAATTGTCGATCCCTGTTAGTTAAGGCTTTGACCAATCAACTAGATCTACTCCATTGTTACACACACTGACCCTACTGTTACACGTGCAATCTGAGGTTTTATCTCTAATGGCCCTTGATTTACCATGATCACTCCTTTACGCCTTCTTTCAATTATGAGGCTATAAAAGTGAGAACCCATTCTTTACTGCTGTAGACGACCTATCACGACCGTTCCAATTCAAGCATGGGGAGACTATAAATTAATACATAAAAACACGTTGAACATAATTTCCGTGGTTTTAGCCCCATTATAAATACGCCGATATCAATACCACTTCGGCACGGACACTGTTATAAAGACCCGGAGCGGCCGAGCAAATGTGCTTCCGGCCAAGCATTATTAATAATAAGACAGACCGTCGTCGTCCCAACCCAGTTTTCAACGGATTCTCCTGTAACTCGACATTTGTTTTGTACTAATCGAGTAACGAACGTCCATTCCGGCTATCATCCGGGACATTTAGCGCAACAGTGAATAGAGGACAATTGGCCCCTTCTGTTAGTCATGAAAGTCCATTTGTTTAACGGGTCCACCTCGGAGGCAAATATGTACAATGATTTCCCCGTCTGGTATAATCGATCGTCTATTTAGTAATTGTGAACATTTTGGCCAAGTCAGTCCTGTAAAGTTAAACACGAAGACAAATTGTACTGGGAGATGGCTTCCTACCCATGGACAAGCTTCAATTTAAAACACAAGTTTTTTCGAAAACAACACCTTCAGTCATGTCTGGATCCCCGTCAGATTAGATCCAAATAATTAAAAAACATGAAACGCTTAATTCATTTCAATTATGTGATGACTAACGTGAAACATTCTCGTCTTGGCCAGTGGTATCATAAAACAGCCCAGTATAAACTCTTCTTGGGACCTAATACCCAGTTCTTGCTGAGTCGGTAGCCCTCCTTATGTCATGTGTACCTGGCCAATCGGTAGTCACCTTATGTCATGTGTATTTGGCCAGTCGGTAGCCCCTTTACGTCATGTGTAGCTTACCTGGCCAATCGATAGCCCCTTTAAGTCAAGTGTACCTGGCAAATCGGTAGCCCCGTTTCGCCAGGTGTGCCCGCTCAATCGGTAGCTCTTTTACGTCATGTGTAGCCCCTTTCATCATGTATCCCTGACCAAAATCGGCCTCTCCTCCCGTATTCTTCCTGTTTACCTCTACCTAATTTGAGTATGTTTTAAAATTTTTCTCTTTTCTAATTTTTATACCAAATATCACAATTATTTTTAATTCCTTTTAATTTATCATTGCTTTTTCGGTATTTCTAAACTTTTTTGGTTTTAGTTCTAGTTCTGAGAACGAGGATCACTTACATCGTGCAATGCAAGTGGTCTTCGTAAGCCGAGTTGTGCAAGGCGTCCTTTTTCACTGCCGATGATAAGCCGCCCATCAGCAATTCCGGTACCCAGGGATTCTAATGTGGCTTTGTCAGGCACCTAAGGATGGATTGGGCTTTCCATTATGGTCTTGAGGTTACAAATCTTTGAACCCTACAGCAGTAGTATTGACGAAGTATGCTGGTAAATAGCGTCTGAACTGAATTAAACAAATAAATCAAATAAACATAAATTTTGTCCGACCTGTCCAGGGCAATCATAGTCCTGAACGTGGTGTAAAGGTCATGAGTTAACAGATCAATATACTATCAAATATATCAACGTTTATTTGACCACTGAGATGTTTTTACAACTGTACATTTTTCCTTTCATGGTACATAGATCTGTCATCAGCTGTCA
>JABBOT010000005.1:118669-323432 GCA_016165875.1 Acanthopleura granulata
AGAGAGTCTGTAAAAATAACAGCCCGTATAGGCCTAAGTTCCATCAGAAACTGGAGGGCACAGATAATTGCAGTGAGTTCAGCAGTGAGCACGGCTAAAGAGTCAGACAGCCTAAAGGACTTGGCATATTTAATTTCTGGCACGCAAAATGACGCTCCCACTACATTGGTGTTAGGACACTTAGACGCGTCAGTGTAAACTTTCACGTACTCTGACCAGTTAGACTGGATATGGTCTTTAGCGCATAATAAGGAAATAGTAGAGTTATCAGACTTGCTAGTTTTAGAATGAAGGTCAGTAGAGATATGTGGAGAAATCAAGTTCCATGGTGGGAAGTCTGGTACAGAGGAGGGCTGTATGTTTAAATCCGCAGATTCAATAAGAGCGGCTGTTTGGCTGGATCTCTGCTTGAATGATAACGCTGTATTAGGCCGACTGTCATACAAGCCGTCATAGTAGGAAGGTGCGAGGATAGCAGAGGCAGAGTTGTTCCTATCCGCCCTAAGTCTAAAAGAGAACCCTACAGTGCGCAGCCGTCTGCGGATGTGCAGGGGCCATTCTTGGCAGAACACCTGCATGGCATTGAGTGGCGTCGTTCGCATTGCCCCTGTGCAGATTCGCAGCGCCGCACACTGAATGGCGTCAAGCCTAGACTTAAGACTGGCACAGGCCGAGTCGTAGGCCTCACAACAGTAATCCAGCCTTGAACGGATGAGGGCACGGTACAGTAACAGCAGGCAGTGTCTGTCAGCACCCCATTCTCGCCCAGAGACACACCTCATCAGATTGATGGCCTTCTTACATTTAGTCAATGTGTAATCAATATGCTTAGACCAAGTAAGCCGTGCGTCAAGTACTACCCCGAGATATCTGAAGGAGGAGGAAAGTGTGACTGGGAAATTATTTAAGGTAATCTCAACATCCTTTATGGCCCTCCTGGTAAATATAACTGCTTCTGTTTTTTCAGACGAGAACTTAAACCCCCATTTTAGGCTCCACTCGACAATATCATCCAAACCCTGTTGGATATATTTGGTACATAACTTGAGGTTTCTCGAAATGCACCACATGGCTTTGTCATCGGCAAATAGAGTACATTTAAGTTTAGATGACAGGACACCGGGTAGGTCATTGATAGCAATATTAAATAGAGTTGGGGACAAGACACTGCCCTGGGGCACTCCGTTCTCAATGGGCACTGGTCTGGAGTAGTCCCGGCCAACTCTGACCTTGATGGAACGGTCAGTGAGAAAATCCCTAACCCATCCTAACATTCTTCCCCCAATACCCATGCCTTCCATTTTAATTAATACTCCCGTACGCCACACCATGTCATACGCCTTCTCTATGTCTAAAAATACTGCGAATAGATATTCTTTATTACACAAGGAGTTTCGAATATTGTTCTCCAGGGTAATGACGTGATCAGCAGTGCATCGCCTGTTTCTAAAACCGCTCTGGACAGGGCTAAGAATGTTATGTTTATTCAAGTACCACATCAGTCGGCTATTTATCATCTTCTCCATCACTTTGCACAGAGTAGTAGTGAGGGCAATAGGTCTGTATGACGAGGGAACAGAGGGGTCTTTACCACGCTTGGGTATAGGGACTACAATGGCCTGTTTCCACTGAAAGGGAAGTTTCATATTAGCCCATATGGTATTGTATAAGAGAAGCAGAAGTACGATACATTGCTCCGGTAGATTACGTAACATTGAATACGTAATGGCGTCTTCTCCTGGGGAAGATTCCGAAGATGTTGAAATGGCCTGCTTTAATTCTAAGAGAGAGAAATCATCATTAATTGGCGTATCCTCGGGCATAATGTTAGTAAAGGGGTGTAGTTCTTCAGTGTCTTCTTTGTGAGGAATGAAGTGTGGTGGGTAGTTGCAGGAGCTAGAGACAAATGAAAAACTATCAGCTAATACATTGCTTTTATCAGCATTAGTGACATAACTGACATCATTTTGAACAATAGTTGGAGAAGAGACGAATCTACTTTTCCCAGTTATGGATTTGATCTGGGCCCATACTGATTTCAAAGGCGTGTGCTCTTTCAAATTAGAACAAAATTGACGCCAGTGTTCTCTTTGGCTGCGCTTGATTGTACGCTGCGCCTCGGCCTTAGCACGCTTATATAGGATGATGTCTTCGTAAAGCCTTGTTCTACGCG
This sequence comes from Acanthopleura granulata, assembly GCA_016165875.1. Taxonomy (NCBI): domain Eukaryota; kingdom Metazoa; phylum Mollusca; class Polyplacophora; order Chitonida; family Chitonidae; genus Acanthopleura; species Acanthopleura granulata. The sequence continues at coordinate 120,843 of JABBOT010000005.1, forward strand.
CACGGTTTTTAAGACGCTTTCGTTCCTTGATAGCTCTAGAGCAATCTTCATTCCACCAAGGGACGGGCATTTTTGGGAAAGTTCCTCCTACTGTCTTGGGCATAGCCTTAGCGGCTGCTGTATTAATTGCGCTGACAATATTATCATAAAATATATTTACATCTTCATGAATGGATACCTCGGAGAAGGATTTTATACATTCTTTCTGGTAGACCGACCAGTTTGCACGTTTGGTGCTCCACCTAGAAGGTTGACCGACTTCATTAACGTGGGGAGTAAACTGGCATGAGACGAAAATAGGGAGGTGGTCGCTGCCACAGGGAGACGTCACATCGACTGACCAGTCGAATGATAAGCTTATGTCTGATGAGCATAGTGTAAGATCAAGGTGGGATACAGTACCTGAGTGGGGGTCTATCCGAGTGCCCGTCCCGTCGTTAAGTACACAAATGTTGTAGTCGTCGATAAAATCGGCGATGATTTTCCCATTACAGTTAGTGTTAGAAGATCCCCAAATCGGACTGTGGGCATTAAAATCACCGCATAGAATAAACGATGGACTAACTACAGACATAATTATGTTAAGACCGTCCCGTTCGACATGTTTGGAAGGGTTGTAGATGTTTACGATACTGAAAGCAGGGCCAGAAGATCTAGCTATATTAACACACTGGGCCTCGATACTCTGAAGTTGAGGAATTTTGATCTCAGAGTATGAGAGTCCATGTTTAAGTAACATGGCAACACCTCCCTTTTCCCTTATATGCCTGTCGATTCTACTAATAGAGTAACCGGGATAGGTGAAACTGAGGTGTGGTTTTAAGAATGTTTCTTGCAAACATATGACATGTGGCGTAGGATTTATATTAGAAATGTAGAATTTAAGTTCTTGCCCGTGTATACCAAGGCCTCGTACGTTATATTGAAGTAGGTGAAAAGCCATTGTTAAGAAAGAAAGCAAGACATAAATTAGATTCATGTTGGTAAAAGTATACATTATGTATGGATACTTTCCGCTAAATTGTTCAACATAGGGGCTAGACTGGGAAAGTTGACTAGTTCAGGCCCCAAACGTGCCTGGGTCATGCAGAGTATTTCTGAAACGAAGGTCTTGTTGTCACTCAGGTCAAAGATTTTTAGCATAATTTCAGCAAATAAGGCAATGATGCGAGTGGCCATATTAACGGACAGATCTTCTGTCTGTGTGGAGGAGGTGGTCTCAGTTTGGGTCGAAGTAGACTTCATGACGGGTTTGATACGTTTAAACTCAGTTATGGGCTGTATTGTAGTTTGCTGTGCTGGAGGTGGAGCTGTGGTGTCTTCTCCTTCTAACAGCGCTCTTTCTGCAGGACTCTCGGGGTACGGCTGTCTGTCTTTAAACTGCACATTTTTTAAAGCTTCAGAGAACGGGATCTTTTGAGTCACCCGGATGTATTGGGCTCTGCCTATTTGTTTCCTGTATGGACACCCGAGGTACGCTGACGAGTGACCAGGAGAGCCACAGTTGACACATAATGGCCTATCTAAATTGTCACAGTGTTCAAAGTCATGGTCACCCGAACACCTCGGGCATCTTCGCTTTCCCCTACAAGAAGTAGAGATGTGTCCGTAAGCTTGGCACTTAAAGCAACGAAGGACAGGCGGTATGTATGGTTTGACTGGGAAAATTTCATAACCCAGCGTAACTTCCGTGGGCAGCTCCTCCAGGTCGAAGGCTAATAACATGCACGATGTTTTGAGTTTTTCCTTTCCTTTATACATTCTTTCAACTTTTACGCACCTACTCTTTTTAGGGCACCTAGAACGTCATCTTCTGTCAACTCTTCACCCACCCTGTATATAACTCCCCGAATAGACATGGCCGATGACTGCAGTCGGCATTGTACATCCCTTCCCATAAGTGTCGTTAAGCTTAAGGCTTTTTTTTACCTTGCGGTAGGTCGAACCCAGTTCCCATTATACTCACAGGAACGCTATACCGAAGACGAGAAATATGATGACCATGCCAACCCTATTAGGCTCAAATGACACTACAAAGATCTTTTCACCAACCCCAAAATCATATGCAAATGCTTCAGTCCCGCCAGACTGTTCCCTGGACTTCTGTCTGAATTTGTTGATTTTTACGCCAAATAACATTCACCACAGCATAGACCAGTTCGTTGATGTATACTTTACCTTTTCGTGTCCCTAGGCATATATTAAGGGACAACCTGCAGATATGCTGACCGATGTAACTACCGCTGTGTTTATCGATCCCCACAAGATAAGGCTTTGACCGATCACCTCGGTCTACACCAATGTTATACACACTGGCCAAACTGTTATATCTGTAATGATCTGAGATTCAGCTATATTTCCCCTGGATTACCTATCACTTCAGTCATGATGCTGTAAAAATGGTAAAGGTCAGAACCCAAGCTAATTCCATCACTATCCAATGACCCTCTGTCAGGTATGCCATTAATTAAACTGAGACAGATTTCCAAGCCCAAAGCTTCCATTACATGGAATAGTCAGTAGCGTAGCAGGGAGACCGATGGCTGCCACTTAAGGTAGATCTTATCCTGCTTTTCTGGTCGATATGAAGGAAAAAATAAATTTAAGCGACAATTATTGATTATCATTAAACAACATCGATAGATCTTTTATCGATGTCCATAAATTGTTTATTAAATATGAATTTGTCTCACGCCATTATAATTGAGATATCCTGAGAGAAAAAAAATTGGAAACAATGGCAACATGTGACGTGAGCACACTCCTGATTTCACTTTGAATCAGTTAGATAAGACGTCAGGTTTAGCGATTTTGCTGACATAAAGACAAACTTGTTCATACAGTCGCCTCTGTTATTATACTGCACGCACTGGATAATGTCGTGTCATATTGTCTAATATAAGGTAAATCTTTAGTGGATGTAACAAAGAAGCCTAACTAAGTCTAAAGGATCTAACTAAGCAATACTGCCCTGAGGAACACTGAATTTAAGACGACAATATAGATCGTTTCGATTGCCTTGTTAGCCCTTATTGGAATATTAGGCTATTACGTTATTACAAATAATATCACTGCACAGTTTTACCTAATTATGCTTAAGCCAAGGTGCTAGGAAGGGTGTAAGTTGCAATCATTTAAACATTTACATAAACAGTTAGAATGACACCCGAAGTCGAAGAGCCTGTATTCCATTAGTCATGTGTGACAATTTGAAAAATTCTCTGCTGTTGTCGCTACTCTGGTTTTGTTCTCTATGTTGTAGTCTTTTCTGGATCGTAAGCAGATTTTTCCAAAATCAGAAAGGCACAAAAGAAACCAGAGCCCTGTCAAACACAGCTGGACGGAAACCCAAGTCTTTATGATCGATGAGTTGTACAACTTGTACAGCGGTTTAAGGTTCTACAGCCGTAAAGCACCTGCGAAACGATGCAAGGATCCTAGCTTATGGTCAAACCACTCACTCGCTGCAACTGTCTGAAAACTGACACGTGAGAGCGTGAGGTAATCCAATTGCCTCTTTGTAAAGTACATGGACAAAGGCGGGGGTTTACTTCTGGCTTTATATCTCTGACGGTATAAGACGGCATTCTCAGGTACGGCGTCACACCAAACATATAAATCAAGAATTAATTCACCATTAAGACATCCACTGGTCACCGGCTTTCAGCAAATTTGGGGATTTCAGGGATGACCGAAGGGCTGTCTCTTTTGGGTGCGGGTAATTCGTATGTTTAATAGACTCGCCATCAAGCGGTGTTTGTAACTGATGTATTTTCCCATAAGATGTAACAAGAGTACATTTATATCACATCTTTAACACGTCTCGCCGACTTTCAAGAATACAAGTAATTAAGGCATAGTGTACAGTAAATGAAAATTAATACATGGAAAAACAGTCTCATTCAGGAAGAATCAAAAAAAGACAAAGTCATCAACCTATGAAAGAAGCAATCTCTGTAAGTCTCTCCTTCCATTTTCACAACGTTCAATCCATCACCATCAAATTTGTTGGTTATACTGCTGAGAATTCGGGGAAGTATATTGTCCAGCATTCAAAACGTTACATATTTTAAATATCAATTAAGCAATGGTTACCTTACAAAGGGCTCTGCACTAGTTCCATTAATCATGTAAAATGTTGCACGAACCAGACGGCATGAGCCCCCCTTGTTCAGTGTTGTATAGATGGACTCCCTGGGTCTGTCTGTCCAAGCTTTAATCTAATGCAGACAAATACAATGACAATAATGTCCGTCGTTTTAGTCGCATTACAAATAGGTCGATATCAATACCACTTCGCACGGGCATTGTTATAAAGCAATGGCGCGGCCTAACAAATGTGCTGCCGTCCAAGCATTACCTTAAAATAATTGTTCCCCGTCCGTGAAATGAAACCATCTGTACAACACTACACCAGGGTTGAATAAGACAGACATCGTCCTCCCGCAAAAGGTTTTTAACGAGTTCTCCTGTAACTCGGTACTTGTTTTGTGTTAATCGTGCCACGAATGTCCATTCCGACCAGCATCCTGGACAATTAGCATCATAGCGAATGGAGGGCAATAGGCCCCTTCTGTTAGTCATGAAAGCCCATTTGTTTAAAGGGTCCAGTTCGAAGGCAAATATGCGCATTAACCCGCCTGTCTGAAATGATCGTTTATTTAGTAATTGTGAACATTTTGGCCAAGTCAGTCCTGTAAAGTAAAACACGGACTACATTAAAGATAGAGAGAGTGAACTCGACATTGGCTGAACTTCAGTAAAAGTTAACCAAGACCAATTGGGGGAAACACAAATTGTACAGGGAGATGGCTCTCTGCCCATGGACGAGCTGCAATTTGAAGCATCAATGGATTCGGAAACAACGACTTTAGTCGTGCTTGGCACACACACCAATGACTCCACTTTGACGAGAAGAATTAAGAATCAGTAACGCGCAACTTGAAACATTCTCATCTTAACTACTGATGTTGTGGAACAGTCTAATAAACACTCTTTTTTGTACCTGTATTAGTTTTTGTTCTGTGGTTATCATGTCTTGGACACTTCAGTGTCTTGTTTCAGGTGATCGTTTGTGGTATGATCATTAATGATTGGATTATTTCTTCTTATTTAAATTATGTGTTCGAATCCAGCTCTTGCTGAGTGGTAGTCTCTTAAGTCTGATAAAAGCGTTGATTTTTTCCAGACTCTGGTCGATTTCCTCCTCCTATGAAAAACACAACTGGTGTCATATTCGTAAAAATTCGTGGGTAGAGTGATAGACATTGACACAATGATTTCTCGGGATTCGGATTTCTCTCTTTTCTAACTTTGCCATTTCCCTCTCTGGTTCGACTGCATGCGCTTTTACACTAGGAGGTTTTTGAAGTACCTGGTGCCTGGTGCTTTCAGAGAGTCTGGCATGTACGAAATATTCTTGTGCAAGGATGTGTGTGATGTATCAGTGTTCACATCGATATGCTAGCAAACATACCAGCGTTTGTTTCTTCACTGCTTGAAGTGCTCCTGTGGTCCATACATCTATCACCAACTGTCGGAGAGTAGACCTGTCCATACCCAACCCGATTATCTTCTTTGTCCAACTACAGCTTTTTCGGAATTGAGATTTTGGTGTTTACCATGAGTTGGACAGATTTGTTGTGGTTACGTTGTTGTTGTGATGTCGCAAGACATCAAAACATGCAGTAGACCCTGGTTCTATGCCCAGCCAGGTCACATGGTTGAATTGGTAATTTTAGTACTCTTCATTGACCCTTCTGCCTTTGCTGGGAAGACGAAAACATGACCAATTGGTTTCCATACATAAGGACAACCAGTGAAGAGTCAAGTGACAAACCCAATAATCCTATATATCGACTGCACTATACCGCCTTTGCTAGGTGAGACAAAGACGGCAATATATATCAAATGATGAAATGTATGAATGTTCTGCGTTTTGTCTATTATCGCGAAATTCTCTCTTCCATGGAAACCACAGTTTCAGATGATCACGTACAGATCTTCATTATGACATATAACTTTTCATATAACATATAACGTTTTGGTTACAGGCCTGTTTTGGCGGTGGTTGAGCACCGACCTAATGCGCTTAAGTCAAGTACAGGTAGTAAAAGTGAGGTAATTTAAATTGGCATGCATTGATATGAGAAGCTTATGTGATTTGTTGAGCTTGCTATGTCTCCCTGGACTGACCAGTTAGATTAGATATTCAAACCTGGTGAGAGACCGTCCAGAGCAAGATCTTAATTTCTCCATTGATCACGACTAGCTGTTTCGAACTGTTGCCTCGCTCTGATGTATACTAGCCAAATCTAATCGTGGAAACAAGTTATTTTGAGATTTGACTCAGGTCATTCCCCTCCCAGAAACCTGTCCGTCACAGGCCGAGAGGGGGAAGACACCCTGTTGGCATATCAACGTGACTATCAGAAACTCCATCTCATGCCTTTGATCGCTCAGCCTACAAATCTGTCCCTCAGTTAACAGAAATGTGATACCTTCGTCATCAATATTCGGCTGCTGTCAGGTAGGGGAGAATACAGACCTGAGCTGTGTTTCATGACGATTGTCTTGGGTAACTCGCCACAAACTGAAATCAACGCTTGAGATTTATATCTTTGACACTTGGAAAACAATAATAACCATAAAATAGAATTCACACCCCCCAAAAAAACTTAGTATTTGAAAGTACGCAATTAATCTGTAAGAAATCAATGTAAAGCGTGACACTCGGACCTAGCTCAGCGTCCATGTTGTAAATTGCTACACTTTCTGCACACTGCAGTACTGTAGTGAACATCGATGGCTTGGTTCGGGAAATGTAATTATGGCTGTTACCTTCACACTGATAAGCTCTTTCTAGAGCTGTCACAACCCAGTTGTAGGAATTTCTTTACCAAGTCAATATTTCTGAGATGGAAGACTCTGTAATAACTGAGATTATATTATGTCGTTTACTTGATATCCTGATAGGGTTGTAGGTAAACTGAATCAAACGATGTCACTTAGAACACACAATAAACACTAACCGTTATGCCCAATATGTAGATTGATTAACTGATTCATATTGTTTTCCACATTATACCGTTGATACCTTGACGGTTGCCTTTTAGTAGGCCTGATCCAATGCCAATATACTCATTAGGGCGCTATACCCCAGACAGCGGCTGTGATCCCCCAGTCAGCCGGCGATATTACAATACACGGTAATTTGCTTTACCTTACACTGTGGGTATTATATTCCCTGTTTGTTATTACAAAACAAGACCATACGACACTCCTAAGGACTCCTTTTTTCGAGACTACAAACAAATATGTAAATACTGTTTTCCATCCTGAAAAGTTGTTCGGTTTACTTTTTATTTCTATATATGTTTGGCGTATTCCACTGTTTACATCACTTCTGTTTAGTTTTTGTTGTTGGGTTATTTAGACTTGCACAGCATAGGCAAATATAACAGACAACAGGCAGAGATCCTGACCATTGTACTTACCGTTGTAATTGTCGATCCCTGTTAGTTAAGGCTTTGACCAATCAACTAGATCTACTCCATTGTTACACACACTGACCCTACTGTTACACGTGCAATCTGAGGTTTTATCTCTAATGGCCCTTGATTTACCATGATCACTCCTTTACGCCTTCTTTCAATTATGAGGCTATAAAAGTGAGAACCCATTCTTTACTGCTGTAGACGACCTATCACGACCGTTCCAATTCAAGCATGGGGAGACTATAAATTAATACATAAAAACACGTTGAACATAATTTCCGTGGTTTTAGCCCCATTATAAATACGCCGATATCAATACCACTTCGGCACGGACACTGTTATAAAGACCCGGAGCGGCCGAGCAAATGTGCTTCCGGCCAAGCATTATTAATAATAAGACAGACCGTCGTCGTCCCAACCCAGTTTTCAACGGATTCTCCTGTAACTCGACATTTGTTTTGTACTAATCGAGTAACGAACGTCCATTCCGGCTATCATCCGGGACATTTAGCGCAACAGTGAATAGAGGACAATTGGCCCCTTCTGTTAGTCATGAAAGTCCATTTGTTTAACGGGTCCACCTCGGAGGCAAATATGTACAATGATTTCCCCGTCTGGTATAATCGATCGTCTATTTAGTAATTGTGAACATTTTGGCCAAGTCAGTCCTGTAAAGTTAAACACGAAGACAAATTGTACTGGGAGATGGCTTCCTACCCATGGACAAGCTTCAATTTAAAACACAAGTTTTTTCGAAAACAACACCTTCAGTCATGTCTGGATCCCCGTCAGATTAGATCCAAATAATTAAAAAACATGAAACGCTTAATTCATTTCAATTATGTGATGACTAACGTGAAACATTCTCGTCTTGGCCAGTGGTATCATAAAACAGCCCAGTATAAACTCTTCTTGGGACCTAATACCCAGTTCTTGCTGAGTCGGTAGCCCTCCTTATGTCATGTGTACCTGGCCAATCGGTAGTCACCTTATGTCATGTGTATTTGGCCAGTCGGTAGCCCCTTTACGTCATGTGTAGCTTACCTGGCCAATCGATAGCCCCTTTAAGTGAAGTGAACCTTGCAAATCGGTAGCCCCGTTTCGCCAGGTGTGCCCGCTCAATCGGTAGCTCTTTTACGTCATGTGTAGCCCCTTTCATCATGTATCCCTGACCAAAATCGGCCTCTCCTCCCGTATTCTTCCTGTTTACCTCTACCTAATTTGAGTATGTTTTAAAATTTTTCTCTTTTCTAATTTTTATACCAAATATCACAATTATTTTTAATTCCTTTTAATTTATCATTGCTTTTTCGGTATTTCTAAACTTTTTTGGTTTTAGTTCTAGTTCTGAGAACGAGGATCACTTACATCGTGCAATGCAAGTGGTCTTCGTAAGCCGAGTTGTGCAAGGCGTCCTTTTTCACTGCCGATGATAAGCCGCCCATCAGCAATTCCGGTACCCAGGGATTCTAATGTGGCTTTGTCAGGCACCTAAGGATGGATTGGGCTTTCCATTATGGTCTTGAGGTTACAAATCTTTGAACCCTACAGCAGTAGTATTGACGAAGTATGCTGGTAAATAGCGTCTGAACTGAATTAAACAAATAAATCAAATAAACATAAATTTTGTCCGACCTGTCCAGGGCAATCATAGTCCTGAACGTGGTGTAAAGGTCATGAGTTAACAGATCAATATACTATCAAATATATCAACGTTTATTTGACCACTGAGATGTTTTTACAACTGTACATTTTTCCTTTCATGGTACATAGATCTGTCATCAGCTGTCAGACAATAAACCAGTACAACCCATATCTGTACCAGTTTTGCAGCTTTGCAAATCTGACATTTCCAAGCAGGAACCAAAACAATGACAGATATCTGGCATATTCATGAAAATGAGGAAGAAAGACAATGCCCAGACCTGTCACCTTTGTCTGCAATTATGTATCTTCCGGGGCTTTACCCAGTAGCTTCACAAACGAGTTCCAAACATCAGTGTCCAAACATCAGTATTTGTAGAGATGTAGCAAAGTCTAATTGAGGGTTTTGGTCGTTATCTTGGACAATGTTTCTTCTGTTACATATTGTATTGACGCTGTAATATTTCAGAACAATCGCCGCAAGACAGAGACCCGCGTTCAATTCCCAGTCAGGTCACACCTGACACCTGAGAATATGACGCAAATACAGTTTTAAAACGACGCTCTGTTTCCACGACTTTGTGGCCTTCAAGCCAAGAGGAATCCACTAAAACAGTCTAATAGGCTTACCAACAAAATCGTTTGGAAGCCAATCGAACACATTGCACAATTAATACTTAAATAGCAGGGCCCTGGTACATATTTTCTTATATATCCTTTACGGTTTATTTTGTTGTTTTTTTTTTGGTTTTTTTTTGTTGTTGTTTTTTTGCATTTGGGCTGTTATCCTTTTGCGCAACGGACTTCAAAGTTTAATTCCAGATATAAATTATTCACTTTTCAGGACCAGAAGGCGAATGCACTTTAAGCATGTCAGGTGATTACCGGCCTCTAAAAGGGTGGTGTTGACCACATCACCTGTGAGTCAACCTCTATCAGGAATTTGACCGGAGATGTCTCAGGGGACGGGGGCTATCAGGCCAGGAGACAGATTTAGGGACAGTGAAATATGATTTCCCCTTTCCCATTTTCTTCAACCTCGGTGTTATGCCACAAAATGGTAAATAAAAACCCAGAACCTGAGTCGGGCAGTTTGTTGGTTGCCGTTGTGTTCCACATCCGATGTCCAGGTTTAGCTGGTTAGCAAATCCTCCACTAATCAACTTATTATAATTTGATTAACTATACTTAAATGAAGAAAATTAGAACAAGTAAGTAATTCGGTAAAACATGTCGAAGTCAAAATCTACAACCAATGCCTGAAGCTTCAATGGTTTAGTATATTATCGTCTTAACTATCCTTCATTATTCTCACTGACTGTACTCGAAATAACTAGCGCAAGTAAGTAATTAAGGAAACCATGTCTAAGTTAAGCCTTCAATCCTTGTTTAACGCCCAGATGATTTAGTCTGTGGGCCTACTAAGTAACTACAGTTTCGAATGATCACGTGTGGATCACAATAACATATAGCTTTACATTTTCATTGCAGAGCTGATTTGGCGAAGGTTGACATGCTGCCAAGTACATAGACCAGTACAGCTTACGTCAAGTGCTGGGAGTAAAGGTGAGGTGTCCAGGTCCCGCGGTGCTGTAATTTAAATTGGCGTACATTGCTATGAGAGCCTAATGTGATTTGTTCAGCTTGGTATGTCTCCCCAGATTGATCAATTACGCCTGGATATTCAAATCTTTGGAGAGACCGTCTAGACAGTTTTTGTTTTCGCTGCGGAAACAGTGAGTGGAGCGAGGTCTTTCGTCCATCCTCGATGATGATCTATTTGTTTCAAACCAGTGGCTTCATTTGGAGTATAATTAACAATCGACAAATTATCAAATCTAATCGTAGAAACAACTTATTTTAAACATTGATTGGGATCAATTAACACCCACCAATCTTTTCGTCATAGACCCAGGGTAAGACGCCCTTGTGACAATTTAGCATGACCATTGGAAACTCCATCTGACGTCTTTGATCGTACAGCCGACAAATCTGCTCTTAAGTTAACACAATCGTGTTTCATTTTGTGTCCATTATGTTGGGCAAATAATCCGTAAAGTTACATGAACGATTGAGAATTATACACTGGGCACTTGTAAATTCATATGAAGAATAAAATGAAAATTTGCCGAAAATGAGAGTAGGCAGTCAATCTGTAATCGCGATAAGCACACCCAGTATGCCAGTTACAGCTGACACAAATACTACCTATTGAATATACACCTTTACTTCTTTTCTTTGAATGCAAGGCGTAGAGTGGACGTCATACAATAGTATAGTAACCATCGTGATAGATGACTCAGTATAGAAAATGTAATTATGGCTACTCTATGAAATGTTCTTTCTAGAACCTCCACAATCCAGTTGTAAAAATTATCAAGTTATCGCGACGAGATAGAAGTCTATATAATAAATGATGGGGATAAAATAGTTTTTTAAAAATATATAATATCGCTTACTAGGAATTCTACGGAGCTTGAAATGTAAATTTACATATACACTTACGGTTCAACCACAACCCTGTCAGCATGCTACCGTGTCAGATTACAATGCGAGTCGATGGAGCACGGTGAAATGTGAATTTCCAGAGTCGTAAGGGCTGTTAGAAAAGACACTTTATCGAAATAAACATTACATTGTCCAACCTTTTTGGCAAACTTAACTTAGAACATGAGCTGTCCCTTTCACTTTTATAAGAATCAATGATTTTGCCACTCTGATTTTGGCGATTTCCCGTTCATGGAGTCCACATTGCAATCACGTACACGTAACTTTACAAATAAAGAATACCAACTGAAGGCATACCGGGTGGATGAAAACTTAATATGGTCCATTATTAGGCGTTACTTCAGATTAGGTCACCACAACCTATTATGGTTGACCTTTAACATCCACGCGTATCCATTTGACAAAAGACGACCAATTCACAAACGCTGTGCGGACACTGATGCTCTAGAGCCTTTCTTAACTTCACACAGACGTGATGTAATACTGTCCCAGGCTTAGTGGCAATTGGCTTGGTGCTTTTGCAAACAAAGGGTAAAAGCTAGGGAAAAGTAATTTCTGCTTTGTCAAGAAAATAATTGAAAAAATAGCGTAATGCTATCTTAGCGGACGTCAGTCATTAACGCAACATTTACTCGGAGGATCCTTACTTTTAGGCAGAGTGGCAATTTAATGACATATTTTAGCTGAGAAATCGATCAGAGGCGGAGCCATATTAAGCATTCCAAGAGAGTCAGTTATGACAGGCGGAAAGCGCCATGATTACATTTCCCATGCGCAGTCATCAATGATCATGTTCACCATAATGTTGTGGTCTGCAGCCTCCCAAAGAGCCAGCAAAAGGTGTTTTACACAATAGCTACCATTGATACAATGGTGCCAATTGAAACAGCCACGATGGCTAACCCAGTTTATTGACATCAGGCGGGTCGGATGAACACGTGAACTAAGGATTTTCAAATAGAATGCCCAGAACCAGTATATCACGCATTCATTGTTCAGCGCTTTTCCGCCATACTCTTTATATGGCTCTGTATGACTGTGAATGGTAATTGAGATACCGTCTTACCAGCAAAATTATGTGAATAAAGGTCTCTTTGATACTTAAGATTTCTGAGAAAATAAAAACGGAGTCAATCATCAGAAGTTCATATATTCAATATGCATGTACGCATATGAAGTGGCTTCACTGACGGCTTTATGATATTATTTTGGCCTTCCGCCAGTTCATAACGTCGACAAGTAAGCAAGACAGCGGTCTTGAGAGTTCATCAGCACGTAGGCGAGCAAGGGATCATGTATGCAGCAAAGAAAAGCACAAGGTCGGTTATGTCTATGTGCTACAACCACAGGCATTAATTACAGCCCAGGATTTTGTTGAAGCTTAGTTTTTTGTGTGATGTTAGCGTATCGCTAACTGAGAGAAAAAATAGCAAACAAATGACTTGCTCAGTCAGCAATAAGCCTTACACAAGACCTAACAAAGAAACACCAAGGCACTTAGTTTTCTACAAAGATGACATTAGGCTACAGCTCCGGGTCTAAAAGGCGAGTCCCAATCCACAAAAATAGGAAAGTCACAGTTCCTAGTGAACTCCTGAAGTAAGAGCTATTACTGGTCTGCAAGTGGCAATCAGCCGTGTGCACGGCACACCAAGAAAAGTTTGAATCAAACCTTCGGACGCCATACACAGTCCTCGAGTCTTGACACAAAGTGTTTACGCGGCAATGGCAAGTCCAGAGGGATAAAAAGTTCCTACCAGCACAAAGAGGCAATGAGCAATTCAAACTCAGAAATGATGTCTCCAACCAATAGGGCAAGCCACGAAACGCTCACTCAAAAATTGCTACGTACAGCAAAAATGGAGGTCAAATTGACAACAATCGAATGACACGTAGGACTAAACATTCCCACAACGGGGAGTATTCCTCATATATGAACTAGTAAGTGAAAGGCTGCGACTTGTTAAGCAATCTGGCTGGTTTTTATAACCTAATCTGTCGATTTTTCATGACGCTATAACTCTAACACATGTTTACAGTTCGAGCATTTCTTTCCAGAAATTAAGATCTATGTACACAGGCGGAACAGTTCAAATTTAAACACAAAACTTCGAGAAAACTCGATTGAACTACGGTGCATGTCATGACGTATACACAGTTCAAGACCTATGTCAAAGGCATAACAATAAACAAAAATGCTATATAAAATAATCAAACGCGAGATCCTGACGGTGAGTTTCTCTAAATTTTTTACTTGGAATTTTGCTCCATGTATAAATTTCAAGCGCCACAAATATTTCCAGAAGAGAAACGAATATTATTGATTTATGTGTGACTGAAGAGGCTTACGAGGGTTTCTAGAATAACCATGCCAGCGAGTTTGATATCACAGTCATGCACACTGAACACAATCATTTCGCATGTGTATGGTGCTACTCCGCCGGGAAACCGCGCCAAAGTAACCCCACGTGAAATCCGACCTACTGGCCACATATAATGAAAACCAGCTAATGCGGAGACCCCAAGCGAAATAGTAGCAAGATAGAAATGTAAAAAAATTTCTTTATTCGTATGTCAAAGCCTTGACATTCAGTTTTAGGTAATCCTGTACATTTGAATGAGAAAAGTTTCAGATAATAACTCTGCCTATTTATGCCCAAAATTTCGCTAGTAAGCATGTAACGATAACAACAGGTTATGTGCTAGACGTATTTAGTACATTTTTAACGATTACCCGATTTTTACACTGCACCAAAGTTCATGTAGGTTCATCTACCGTTTATGTAGGTTGTTCACTTGGTGGACGGATACTCTGATCCCCTGCTCTCAGATGCCGTTGTCCTTACGCCAGAGCAGATTCAGAGCAGATGTCAGCAGAGAGTTAGTCTGTGTGTCGGGATCTGCCTTCACAGACCTTCAATCCCATGGGTGCCAAGTTAAATGTCTGTGTGTTTTTTTAAAAAATATATGCGAAATATAGGCGCTTTCCAAACGTTTAAAGTGCGATTTAAGTGTAGTGTTCATAAGACTGCTAGAATAGGCCTACTCTCTTGGAAGCTGATCAGCCTACACCATCGCGGACATCGATGTCTTTAAAGGGTTGTTGTATAAAATTTATATTCTTCGGGTAAAAGGCTTTATTTTTTGCCAACAAATACCAGATATCCTGTGTTGAGTGATCGTGCTGAGATTTGCTGTTCACAGGTTTAGCCATAAACCCTGGGCATCGTGACTGATATGAGAATTCCGGAGATACCAAAACCATCAAAATACTTCTGTCAGCAAAAAAGAAAACATTTTATGTGCTTTGGTAACTTTAATTGTTTAAAAGCCAATCCATTCCGTGCTCTTAGAACACAAGCTAGTGATTGGAAATTTATTACCCAATGGTAATAAACAGCAGGCCATGTTGTAATTCGACATGGTAATAAACGGCATATTGTGTTGTGATTCGACACCCTGGCTTTCACTGCTCATCGTGTACCTTTAGGGATACACTAAACGCTTGGCTTTTATTTCCTAATATTTTATATAACATATAAAAGTGCAAAAATGCTTTCTTCTTGAATCTTAATAAATGACTTAGAAGCATAGTTTTCTGAGAGCCAACGGTCAATCCGGACGGTAAATACCAGGCCGTGACGTCATCGACGACAACTGTCAAAAAAACTCCCCAATATGTGAGGGAACATCCCAATGAGTGGTAGGGAATAGCCCCAAGGGTGGGGGAATAGCCCATATGGGGGGGGGCACAATGGGTGGTGGAAGAGCCACATTGGGTGGGGAAGAGCCACAATGGGAGGAGAGCCCCAGTGAGTGGGAAAAAGGGCCACAATGGAGGGAGAAAGTGAAACAATGGATGGGTAACAGAACCAGAATGGGCAAAGGGAAGATCCACAATGGTGGGATAAGAGTCACAACGGGCAAAGCCGCATAAGTTTTCTCAGTAATTTCATCGATGGCGTTATTTTAACTTGTCGTTATTTACACTAATTATGGAGAAAAAATAAAGGAGAGGCTAATTTAAATATATTTAACATAAAAAACAGCCAGAAAAAACTTCACATAAAACGGTCCCTTAAAAGCTAAACAACCTACAAGTACAATGGATGTGTTTCTACATGATAAATCATTTCTAACACTTATGTTCTCGCACAGGAGGAATTTAACATTTCTTGTGTCGTAAACTTGATATGTTTTACATTTCATTTTGTATGTGTCTAGTGTGTAGCCGTGAAAACAAGGTTGTCTAAATTGAGACTGTCTGGCATCCTAAAACAAAGACGTATTCAGTCTCACTCTGCAGATTAGAGTTGCTCGCTGGGTCTCCTGCTTTTTACTTGTGCACTTTAGAAAGGTGTGTTTTTTTTGATAACCACCGATTTTTTCTGAATTTCTTAAAAGATTCTAATATGTCAAGTCATTATAACATTGTATCTTGTACCTGTTGTCCACAAATCAAAATCTACTTCCTCTGCAATCGTTCATTTCATACTAGTTACAACTGCACGACTTAATGTACAGATCTTCTAACGTAAAATCAAATTTGCATGCATATATGTATCAACGTATGTATGCTTGGGTTTTACGTGGTACTCAAAAATTGTTCTGCAATATCACAACGAGAAGTCCTTAAAATGTAGGTATCTTGCGTCTCCTTATGGCAGGGCGATGTCATGCCGCCGAAGTGCTGCTTACATTGGAACATCATGCCGAAGACATCAGACATGGCACCAGACCCAATATACTGACACCGGGTCGACCAGTTCTGTTTCCCTCAATGCCGAGCACTAAGCGAGGCAGGAACAAGTGCCATTTTTAAAGCCTTTTGGTATGACCCTACTGGCGGATCTCCCGACCTCGAGGAGGACACTCTAACCACCAAGCAACCGAGACGGCCCAAATTTGTTGTAAAAAACGACTTCTCTAAAAATAAGTGCTGTTGGAGTCTTCTCATTGGATTGCAGATCCTTTACATGATACATCTGCAACCAACAGCTATACATTTAGGGATGATATCTTCCCTTCAGAGCTAGTGTCAAAGTAAGAAAAAATACCAAATACCGAAGTTACTAATGGATGGCCAGTCCTCTCTTAATGTTCCCTAAATCGTCACCCAATCCTGGACTCTTGCCCTGGGCCATTTGATGTTTTTGTCCTGTGTCATGGTATCATATGATGATATTGTTACAAAATGTTAGCATTTTGCTCAATGAACAGAACATTTGGTTGAAAAACTGAAGAGAGCTGGACCATTGATTGGACATAATTATCATACAGTAGTTATTTACTATATTTACTGGATTAGTGTTTACGCCACAGGGAAGAATGCTTCACTTATACGACGGCGGCAACATTACTCTCGGAGGCAAACCCACGGCCATCCCCAAATTACTGGCAGACCTTCTTACGTATCGTACAAGACTTATAGTGTAGGAAACATCCATTAAGCAAAATAATATAGACGAACATTTTCACATTGACTCATATGGTTTGGCTGTTTCGACTCACAAAGGTGCTTGGACTACCATACCACGGATTCTGCTTGGCTAGCACTGAAGTTACACCTTGATATAACGGCACTGGGGTCGTGAGGGTTCCAAACAGACACTGCCGCAGTACGATGGAAGTACTGGAAAAACGATGTAAATACTTGAATGAGTGAATTAATAACTCGATGAACGAACATGGCTTAACACCACAGCGGCAGTATTTCAGCCATATCGTGATTATGTTAATCGATGGTATAGTTACCTGTCACGTCAGGGACTTTGTCAGCCACTTTGTGAACAGGACTGGTTTTTCCAGACATTTTTGACCAGTTTCCTCCAGTCATAATTGTCAATCCCGATGCTTGCTGCCCGAGAAATGTTGACAACACTCCTCTGATAAAAGCACACGTCACTCGATTACCAGGTGACCATGCCATTCTCGCGCGTTTGCCACAAGCCCTTGTAACATGAGCCCTGTTGGACTATAATATTAGCCCAGTTAGACTATATTGGTCCAGTTTGTCTTATGTTTGACATCCTTTCCGAAATATATCATTTATACTTATAACGATCGTTATCGGGCCGTTGAAGTATACTTATACGAAGTTTGCTGCAGACAAATGCCTTTCATACACATTCACACTGCAGAATGTGTGAATTTATCAGTTACATGTCAGATGTGGGAGGCATTTTCCGAGCAATTTCCTTCAATCATGAAATTGTCAGCCGTCATATGAGCAAAATATTCTCGACCACGTTAAAATACAATAAATCAAATTAAAATCGCATTAAACACCATAATCCAATTCATAACTTAACTATTCGCACCCAACACTCACACACATCCGATTATATTAATATAATTATATATACATGTATTTATATCGAACACTCTGTTGATCCCCTTTCAGCTTCGGATTCCATAGCCTTTTTCCGCGTTATTCAAGTCACATTTCTGTGGCAACGAAAAGCCCAGGTATCTCGGGAAATTAAAAACAGCAGTTGACCAACTAGGCCGTGATTACATCATCACCCCTGGATGGCGCTGTCTACAAACCTGCTGGGAAATCCGTGATGCAGGGAAGTATTCAATTTTACGAGAGTCTTATTTTTACCTCACAGGTCGACCTGGTTTTATTCATTTATAATTCATGCTTGGGGATACAAATTTGAACACAGGGGACTTAGACAAATGAGAAGTCCATAATTTACAAGGCCGCGTTTTCTATGGCACGAGAGCTGGGACTGAAATGAAAAAGGCGTTCTGACCGACTCGACACAGAAGTGATTTGGAAGGCAACTCGCCAGGTCAAGTTGACGGGAAGCAAACGATATGGGAGGTTTTTTTTCCTCCTGCAGCTCACCTGTGGGAGTTGACATCATAATGACAGATTAGAATCACAGGTAAACAGCTCTTCAGCAATGACAAGAATTATCAATCAGAAATGACTCGAGAACAAACAAATGATTCATTTCGTCCTTAGAATTGCCGCAAATCGTTAAGAGTTAAAACAATTGATTGTCTATAAACCGATGATTTTTAGATAGATTTAAACCTATAATTCAGTCCATCAGTTCTTAACATATCTACCTGGTTATTTTTTTCTTTTTTTTTATATAAAATAATGCTTCACAAAATACTTCACAATCTACCTTTTACTAAAGTACGCATTGTGTAAAATGCCCTCACTAGCTGATTCCAAATATGGTCCTCTTTATTTTTTTATGTCTTTTTTGCATCGATTGAAATGGAAATAAAGATTAAGGTGTTGCGGTAGACTTTTTTGGACCATATTGAACAGACTGGAGCACAGTGAGGTCACAGATTCTTTTCAGTTGCTAAACATCCTCTGATTGCTATATGTCTACGTTATTTATAAATATACATTTAGTACTCCACCTGCATTTGTATTTAATGTGGAAATAGAACAGTTACAAAATGCTTAGCAGCAAAACTGTAAACTACAGTAAAACATGTGCCAAGGAAACAGTGAAGGTCGTATTTGGAAGCGCGAAATGGCCTTTCAGAAGATGCATACTTTATTTAAAGGTGATCTGTGTCTTTCAAATATCACAAGGGAAAACATAAACAAAGAAAACACCGCATATTGACACACACATATACGTACCATGTCTGGATTCTACCTGGCGACATTGTTGACGAAGGGTTTGTTTTCAATCAAGACCGCCTAGAGGACAAGAGCTCTTTATTTACCTTTTATATAGTTCAATCAAATAGCCTGAAAATCATTATAAGCTTATATCATAAAACCATTCGTCTGACTATAAGGGTTCCTCATAGATTCAACTAATTTCTGATGAAACCTCTACAGTTAAATGATGATCAACAGTTGAAAACGATTCGGACGTTGCGCAGTAGAAGTTGTGCGGACGACAATTAAGACCATGCACCGCCTCGGCGATTTTAGAATAAATAAGACAGCAAAGTTGGATAACTCTATAGGGAAATCACTTGAAAGCGACAACTGTACAGACAGGCGTGAACACGACTGTGTTTTTTCTAGATGGAGACATGTTGATACTCACATAAGCTATATGCCTGATCCAGACACCGCCTTGTGCGAATGCCTCTAGTTCATGACTAACCATGTCAGACTTACTGGCCCACCGCCAACCTGATAAGCTGCTAAATTTGACCATGGAGAAAGGGCACTCTTTCTCACATTTTCAGGCCGCCAATTTGTTTCTTCGATTTCCAGGTTTCATGTCGTGTCAGAGAGGTTAGAGCACCCGAGTCATGAGCGGGAAACACGGAATCAATCCCTCGTTAGATCCAACTTACTTTTTAAAATAAAAGTGGTAATTTTGGTGGTTACTGGCTTGGCACTTAACGGGCCAAGTAGTTTACTGCTATGTCCAGTGCCAGGGTACTAACACCAGATCAAAGGGTCGTTGTCTTTGTAAATTCAGCTTTATAAATTCGTCAGCATTGTGATTTGCCTTATGTACAAAATTGAGTCAAAATACAATGTGATATTTGCCAAATGATGACGCTTAACCCGTGAAAAACGGACTTTTCCCCGTTTTCCACCAGTTACAGTTTTATTGTTTCATTGCACCGTAACTTAAACAAAGGGTAAATAAATACAATGATATTAAAAGTCACGCCAAGTTAATCTTCACCAAAGACAAAAACAAAAACTGGAATCAAAAACATGCGCCGTAGCAGCCAATCGTGTACCATAGTAATCGTCAACCGGAAAGGATATTCCTCACCATTAACCGCAATATCACTTTAACAGCGTTCACCGCAAACATCTTAAGATCTAAGAAAATACTAAAAGATAAAAATTCAAGCCAAACCCTGTAAGGAGGAGACATTTCGGCTGACATAGTCACATCTCAGTGTTTTACCATGGCCTGGATTTATGTATCCTTCGAAGACCCATTTTGGTATACATTTCCTTGTATATGAGCTGCCTTTGATATGAACTGAAATAGGACGGGAGGTGTTTATTACAGTCAAGTGTTTTGAATTTCGAACGGGCTGAGTAAAAAAGTAAAACTACAGTATTGCACGGTTAGGCATTGTGATAGTTGATAAATGATGACAGGTACCCGAATAAATTTGGTAGTTCCCATTTTATTTTTGTTGTGGTTTTATTCTTAATGTTCATGTAAAAGCCTAGAAAGTAGAAAATGGACCCCCTTTAACACAATGGCTGAAGTAGAATTAGGCAAGAAAATATACAGTGGCCATAAGTCCAATATATTAGGCGTCTCTGATCTAGAAGCACTCAAAATGTAGTCGTATCCAGTGGAACCCGTTTTCACTCGATGACACTCTAGAGTGGTAAAACCCGTGGACACTGACAGATTAATTGGCTGACCCACTTACAGTGTTCTGCATAGCTAGTCTTGGTCTCATTTCCGGAATTCGTCGGAAAGAACAACGATGTAAGGCGTAAGAAACTGGCTCCTTGTCGCTCATCAGTTACTCAAGATTTACGTCCCATTGTTTCACGGATGACCCAGCTCAGATGACGGGTGATAAAACAGGCAGCTTCCCAGTGTGTGCTTGCTCTACGGGTTACATCTGCTTATGGAGGACAGTCAGGCCGATTGAACTAATTCTACCTGTTTTTTTTCCCAATCCCACAGCGAGCAGGCTATAAAGTTAACAAGTTTATAAATCTCCGTCAGCAGTTTGCTAAGACCGATCTGTGTTGTAGGGCACACGCCATTCATCAACCATCCCCGCTTAAACCGGCGCTTGACGGCAATTCTCCGAATCTCCACCTCAGGCCGGCCACATCACATACATAATTCATCGCTCAGATTCACTTAATACGTCTCTGGAAGTAATCGGTTGTTGCAGCGGTGCAGAAATTAAAAGCGTCAACACAAATGCTCCGCACAATTCATCCCTCAAGGCACAAGGTTTTTGTTCTGTTTGTTGTTGTTTGTTTTCTATGGTGCGGTACCCCATCGATGTAGTACTGTTTGTTTGTTTTCATTTTGTACACCTTCATTTGGTGGGAATTGTAAACCATTAAACCTTTACAAGTAGATTCATTTGGTCTCATAAGCCACAGAGAAATTATCGACACCTGACTTAGCAAGCTGAAACCCTACCAGTTTTCTTGGGGATACTACCAGTACCTTGAAGTCTGAAATGATCAATCTCTTGATTCCCTCATATTTATAGAATTGAACTTCTTATTTAATATGGGAAAATGTGAACGCATATTTTGTATTAATGATAACTTATAAACTAGCATGAACTGTCTCTGTTCTGTTTTTCAAGTTACTTAATTTATTGATATACCTTCTATATAAAAAAGGTATACAAACAAAAATCTGGTGAGTATTGTTACTTGTGAAAAGTAAAAATATTTCTAAGATAAAAGCAGTCAGAGTAGAAAATCTCACATCGTCCTTTACGGACTAGTGTGCCAAATATGCGTGGCGTAATTGTGGTATTCCCGATTTTGAGACGCAAATGTTCTCAATCTGTTTGCCAATCAATCAAAACAGGTCTCTTCAATTGGCTAAAGCATAATTTAGAGCGCTTACTCGGTTCGAAATGGTCACGTCGCATGGCAATTATCCACTTTCGCCCCATGAAGAGGTGTGATGGGAAGGCATGAAAACTAATGCCATCGTATTTCGGTGCATGATTAGCTCAGATGATTGCTGCACAAAACGGTATACCGTCACTATGAAGTCATACACCTGGGGACATCCAGAAAAGATAAATGTGTAGCGAATATCAAGCTTCACGAAACTGTATCCGTCTTATAAATATTGTTTTTATAATTTAGTCATCTTTATTCTTTAAATCACTGCGAATCCGTGTTTCAGATATCTCTTTGCGCGAAAACATTGATAAACCAGGATAGTTCACCTTTAAATTTATGACCTTACAGTATTCCTTACGACTTGATTGCTTCACTATGTCATCATGAATATCTCTTATGCCTAGATCCCAATCATCATCCCATTTGTTTGGTCCATCCCCAAACATCAAGGGTCAAGGTCACCGGGGTACCATTCCATCAACCCATTCATGTCATTTGGTAATATCACTCATGAATAAAAAACGTTACAGATTCCCATTGCCTCACCATTGGTGAAAACAAGAAATGCCAGACTGACATATCAGGTAATGTATTTTTTTTTGGGGGGGGGGAATCTTTCGTTTCACTATCACGGAAGCATTTAGCAAAAGTTTGGAAGAGAATTCTAAACCGCGTGTATAATAATGATTTATCACCGACTTGTGGTGCTGTAGCTGTTACAAATGACAAGCAAAGAAATGATTTCTCTACAGTGACGATATGTATCCTTGTTACATTAACTGCTTCCGTAGACGTCCAATTCAGCGTGTGGCCATGATGAGGCTTCTTCACGGTGTCGCTGTTATAAACGATGTCATTTGCTCTTATCATTAGCTGAGTGGTCCTAGGTTTCTGCACAAGGCAATCGTTTATAATACCGGTGCGTTACTTCCGGTATATTTCCCTGGAAGATAATTAAGCAAATAAAAAATTTCCCACCACATAGAAAGCAACAGTACCCTTCATTTCTTTCTTGAGCAAATAGTTAGAATTTGTTGTCAAAAAATCTTGGGTTCTAAATAACAAATATAATGGACTGAACGCTATTCCTATGCCAACCATGTAATATATTAAATGATAAAGACAACATATCATTTAGAGTAATTGTAGACCAGTCACCAGTGAAAGTTTTAACAATGGAGCTAGGAATGTGTTGCTCCCATAAAAGCTATATTACCTGAGATTAGGGAAAACACATTTTCAAAACTGACGAAAACTAAGGCATTGGTGGGAATACAATTCCCTTGTATTTGTGCTTGATGAGTAATACATTGGTTTGCCTTGTGTTAGCCAGACGCTGTTTTTTCGCCAAAAAGAAATCCAAATTCAAACTGTGTTGTTCACACTAGCGGGATTTCCCACCTTTACCTCTTTCCACCCGTATCCAGTAAGCCTACAAGTACATACATGGGTTTCATACATAATCAAGTAATGCATAAAAAGTTTCCATTTCCGGAATAGTCATGCAATAGCCGTAAGATGCAAACTGTCAATTCTGCGTTTGTGATTTCTCTAGCCTGTGATTCTCTGCGTGAGATTTAACCGTTTGCCTGTCTGTCTGTCTCTCTACTGCACTTTTCTTTCGCTTGCAAAGATTTAAATGAAATTTTTAAATCCAATCCTAGTGTACAGACTAATCTTTGCCATTGTAAGGCTGGACACAACAGCAGAGAACAGATCGGAAAGAAAGGTAGCGAACAGATCGGACAAAAAGGCAGAGAACAAATCAGACAAGAGGCAGAGAAAGGATAGAACAGAAAGTCACTGAACAGATCGCCCAGAAATCCAGACAACAAATAGGACAGAAAGACATAATTGTACTCCGTAGCACAGGAATTCGTAATGCATTCTGCATCTGATTTTCTTTGGTGGGGAATCCCCAGATAGAGCTTTCCCTTCAAAGCGACATAGCGTATAAGATGACCAGAGAGATGCATA
This sequence comes from Acanthopleura granulata, assembly GCA_016165875.1. Taxonomy (NCBI): domain Eukaryota; kingdom Metazoa; phylum Mollusca; class Polyplacophora; order Chitonida; family Chitonidae; genus Acanthopleura; species Acanthopleura granulata. The sequence continues at coordinate 145,002 of JABBOT010000005.1, forward strand.
CATACAGACACTGCATCGTCTGATTTATTTATTTATTTGATTGGTGTTTTACGCCGTACTCAAGAATATTTCGCTTATAGGACGGCGGCCAGCATTATGCTGGGAGACGTTCCCACGTACGGCCGGAGAGGAAGCCAGCATGACTCACAGCCACCGCATTGGTGGGAGGCTTCGGGATATTGCGCTGCTCTAGAGCGCTAACCGACTGAGCCACGGAGGAATACTAGATTGCTGTTAGCTAAGTGGGACACATATGACTACATATGGGGTTAATTAGAGTGTCCCTGGAAACACCCAACAGAATAGAGGTGCAAGGGCTCAGAGAATTACGCAGAGACTTCCTGGCGTCATTGTTCAGCAGACCAGGCAAACTTATATCACAATATGAGTCCTAACTCGTGGACTTAATCCTCATTCTTTTTTTGTCATAAAAGTGTTCTCTCTTCGTGTTATTAAAATTTTTAAATTCAATAGTTGTTAGTCGCAATTTTAGTGCAGCAAACAGTCCTGAAGTTGAAATCAAGCTTACACTAAGACAACGTCACATTTATGATTTTGTAACTGAGACTACGGTTTATCAGGAGAAATAAAATTTCATGTAATAGTCTTATTAAATCTACTAGGTTGTATTCTTTATTTCGGAGAGAATTATTTCAAATGACAAGACTCACAATCTATTAAAGTCACTTAGCGAAAAAGTAGACCAGAGTGACAGGATCGAAAAAATCTGTTCGTCACGATTAGTTTACAATATCGCCATCCAGGGCACCAATACAAAAATACCAATGACAAATTATTAAAAGGAAACGTTAAAAGGAGCAGAGAGTTTTATACACTGAACCCCTGTTATGCAAATGGCGATGATCAAATGAAACGCTGTCTTCCACATCGTCTGTAAGAATGAGTCATTCACAACGGAGCAGCCGAACTTGTGATACTCTGTACAGAGAATGTGAGTATATTTCATCAGCAGTATTGACAAAAATAAATCAACTTCAACAATAATAAAAAATGAACAAATAAGATATCAATTTATTTTCTACAAACATACATTAATTGTAGACTAATATTAGTCTACAATCTATTAGTATTTACATGAAAATACTCCTTTAAACTCATTTTTCACACATTCTACTACGTCCAATTCAATCACTCATTCGGCTTTCATTTTTCTCCTTCCACTCAATCGCTCATTTCGCAATTATTCTTCTCTGTCCACTCAGTCACTCCTTCAGCACTCATTCTCCTCCGTCCTATCAATTACACATCCAGCACTCATTCTTCTCCGTCCACTCAATCAATCATCCTTCTCCGCCCACTCAGTCACTTGTTCAACTTATCAGTCTTCTGCGTCAGTTCTTCTCTGTCCACTCAATCACACATCCAGCACTCATTCCTCTCTGTACACTTAATCACATATCCAGCACTCATTCCTCTCTGTGCCCTCATTCACACACCCAGCACTCATTCCTCTATGTACACTCAATCACACATCCAGCACTCATTCCTCTCTGTACATTCAATCACACATCCAGCACTTATTTTTCTCTGTCCACTCAATCACATATCCAGCGCTCATTCTTCTCTGTCCACTCAATCACACATTCAGCACTCATTCTTCTCTGTCCACTCAATCACACATTCAGCACTCATTCTTCTCCTTCCTCTCATTCAACCGTTAAACTCTCACCCACTGAATTCACTCATTCAGCTTTCCTTGCTCTCCGTTCACTTAATAACTCATTCATCACATCTGAGTATGCTCAATTACTTATTCAGTATTCATTCTCCTCCTTCCACTCAATCACCCTTTTAGCACTCATTCTTCTAGTTCCTCTCAATCAGTCATTTAAGATTTATTCTTTTCCATCCACACAATAACTCATTCAACATTCTTTCTTCTCTGTCCACTCAATCACCCTCTTCGCACTCATTCTTCTCGGTCGACTCAATCTCACATTCTCCTTCGTCCATTCAATCAGCAGGATTGACACATGACTTTAACAATACTACAAAAAAGAATAAACAAGCTAACAAATTATTTCTTACACACATACATCCATTGTGGACTAATGCATGTAATACTCATTATAACGTCTGCAGCATTGATTCTACTACGCCCACTCAATCATTCAGTTAGCACCCACTCTTTTCCTTTGCTTAATAACCATTCAGCCCTTGTTCTTCTCCGCGCACTCATTCACTCGTTCAACACTCCTTCTCCTCCATCCACTTAATCACTCATTCAACACGCATTTCGCATTATTCTTCTCCGTTCACTCAATCACCCATTCTTTTCCGTCCTAGTAATCACACATCCAGCACTTATTCTCCCCTGTCCACTCCATCCCTCATTCAACACTCATTCTCCTCCGTCCAACAAGTCACACTTTTTCCTCCGTTCACACAATCACTTATTCAGCACTCATTCTCCTCTATCCACTCAATCACTCATTTTTCTCTGCCCACTCAGTCACTCATTCAACAATGATCCTTCTCCGTCAACTCAATCCCTCAAACAACACTCATTTTTCTCCTTCCACTTATTCACTCATTTAACACTCATTCTTCTCCATCCACTCACTCATTCTTTTTCCTCTGTCCACCCAGTCACTCATTCAGCAATCACTCTTTTCGGTCCAATCAATCATTCATCCAGCTTTCGTTGTTCTCCGTGTACCCAATCACTTATTCAGCATTCCTCCTGAACGCCTGTTATGCCTCCTTCCACTCCATCCATCATTTCACACTTATTCTTCTCCAACCACTCAATCATTCTTTTTTCTCTTTCCAATCAGTCACTCATTCAGCTCTAATTCTCTTCCAAGCTCTCAATCACTCCTTCAACAGTCATTCTTCCCTTTCCATTTAATCACACGCTGAACTCTTATTCATTTCGATACACTCAATAACTCTTTTAACACTCTTTCTCTTTCCTTCCACTCAATCACTCATTTAGCACTGATCATTTCACCGTTCATTCCTCTCCGTCTGCGCACTTACTCATTCAGCATCCATGTTTTCTCTTTCCAATCAATCACTCATTTAGCACTCTTTCCTTTCCGTCTAATCAGTCCCCCATTCTTCTCCGTCCACTCAATCATCCATTCAGCCCTTATTCTCCACCATCCACTCAATCACTCACTCTCTCCTGTCTACTCAATCACTCATCCATTACTTATCATTCTCCGTCCACTCAATCACTTATTCAGTTCTTATTCCCCCTCGTCGACTTGATTACCCATCATCCTCCGTCCACTTAATCACTCATCCTCCTCCGTCCACTCAATCACTCATTCAGTCCTTATTCCCCCTCATCCACTTAATCACTCATCCTCCTCCGTCCACTTAATCACTCATCCTCCACCGTCCACTCAATCACTCATTCAGTCCTTATTCCCCCTCATCCACTTTATCACACATCCTCCACCGTCCACTCAATCACTCATTCAACCCTTATTCCCCCTCATCCACTTAATCACTCATCCTCCTCCGTCCACTTAATCACTCATCCTCCTCCGTCCACTCAATCACTTATTCAGTCCTTATTCCCCCTCATCCACTTTATCACTCATCCTCCTCCGTCCACTCAATCACTCATTCAAGAATCACTATTATCCGTCCACTTATTTATCCACTCAATCACTCATTCTTTTCCGTCCACTCATTCACTCATTGAGCAGTTATTCTTTTCCTTCCATTCAATCACATTCATATAATACCCATTTTTCTGCGCCCACTCAATCACTCATTCTTTTCCGTCCACTCGTTCACTCATTAGGAACTTATTCTTCTGCGTCTACTCAATCACTCATTTAGCACTCATTTCTCCCCGTCCACTCAATCACTCATTCTTCTTCGTTCACTCAATCAGTCAAAGCTCTTCTAATAGGCTTGGACTCAATCCCATTTTCCTCGCGAATCACAACACATTTCTTTAGCAACCAAAAGCCCCTGCACCTTGGCAAATTAAAATGAGCAAATGACCTGCTAGGTCTTGATTACATCATGCCTGTACAACTGGATGGCGCTGTATGCAAACCTGCTGGGAAATCCGAAATAAGGACAGGTTATATTTTCTCCTCCAGTTAACCTTTGGGAGTTGACATCATGATGACAGATTAGAATCACAGGCAAACAGTTCTTCAGCAATGACAAGAATTATCCATTAGAAATGGCCCGAAACAAAACTGAAAACAAGCAAATCATTCATTTAGTCTTTGAGAATTGCCATAAATCAACAGAAATAAAAAAACAACCGAATTTGTGTCATCACTGTGCTTTAGGGAGTACAATATGGCTCAAAACACAATTATTGCATCTAAATCTTAATTTCTATTTCAATCATTGTAAAATATTTGCCGAGAGAGTACTAAAGACCATACTTGGAATCAGTACGAAACGGCCTTGCTGAAGTTCATTTTCAAAACGTGACAATGGGCAAGTTTACGTAACCAGAAAAAAGAACATAGCAAAAAACAGTATAATATAGGAATAAAATAAACCGCCAGGCTGGATGCTACAGACATCCGGGAACTGGAGTGAACTGGCGACCTCAATGACGAAGGGTTTGAGACCTGAGATGGTTACGTCTATACACCTCGGCAGGATAACGAGAGTTCTTTATTTAGTCTACCTCTGATGTAATTTATTTTGGCCTACCTCTGCTGTGATTTATTTTAATAACCCAAAGGCCATCATTAGCAGACATTCGGATTTCTCACCGATTCAGCTAATTTCTGATGAAACCTCTACAGTTAACTGATGACCAACAGTTGAAAACCATCCAGATATTGCACAGTACAAGTTTTGTATACGACAACCAAGCTTTCGGATCTGATAATAAGACAGTACCCAGGAACGCCTCGGTGATGTTAGAATGAATAAAAGGTAGATAACTCTGTAGGGGAATGACTTGAAAGCGACAACTGTAAATACAACCGTGAAGACATCTGTGTATTACCTGTCCACCCCTAGCTTAATAAGTTCATAAGTTTGATCATTCTCCGGCCCTTCCACACATTTTCAGTTTGTCATTTTGTTTCACCAAATCACAGCTTTCACATCGTGGCTGAGAAGTTAGGGGTCTTTGTCAGACTAATTTTGGTGGTTGCTGGGTTGGCACAGAACTCCAGCGGAAGAGCCAAGTAGGCCTCTGCTCTGGCTACTGTTCGCGGACTCCAGAGAACGGACCAAGTAGGCTACGGCTCTGTCCAGTATCCGTGAACTCTACGGAACAGGCCAAGTAGGCTACTGCTCTGTCCAGTCTCCGCGAACCCCAGGGAAGGGGCCAAGTAGGCTACGGCTCTGTCCAGTGTCCGTGAACTTCAGGGAACAAACCACTGGACTACTGCTCTGTCCACTGTCCGTCAACTCCAGGGAACGGATCAGAGAGGTTACTGCTCTGTCCAGTGTCCGCAAACTCAAGGAAACAGGCCAAGTAGGCTATATCTCTGTCCAGTTTCCGTGAACTCCAGGGAATGGGTCACGCAAGATACGGCTCTGTCAAGTGTCCGTGTACCGATACGTTGGGCTCTCATCGATCAGGTTCAGAGTGTTGCCTTTGTAAAGTCAGCCATATAAATTCACTGGCATTGGGATTTCTTTTTTACGAGCAGCTTCGTAGTGACACTGGCGAAGTGATGTTTAAATACAAAATGCAATACAAGTAACAAAAATATCGCTCTGTATTTTTATTCCCTGTGTAGGGAATAAAAATATAGAGCGATATTTTTCAAATAGTCACGCGTAAACGGTGAAATCCGGGCTCTACTCAGCTTACCCCAGATAGGGTTTTATTGCAGTAGTAATAATTAACAAGACCCTTCCTTTGACTATAGGGGTGATTCGAGTTCGAACTCCTTTGTCGTGGAAGGTAAAAAGAGTTCAACTGTGACATATGACTTGTCCAAAATATCAGGCAATTTTGTTGATTTTAATTTACCGATCACCTGTCTAGCCATGTTAGGGAAGTACAAACGGTGTCTGCTTCAATCGGGAGCCTCTTAAATTAAAAAACTTCCAGCTCCTCAATCTTCCCTATCGTATGAGTAGTCTAAGTAACTTTTTAAGAAACTTTTCTTAGACGCCCGTGTTATAGTAAATGTAGTCAGAAATAGTTGCCTAACATTTTTGACAGGTCACATGGTACAGTGCGGCTTTTTCTCATCATTAGCGATTAGAGATTTCGATCTCGAAACTCCCCTATTGGAAAAAATTAATCAATCATCAGCAAAGAAATCCAAATCAGGCGTCGTTGTGGCCATTTTTATACCATAGTAATTGTAAACCGGAACTGATATTCCAGGCCATTTCCCACAAGGGCATTTCAGAAACAACTCTCACTGCAAACCTCCGAGGGTGTGAGAAGGTATGTAAAGATTAAAATTCCATGGAAGCCCTGTAAAAAGCAGAATTGAACAGTTTTCAAAGACATTTAGGCCGACACAAGTGTTGTGATGTCCGCAGGCCTATCTGTGTGTTATACCATGGCCTGGATTTATTCCTGTGAAGACCCATTTTGGTACAGGAGGTCTTCCTTTGATATGAACTTCCTTTGGTATGAACTTCCTTTGATGTGAACTTATGGAGGACGGAAGGTGTTTATTACACTTAAGTTTATTTTAAGTTCAAACGGGCTGAGTAGAAATATCATGTTTTAAAAATGGCTGCAGTAAAAAGAGTGAAACCATTGGGGCGAGGATAGTGTAATAGCTGGGAAATGGTTGTCCGTAATGGAATAAATTTAGTTTCTTTCCAATTTATTTCTGTTGCAGTTTTAATCTTACTGATCATGCAAATACCTGGTAAGTAGCACCCCCCCCCCCCCTCAAACAAATGTGCAGTGGTGTCAATTGTATCGAGTGTTGTTAATTGCGATTTATTAGCCACGGGGCCAGAAGCACTCAAAATATAGTACGACCCGTGGAGACTCACATTCTGGATGCTGCGACCTACTTAGACTTCTAAACAGCCAAACTTGGTCTCATTTCCAGGATGCGTCGGAAACAATGTAAAGCGTCAGTTACTGGCTCCATCTCGCTCATCAGTTACTCAAGATTTACGTTCCCTTGCTTCATGGATGATCCAGCTCAGGTGACGAGTGGTAAAACAGGCAGCATTTCCGTGTGTACTTGCTCTGCTCACGTGTAACAGACTGAACTCAGTCTATACGTTATTTTCCCCAATATCTCAGCGAGCAGACTATAAAGTTAGCAAGTTTATATATCTCCGTCAGCAGTTTGCTAAGATCGATCTGTGTTGTAGGGCACACGCCATTCATCAACCATCCTCTCTTAAACCGGGGTAGGCGTAAAATCTCCGAATCTCCACCTCAGGCCGGCCACGTCACATACATAATTCATCGCTCAGATTCACTTAATACGTCTCTGGAAGCAATCGGTTGTTGCAGCGGTGCAGAAATTTACAAGCGTCAGCACAATAGCTTCGAATCATTCACCCAGTTTATAGAGGATTTGGAATATAGGGAATGTACCTGTAACAGCTTAGATCTAACTTGAGCATGTGACGTCTAGATGTAATATTCAGTTTCCACTTATTTCTGTGTGACTTGTCTTTAAAGGATATTCAACGCACCTAAATTCAAGTGCAAACCTTGTATGTCTTTCAGAACGTGCAAATACATTCGTTTTGCAGCATCCGCTTTATAGATTTAGCGAAAGTTGTTACTTACTAGCGCTGAAGACATCCACGATGACATCGCACCAATTTTGGTCGATACTCTATGACTTTAACACATGAAATGATCAAGTTATTTCGGGAACGAATGGGCTAAGAATAGACATCACAGTTCAATAGGATCATGGCCTCCACCAAGAGGCCATGGGATCGGTCGAGTTTCAGAACGTCTCAGGGCCTCCAGAAGCTCAAATACAAGCTCTACTGGTATTACATGGCCATCAAGAACAATAAAAAACACAACTATTTTGTGTCCTAAATTTCTCAAGGAATATAATTTCCTTGAGGCAAAATATAATACTAATACTCTGCTTCATAACAGTGTCTACATGTACTTAGCTCTGCAGTAGGCAGTTTACCGCGGCCTGTAATGTAAGTAGTTCTTTTCCATACTTCGGGAAATCTTTTTTCACGCCAATAGAAGCGTATTGATAAAGCAGCAAAAAGACACTATACAGCGTGTGCAGTAATATTTATTAAAAGCCAATGACAGTGCCTGTATTGATTTATAACCGACATGAAAACTAAATGTTTGATTTACACCTCAATATGTGAATCTAACCCGATTCTATTGTAAATTATTAGCTACAGATGTCTCTGCTTGTATCGATGTGAAACTGACGTGTCCAAAAATGTTCAGTTTTCATTCACAAACTGAAGGTAACGTTATGCAGGCCTACAAGCTGTGAGTTTCTGAGCTGAATTTTTTCTTAGCAGAAGAACGTTTGTCTTACATCATAGAATACGCCGTGCAAATCTGTACGCATCGGTGGAAAAAAACTTTTCAGAAAGACCAGTCAAAGGTCTCGAGTTTACTCCGGAATCCTTCGGCTTTAAATCAGATCAAGATTGGCCAAGCGTTATACGCTATTCACGAGTATGGCGTTAACTTAAAGCAAGCATTCACCATACAGCGGTTTCGTTTACACAGCGGTTTTGTTTCTTTTCGTCCCATCACAAGGCCATCTTCTTGTAGAAAGCAAAGTCTTTATATTGATTGGACCATTGATTGATTGATTGGATTCCCCTTGACACTACCACATACACCCTGCCCAGTCCGTCACACATGGCCTGTACAGAAATTGACTTGTTTATAGTGCTGTCTGATTGAAACACAATCCCCATGCCACCACTACACAACCCTGGCCAGTCCGTCACACAGGGCCTATACAGCAATGTGCTAATGGACGTATTTATAGTGCTACTTGATTGGACCACACCATAACACAAACCATGACTAGTCCGGCACACAAGGCCTAACAGCATTAACATAATGAACCTGTTTACAGAGCTGTCTGATTGGACCACCATCCCCAGGACACCACAACACAAACCCTGGGCAGTCCGTCACACAGGGCCAATACAGCAATATCCTGACTTTTTTATAGTGCGTGCTGATTGAACCACTATCCCCATGACATCATTACATAAAGCCTCGCCTCGTCACACAAGGTAATAATATATTATATTCAGTGGGGACTGAAATCGAACATTTGACCTGAGCAGTCACGTTGTCCTGTGTGAACACCTCAGACAACTAATTAGTCGCCCACTGTAACTGCCGGCATACGTCTGATCCGTCGCAAGTTCTAGTTTCTCGTGATGTCTTTCACCGCCGTAATGTAAGGAAAATATGCTCAAGTATGGCATAAGACAGATAATCAGATAGAGCAAAAATAACACAAATGCGGTCAATGTGAATGAGTTTGTGTAGAACGATTCCAGTTTCGTCAAAATTGCCTTGACGAAACTAAAATTCAAGTATGTTAATAAAAGCAAAGAAAAAAATACTTCTTTAGTGTGCCAATCTCTTTATCTACTTGGAAATGAGCATACATAAATCATGTTGTGAAATCTGAATGCTCCCGTTTGACTCGTACATCACCCAATAAACTCACCCAAAAGAAACACCTTTTTAATTTGCTGCTGTGTTTATGCACTTTGAAGTGAGCTTATATTGATATTGTTTCTAAATGTGAATGTACCAATTTAAGTGTACAAAAGCATATATATATACAATATTGTGCAGATTAAATGCACAAGTTTAAGGCCGATATACCAGCTCCTAGTCAGAGATAACCGCATGATCTAGATGTAACTCTGTACGGTGTCATGTTGGAAATGGGGCACTGTAAACACAGACAGCCTCATCCGGGAACATCCAAGTTCGCCCAAATACTGGCTTCTCAAAATACCAGTTAGAATTTAGTCCAGAACGCTTTGTTGATTCAAAGTTGATGCCCTGTCCGGGATCCAGCACCACGCCGATCCGAATGTCCCTGGAGCGCACGCCCAGGTAATGAGGGTTCCCATCCGGGTCGGTGTTGGCTGACCACCGCAGGTCAGATGGTGGCACCTGCAGCACCTACGCTTCACAACATCTTTGAACCTTTATATGTTTATGTAACTTTACTTACCATGCTGTTAACATACAAACAGCGTATTGTTATGTGTCATTCTAGGTTTACATCTTTGGTGAATTCATGAAAATATAAAATTAATCACTCGTATTACTCCCTAATGAGGCCAAATGGGAATAGAACGATTTTCAAACACCAATCAACCTTGAAGACAAAGTAGCGAGTGTACTTTGTGGTGTATTACCCGAAACTGGGTGAAGATAAATGTATATTTATAATTCAGCACAAGTAATGTCTTTGGGTTCACAGTCTTGTGAAGTCTATATTTGCTAAGCATAGTGCAATAGCTTGAAGGCGTTTGGGATACTTATTGTTGTATTTTACGTGGAAATTACTCGCGGAATATTAAACTGGATATTCATGCCTAGAAAATAGAATGCCTTCCCTATATCATTGAAAGCTCTTGACTGTTTCTCAAGTACAAGTTACAAGCATTATTTTATGTTTATATGTATTATTTATAACACATACCTTTAGGAAGTGATGTTATATGTTCTTGTGGAAATATATCATGATATTATCCACTTGGAACTCCCCCGGGATTAAGGATTAGATTCATTATCTTCCCGCCTTATACAAAGCAGGCATACAATTATAAATTTGGCTTCAGGCATAAGGAAGCCCTGCATAAAAAGTCGCAATTTCTGGTCCGTCTTGGGATCACTATTAGAGGTGCGAAGTCCAAATTTAGCTTTTGTGTGTGAATGAGAGTACACTGAAAATACGCAAGACCCTTTTGTTTTATTTATTTATATATTTGATTAGTGTTTTACACCGTACTGAAGAATATTTCACTTATACGACGGCGGCCAGCATTATTATGGGAGGAAACCGGGCTGAGCCCAGAGGAAACCCACGGCCATCCGCAGATTGCTGGCTGACCTTTCCATGTATGCAAAACAATTTTGAGTCAGGAAACAAAACACTAGTGTTTTAATTTATACTCATCGATGCTATTATTTATGCGCTCACCAATATTAACTATTAATATACATTATTGTCTTTTTATAAGATATGCATGGGAAAGTTCTATTTTTGGAGTAATGTTTTCTCCCCGAGGCATAAATGAGGGAGATACATTTACTCAATAAACGTCCTATTATATATCTAATTAGATCTTGCACCGCCTAATATTAAAATATAATCATTAATATGATGTTATTTGATTAATTTCTTTTCCAATACAGTCACATAATAATAAATTCCTCTAATATTGAAAGCCCAACGGGCCTTAGCAAGTAATATGCCATATGAGTATATTTTATGAAAACTATTACAAGTCGGTGTAGTGTAATGTCATCTGTTTATTTTCCAATTGCTTCTAGAGTTTTACGCAGTATTGGTTAAACATAGAACTGTTGCACATTCAGTGTTATATTATTGAGTTTATAACTGTGCAGAATCTTAAATATGAATGCTTTGCTCTTCCTTTCAAATTACTTTATAAATCAAACATCATTCTTGAGTAAAAACAAAATATTTCAAACGTATAAAATAAATGTATAAAACGTAAGTGAGTGAAGAGTTTTGTTATGGACGAGCTTTACTGACCCCTGCAAAACACCCGAATTCAGTTCCAAGAGCTTACGGACGTTGGTTCGGGTGCTTTCATTTCGTACGCTTTTTGACTGAGGACAAAGGATTAAGGACAGAGACAGAAAAGGTACTGTATCCTATTTAAGTTTTGGCACAATATCTCCAATAATGTTATAGTATTCTTAAAGGTTATGACTCACAGAATCATTAAGCGTAATTGTGGAGCAAGGCAAAGGGAATTTACGCCCGCATGTTAAAATGAAGCTTTGTTAGATAAGACGTCGTGCCGTTGTTGTTGGCAGGCTGACGGAACCCGCCTGTTGTGCGCCATCTAACACTGCGTAACGTATACTCAGTATTCAGTGTGTTACTTTCAAGACTTCTATCGCCTTAAAAGTGCATTTTCGGCAACTTTTGGAGTATGTTAATTTTATCGTCTACGTGTATGCTTCGAACTCTATTTTGGGGACTTGTAAGGTTGATGCTCTTGTTTATATCACGCGGCCTAGGATATGATGTCAGTTTGGCGTAGAATCTGCTTATCAATGCCCAGTAACAGCTACTTACTACACATGTGTAAATTTCCATATGTAGCCTAATAATTCTTATATGGAGCATCCCACTTGTACCTTTCGAAAATGTCAGAGTTTATGCTACTGAACAACTGAATACATCAGACATAAACAGAAAACTCTAAATGATAGATTTGAAAATACTGTTCTCAGGAATGTACAAAGCTTGTTTTATGTGTTACTCTGGGTGGTTATGTCGAAAGTTTAAGAAGTTCTGCATGTTCTAGTCCATGTCATTGTCTTACAAAATAAAATGACATGATGATAAATAATTTAATTAGTTTCTAGTGCTGATATGTTCTATATATTCTATGTATTCTGGTGTTCATTTTGATGGGTTGATAATTGAGCTGTGTAAAATAGACACAAGTAGTCACGTGTACAGATCTACACATTTTCTGCAGAATGGCATATGTCTAAGTCGATTTTTATGTATGTGTTGTTCGAGTGGGGTGGAACTTCGAGCACTGGTTAATAACTGACAAAGTTGATCGATACAGCTTGCACACTCTACACACCAAATCATCCTGTAAGGTTTTTTTGTGCTTTCCATGTTGATTTGAAGAGCAAGTGTGAATGATGATTCATAATCTTTAACCTCATTTATGTTGTGACTTGCACTGACAGACAGTTTATGCGATGTTCTATTGTCAAGATTTAAGCATGTTTTGAATACCCATATGCCTGTAGATTTGTGTCTGAGGTTTAAAGTTTGAAAATGCTTTGTTTTGCTCCCCACCTGTAGGATATTAACCAAAATTATTACCCTGTCCGAGGAATCTTATCAGATCTGCATAACTATAATCCACACGCTGCTTATTTGACACTAGAAGGCTGGTCCTGGAAACATTGTGGTACAAATATTTTCATTACTTGTTTTAATTCACTGCCTGTAATATTTCAGAAAATAGCTGATTAAATACTGGTGGCATCATCATTGTAGCATACGACACTGAATGAGGGGGTGGTGAAGAGTCGATCTGGGTCATCAAAGATACAGGTGAAGAGTCGATTTGGGTCATCAGAGATATAGGTGAAAGAGAAAAAAACCCATCATATGTTCAGTCGCAATCACTATTTAAATATCAATTTTTCTTGAAAAAATCTGTGCTCTACTGACTACGTTTGTTTTAGTTTGTTTGCCTACATGTCTAAATTACTAAGTGATAAAGTTAATTTGTCCCTGTGTTTAAAGTGTCATCAGGTTCTCACATATAGAAATTAACAGGGTTTTAGATTGTTATTGTAACTATTGCATGCTTGAATGTAATAATTAGAGCTTGTGCATGTTTTCCTGTATACACATATGTTTATCATGTAGTGCCACTGAGGAGTTTTAAGTAATACATAATTAGTCTAATAGACATCTCTGAAAAATGAACACTTAATTGTGACTCGATATTACCACATTAAAGTTTTGCAAGCTTCAGAGTAGTGATTATAATAAACAAGCAACAATATATATATATATTGCTTATGGGTATGGGCTGTTAAAGAAATTTTTAAACATGAAAACACCAATGTTATGATATGTTATCAAGAACATTAACCCTGTTACCTCTGAAATCGTGAACTGAGGTCTACAAGTTAGATAAGTTAGGATTAACAAAACAAAACAAAACACATCCGTAATCCTGGATTACAGTGAATGGCTGTGATGACAGAATAGGGGGAGGGGGAGGCAGATGGTGTAATAGAGACATGGTACCCTACTGTTAAGATTGGTAAAGTCTGGTGGATTTAATTAAAACAGTATCTTGCCTAGCCTATGTCAGATTCGCGATCCTCTGGCATGGAAGAGTTATAACGAGAATTGAAATGCTTACTGAAGTTGCAAAGAACTCCTTTATGAACATGGTGTGGTAGATTTCACAGATTATAAACAAAATTCATTGTCTATAAATTTACGAAAACTTAGTGTGAAGTAATAGTCACGGTGTCTAGATCACAATCTATGATTATCGATTAGCGGAGAGGAAGCCTATAATCAAAGTGTCCGTATCATAATGATCTGTTTGACACAATCGACATTGCTCTGGGCTCACTGACTCATTATTAAACGCATGCGTCATTAATGCGAAAATATCATGAAAGGAAATTTAAACAGCAGAGATTAAGAAAGAAAGCGGATCTTTGTGCCGTTAAACACTGTGCCCAGAATGGATACAGTTCGTGAGACGACTCATAGCCCATTTACTTTATCAGTAAAAGAGACGGGTCATCGAGCACATGTACACAGACTGCGTATATGACCACACTAAGCGTCTCGATAAGCTTTGAGCCATCCACAAACAAGCGGCTTTTAGAATAATGGGCCATTAAAAAAATACCAACACATGATGTTCTGCTAAAAGGATTGTGTTTTATTGACTAACATCAACGTCGAAGAACCTGGAAACAAGATCAAACGACACGAACAAGTCGCTGAGAAAGCCAAACAACCATTTTGTAAGCACGATCTGGTGGAACGGACATGTTTGTGTCATTTTCACTCTTTTTTTACTACACAGCATCGTTCATTTTAGACTCACAGCAAACACTAAAAAAAAACCCGAATGCTTTCAGTGATAATTTAGTAATGAAGCCATAGACTATGAGTTGGGAGTTTCTCGGACAACGCCATGGAAACAGTCTTTGTACAACCCATTAAGACCGTAAAATAAAAAATCCTCAATTTTTTCATGATCTTTTTTAGATGTACTTTTACCATTAACAATTGCTTTAATACCGTCTTTATTTGACTTCATACTTCTGACTGACGCTTGCATGGTTTTTAAAAAAAAGTTTGACTACATAGAAAATGTTAAAAAAAAAAAAAAACAAACATAAAAGAAGCTATATTTTTCATCGAAATAGTAGGTACATGACTTTTCCTTGCGTGGTGATTAACCACGAAATACATGTATCAAAACCATCATTGTATGGATGTGATCTAAATTACAGGAATTAATCCTGGTTCTCAACGTTCTTTTTTTTAAACTGAATTAAAGTGGTTTTACACGTTCCACTTCACACATTAGATATAAATAGTTTTGATGCACAAAGGGTTTCTCCTACCTGACGTAAAATACACATATAGCACTGTAATAAAGTCTGGTTTCTTGTTTTCGGTACTTAGGAGTGGCTTCTAGCACCGCATTTTCATTGTCGGTAATTTTGCGGTTTGTCAAGCCAAAGTCGTCAAACATCACGACTGTGCATTTAGCCCACAAATTACAATAGGCCTGATGTAATTGTAGCCTCACTTGGTCCCAGCGATATTCATTATACATATACTGATTACACTTTACCACGAGACATTGGAGCTGTCCATCTGTATGCTTGCATCAACAGACATTGGAGCCATCCATCTGTATGCTTGCATCAAGAGACATTGGAGCCGTCCATCTGTATGCTTGCATCAAGAGACATTGGAGCCGTCAATCCGTATGCAGGCATCAAGAGAATACCGGCACCATGATGCATTGGAACTGTCCATCTGTATGTTTGCATCAACAGGCATTGGAACCGTTCATCAACATTACCGGTGCAAGACACATTGGAACGGTCCATCCGTATGCTCGCATCAACAGACATTGGAACCGTCCATCTGTATGCTTGCATCAAGAGACATTGGAGCCGTCCATCTGCATGCTCGCATCAGCAGACATTGGAGCCGTCAATCCGTATGCAGGCATCAAGAGAATACCGGCACCATGATGCACCGGAACTGTCCATCTGTATGTTTGCATCAACAGGCATTGGAACCGTTCATCAACATTACCGGTGCAAGACACATTGGAACGGTCCATCCGTATGCTCGCATCAACAGACATTGGAGCTGTCCATGCGTATGCTCGGATCAAGAGACTTTGGAGCTGTCCATCTGTATGATTGCATCAACACACATTGGAACCGTCCATCAACATTACCGGTGCAAGACACATTGGAACGGTCCATCCGTATGCTCGGATCAAGAGACATTGGAGCTGTCCATCTGTATGCTCGCATCAACAGACATTGGAACTGTCCCTCCGTATGCAGGCATCAAGAGAATACCGGCACCATGATGCACTGGAACTGTCCATCTGTATGTTTGCATCAACAGGTATGGATCCGTTCATCAACATTACCGGTGCAAGACACATTGGAACGGTCCATCCGTATGCTCGGATCAAGAGACATTGGAGCTGTCCATGCGTATGCTCGGATCAAGAGACTTTGGAGCTGTCCATCTGTATGATTACATCAACAGACATTGGAACCGTTCATAAACATTACCGGTGGAAGACACATTAGAGCGGTCTATCCGTATGCTCGCATCAAGAGACATTGGAGCTGTCCATGCGTATGCAGGCATCAAGAGACATTGGGGCCGACCATCTGTATGCTGGCATCAAGAGATATTGGAGCTGTCCACACCTATGCATCATGTGAATACCAGGTAATGATATTCTGGTCTAAGAATCGGACAATTCGGAGCTGCGAGCTGTCCATTACTGTATTGTTGCAAGAATAGAAAAAAGAAATTTTTTTTTTTTTGCTTGCTGTTATCTGACTTCTTATAGTTTATACAAATATATACGCATTAGGTCTATACCTGTGCTTACGGTCAAACTGCATGCAAAATTTACCATTTCTTATTTTTTGTTTAACCCGTGGAACGGTTTCAAATGTGTGCATCTATAATGATCGACTTGCTACTTAGAAGGGGTACGTTATACACTAAATTCACAGGATCTAGTCTACCCCGTTATATCATGTTTCCTGCCTCCACCACCAACTGACAGCCATATTGTACATCGATAGATAATAAAAACTTGAACTTGTTGAAGAAATAACTAATTAAATTAATCATTACAAGGGATTTATTTATATACATATGAAATTATTTTATTAATTGAATTGTTTATGTATTTTTTTTAGATTAATTTATTTGATTGATGTTTTATGCCTTACTCAAGAATATATCACTTATACGACGGCGGCCAGTATCATGGTGGGAGGAAACCGGTAAGAGCCCAGGGGAAAACCCACGACCATCTGCAGGTTGCTGGCAGACCTGTTTTGTGTTTTTGGGGGGAAATTGGGGTATTGTTTATATGGCAGATTTTTGTTAGTACTGAATTTTTTTTCAGGATAAAAAGTTTATATGTAAAAATATTATCCTTTTGAAAATCAAACCGTATTTTATGGAACCGCTACTTTGCAGATCCAGACAAGTTGTCCACATATATACAATTGTGCAAAACAAAAAACAGAAAATCTAATGATATTGCATGATACTTGTCGCCGTACAAGGATCTGTGGAACCAGAAGTTGATTCTTTAGTTGATGAACTGTTATGGAATCAAAGTCACATTTCGGAAATTCCAACTATATGCAGCAAAATGTATGGATGGTGACACGCAGCAAGGCAGTCAAGGGAGATAAGCAGTGATTATGTGTAATTTCCGGTCCAGATTTCGCCAGCAAGTGCCGGCGATGAACAGCGGTGAAAATGAGTGTCACACCTGCATTATATCACAGATATTTAGGCCAGGCGCTTTCCATCGGGCGACTGTTACACCCAAACCGATGCTTGAAGCACCAGAGTAGTGATCAAGGTAAGGTATGCAGTAAAAGATGTCTGCACACGTCAAAAATCCGCACGTGGTGAGCAGAATACAACAACAACAACGCGTCCGTTTGAGAGTCGTCGATGAGTAGCACCGTACTCATGCCGGATGTTTGACATAGAACATAGAACTCTTAAAAAAAAAGTGTAGAAATCCTTTTCTTTTTGTATTTGTTTCGTTATTTCCTGATTAAAGATAGTTGACCGTTCAACAACAGTAACAGCAGATGCTTATTGTGTATAGTAGAAGAAATAGATTCTTCAAATTCAATGAGCCGAATGGGCATTGCAGAAGTCTCACGAGATCACGCTGGTTTTTAGACGAGACAAGGTGGGGCTCTCGCGCTCTACAACAACAACGGCATTGTTAACTACTGTGAAATCACGGTAGTTCAAGAGAGCGGTTGTAGGAAAGATGAGGTTGCTGGGCGTGTCTCTTTTCGACCGGTACGTGACGTGAGTTCATTTATGCTTCCCAGAATGAGTCTTGTTGAACACTGACTGTAACTGTAATCTTGTCCACATGAGAAAACCATTTGACATACACACAGGTATGTGTCGTAACTACGCTTAAAAAAAGCTCCTGACAGAACAGACCGAATGGTGTGGTAGTAAAGATGTCTGCCTGCGGATCTAGCGCTGATGTGTGGTTGGAGTTCGAAACCGGCGATTGTTTGGAGAAATTCAAGGTAACATGTACAGTAACTCAACGTACACCTGTGTGTGATTGGTGCAATAAACATGTGACCGTATCATGTAAGACTTTTGATTCTGAACAGAACATGGGTTTTGTACACTATTTTTTTCTTTGTACAACAAAAAATTCCATTTCTTAAGCACTGAAAACACAGCACAGGCACACGACCGTGGGAAAATAATGACATCATACAGAAGACCTCAAGAGACTTCTGCAATGCCGATTTTGCTTATAAATTATTGTCACTTGACCCCCCGACTGCGTTATAGCACCCTAAGCTTTACAAATCCCTTACCTGTGACCAACTGAGTTCTGTATCTGTGTATTGCACCTGTGCATTGCACATGTTCTGTCCTCAGTGAAGTTAAATAAGCATGCTATTTCATTACGTATATTGTCACGATATGGCTGAGATGTTGCCGATGTGGTGTTAAACCTTAATCATTCATTCATTACATGTATTTCAATTGAATTGAACTTTGAGGTTCATTTTCAACATCTTGTGACATTTATCTGCCTCAAGCTTTAATCACTGAGTGAAAAAATCCAGTTTGTTTTGTTCCCCTTAGCTGCAAGTAGGCCTTCAAATTTGTCCTTAAACAGCAGCAAGCATCAGTTTCTTTGCTTGGATTGAAAAGAATAGGGCCACTCTTACCACTCTTGCAAGTATAAATGCATTTCTGAGTAGAAATGTTCCTGAAATTAAAAAATATTTCCTTCCTGCGCGTCAAAATCACACTGCACAAGTGATCAAGAGTCGGGTTTCCAAAATCTGCACCAAACTCCAAAAAATATGGCAATCAAACTAACAAAAATTGAAATGCTGTGAGGCTGAAGTCCACAAGCCAAGCCTTAAATTAAGATTTTGTGTACTGACATACAATATTTTCTGTGTTTCACCCTAGGGTTCCAGTATGATCTGGAATTTTAGAAGCTCTCCTTGCCACTACAGCATAAAGTGATTTCTGACGAGAGAGAACTATTTCATTGGACGTATGTAGTATTTACTCTCAGGTATAGACCCTGCACATGTCTGTGGCTCGATCGTGTACTTTAATATTATCCACAGACAAGACAGTGACAGTGCTTGGTTCATTCAGATCAAGCATATTTTCTTCCCACCTCCAAACATAACAAGTTCCATAGACTTGTGTTGATGCATATATCGTCTTAAATCGTTCCCTAAACTGTAAAACCAGTGGTATATTTGTAATCCTGCATTTTCCACCGTTAGGTAATTATGATCTCAGAATGTACCAGTTGGTTATAAGGGAGTCTACTGTGGTGATGTCGCTACTATAAGGATGATGGCGGATGCAGCATAATAATTTATCGCTGGCGTTACAGTTTTACCTGTACAGACACGAGGTGTACACCTCAGTGACAGGTATGGATGGGGTGTATTTCGGGTGTACCTCTCAACTACACCTCAGCGTGATTTATAGATGAGGTGTAGACCTCATCAATAATATCCAAAGTGTACTGTACCTCACATACACCTCAGCCATGTTAACGATAATATGCCTATACCACACATTCACACATATAAAAAGAAATAAACACGAGATGATGTACCTCAGGTACACCTCCGAAACATTGAATTTAAGATGATGCGCCTTACATACATCTCAACAACTTTGAAAAAAATCAACACTTAGAGGATGTACCTCAGAAACTTGGCAAGTTTTTGAATTCTGTGAAGGTGTACTTTAAAGCAAGAGATAGTCTTAAAGCAATTTGCTTCATTCAAAATGGTGACCGCAAAAATTGAAATGTTAATTTTGTAATATTCATGTTCAGAGTAACTGTATACCGAATAAATTTAAAACTTTTAATGATACTATACTGACGTCCTTTTTTTGTCCTCAAATATTGACCAGTCACAGGGCATGAATATATTTAGCCCTATACTCCAAGATGGCTGCCCCCTCCCCCCTGTATACTATAGAAAAAAGTGGTAGCACTCAATTTTGATCAAACAGCTACATGTATAAAGTGTCATGTGCATGACCGCTGTTGGTGTTGTTTAACCAGCTAAGATTTACAAATACCACATGGAAAGAATAATTCCTAGAAACTTTGGACATGATCTATAATTTTGGCATCAAACATTAAAGTGTTGTGAGCATTTTTGTCTATTAAAGTAAAAGTGTAAGTACATTATGATACATGTAAACTTGCCTATAAGTACACCCCAGCTATACCTCAGGTCTACCTAGTCTTTCCAGGGTACACCTCAACTCAGGTGTACTTGAGGTGCTAATTTACAGTAGTAAATAGTAGTAACTTAGATACACCCCCAGTATACTTCAAATATACCTTAGATACACTTCAAAACCAGATGTCAAATGTGCACCTAAATTCAGAAAATCTTCCCAGTTCACCTTCTCAAATATTTGGTACGAAGTTCACACAGGCAACTATACATATAAATGCGATGAACACACAAATGTCATTCCTTTTTACCTAAACCCAGTAGTTTTTGAGGTATGACATTTTTAGGTCGAGAGGGTCACCCTCTGATTTTGTGGCACATAAAAATTTAGCTCTTTCCCATTTTTAGAAGGCATTTGAGTGGTTAATGATGAGGCTGTATGCAAAAATTCACCTTCCCTTGGGAGTATGACATTCGGTTATGATCCACACTGTAGCACCCATGATGCTCTTGCCAGCATCTTGAACAGATGTGTGAAATGATATATTCAACACAAGCAACATTAGTTTTTTTAACCTGCTGCAATTAAACCTTTTTTTCTGGTTGCAGCTCGTCGGTACTTCCTGTCAGAGCGTTACTCTTGCACAGAAGTGTGGCAAAAGCGGTTACAAGGCCCTTCTTTACAGAGTGTGGATGATTACAGTGAGTGGGAGCTTACTGATGAAATCAATTAAAAAATAGCATGTGCACATAGTATAGTTTGCCACTGTGATTCCTAGACATAGCAGGACAGGGACTTACAATAGGCATCTTCTTGCCCTGTGCGACTGCGCAGCCTTGTGACAGTGTGGGGCCTTGTGATGGTGTGGGGCATTGTTACAGTGCGGGTTAACAATGTTCATGTGACCGTTTGCTCAATCTAATGTTTGATGAAGACTACTTGTTCTCTCAGGCTCTCCCCTGGTTTCCTGTCACCATAATGCTGGCCGCTGTCGTATAGGTGAAATATTCCTGAGTACAGTGGTGGGAAAGTTTGTCAGTATTAATTTGTCAAAGGTCCATGGTTTTGGCCAAGCACCCGGGTGTTCGCCACACATGAAACTGACCACTTGTCACTGGCTGTCAAATGTGCATGGTTTAAGCTAGGCCCATGGATTTTCTTCATGCATCAAGCTGACCACTGGTCACTGACTGTCAAAGGTGCCAGGTTTACGCCAGGCACCTGGGTTTTCTCCACACATCAAACTGACCACTTGTCACTGACTGGTTTAGGTCAGGCACCTGGGTTTTCTCCACACATCAAACTGACCACTTGTCACTGACTGGTTTAGGCCAGGCACCTGGGTTTTCTCCACACATCAAACTGACCACTTGTCACTGACTGGTTTAGGCCAGGCACCTGGGTTTTCTCCACACATCAAACTGACCACTTGTCACTGACTGGTTTAGGCCAGGCACCTGGGTTTTCTCCAGACATCAAATGGACCATTTGTCACTGACTGTCAAAGGTGCCAGGTTTAGGTCAGGCACCTGGGTTTTCTCCAGACATCAAATGGACCATTTGTCACTGACTGTCAAAGGTGCCAGGTTTAGGTCAGGCACCTGGGTTTTCTCCACACATCAAACTGACCACTTGTCACTGACTGGTTTAGGCCAGACACCTGGGTTTTCTCCAGACATCAAATGGACCATTTGTCACTGACCGTCAAAGGTGGGCAGTTTGGGCGGTTTCACCCAGGTTTCCTCCACACATCAAACTGACCACTTGTCACTGACTGTCAAAGGTGCCAGGGTTAGGCCAGGCAACTGGGTTTTCTCCACACTTCAAACTGACCACTTGTCACTGACTGTCAAAGGTGCCAGGGTTAGGCCAGGCAACTGGGTTTTCTCTACACATCAAACTGACCACTTGTCACTGACTGTCAAAGGTGCCAGGTTTAGGCCAGGCAACTGGGTTTTCTCCACACATCAAACTGACCACTTGTCACTGACTGTCAAAGATGCCAGGGTTTGGCCAGGCAACTGGGTTTTCTAAACACTTCAAACTAACCACTTGTCACTGACCGTCAAAGGGTGCCAGGCTTAGGCCAGGCAACTGGGTTTTCTAAACACATCGAATTGGCCACTTGTCACTGACTGTCAAAGGGTGCCAGGTTTAGGTCAGGCAACTGGGTTTTCTCCACACATCAAACTGACCACTTGTCACTGACTGTCAAAGGGTGCCAGGCTTAGGCCAGGCAACTGGGTTTTCTCCACACATCAAACTGACCACTTGTCACTGACTGTCAAAGGGTGCCAGGTTTAGACCAGACACCTGAGTTTTCTCCACACATCAAACTGACCACTTGTCACTGACCGTCAAAGGTCCCTGGTTTGCGCTAAGCACCCAGGTTTCCTTCACGCTTGAAGAAGCACATTTTGAGCTCGTCCCTCTTCATTTGTGGGTGAAAGAAAGTCTGTGATCTCTGCCACACCTTTGCCATAGTTTCTGATGATAAAAATACTGCTGAAACCCTGTGGAATTGAATTGGTATCAGCACAGGGGGTTTAAAAATGTGTGTTTTGCTGAATGCAAGAGCATTTAAACCTCTGTACACAGAAGAGTTCCATAAAAATCAACATCTGTGTGACTGTGCTATTGACAGAAAATTTAACTTTGACAGAAATACTGATAAAAACTGATGCAATGTCAGTTATGAAACATGTGGTTGGTAAATTGAACATCTATATCCCCTGGTTTTATTGGTGGCTAGGATGCTGTTGTATCAGTATCTTGACAAAAGTTTAATGTGTGTTTAAAGTGGTGTGCTGTGAGATGTAAATTATAAACAACATACATGAACATTAATTTTTTGTTACCTGCACCTGTAATTGGTCAAACTCATGGCAATAATTTTTCTGGTGTGTGTGTGTGTTGGGGGAAACGCATGAACTTTGATTGAAAGGCAAATTATCCAACGTTACTCATTCGGTTTACATTTTACTCACGCTTAGTTGAAATGGATGAGTAAGTACTCATCAGGCAAAAAAGTTATCTGGAGCCCTGTGATATATATGTATATTGCCTTAGTAGCTGTAGAAATGTTAATGGGAAGAATTTATTTAAATTTAAAAGAAGGTCGTTGTCTTCTGTTCTTAAGTGAACTTCACAGTGGCCTTACGGGAAAACCTGGAGAAGTCGGGGAATGCAAGTCCCATTGACATAGATATTGTAAGTTGTATTTCAGGGGCCACTTTCACAAAACTTCCTAAATCAACATTCCTAGCTCTAACAGCTACGCAACAACTGAATTACAAAGTTCTTTGGAAGTGGGATGTTATTTTTAATGGAGTTTCCAATTTTGTGTAGGTAATTGGGTTGGCTATTGGTATTTTTTTTCCTTAGTGATTGAGAAGAGTAAACACTCACTGAGACTTACACGCTGATACATGTTCTCTTCCCTATATGGCCAGTTTGACTGACAAATAACGGCCGTTTAATTTGAGGTGACAGTTTATGAGTTTGCTGAGTCAGATTTTGGTTGATAATATCATTATAATTGTCAATACCCTGTTTCATGGTAATCTTGCATGTAGTAGTGTAGGCTGTTATATATAACCTCTTTGTTGTCATGTGAAGAAATGGAATGCTACATTTTGCTGTGATTTCAAACTTTGCCTCTCAGATGTCTAACAGGATCACGGATGCTGAACCAAATCAGTTGGATTACATCAAGGATGTTTTGCACAAGTAAGCTAGCATTTCTTCACATTTTTTATGTACATAGCATGTAGTAAAATCTAATTATATACTTGATAGGGTCTAACATGGTACTCTGTGATATTTTGCACAATGTGACAGGTCCAGTGAAAACTGTGTTGGTTACGTTCTCCTGATTTTACTCTGAAATCACATACCTTATTATATTATCGCATAGACAGTGTCAGTGATGATTAAAGAAATTAATCTGTGAAATTACCATGAGGTCGTGTTTGATGTTTGCTCAAATGCACAAATTAGTTTCCTAGAAAACTATCAGATATGTGACATTTCATGGCTGTGTGGTAATTTTATTCTTTAAGGTTTCGAAGATCTCCCAGTGGTTTAAACATGTTGGCCTCCTCCACATATGCCATTGTACGTGGCCTCATTGACATGGGACAGACAAAGCAACTGTTAGACATCATACAGAACAAGGTGAGTGACACCCCATATCCCATGCCGAGCCTGGGCATATAACATTGTGTTTGGCCACATTGACGTGGGACAGACAGAGCAACTGTTAGACATCATACAGAACAAGGTGAGTGACACCCCATATCCCATGCCGAGCCTGGACATATAACATTGTGTGTGGCCCCATTGACATGGGACAGACAAAGCAACTGTTAGACATCATACAGAACAAGGTGAGTGACACCCCATATCCCATGCCGAGCCTGGACATATAACATTGTGTTTGGCCACATTGACGTGGGACAGACAGAGCAACTGTTAGACATCATAGAGAATAAGGTGAGTGACACCACCTGGCTGGCCATATCCTATACCACACCTCCACATATGTCGTCGTGTGTGGCCCCATTGACATGGGACAGACAAAGCAACTGTTAGACATCATACAAGACAAGGTGAGTGACACCCCATATCCCATGCCGAGCCTGGACATATAACATTGTGTTTGGCCACATTGACATGGGACAGACAGAGCAACTGTTAGACATCATAGAGAATAAGGTGAGTGACACCACCTGGCTGGCCATATCCTATACCACACCTCCACATATGTCGTCGTGTGTGGCCCCATTGACATGGGACAGACAGAGCAACTGTTAGACATCATAGAGAATAAAGTGAGTGACACCACCTGGCTGGCCATATCCTATACCACACCTCCACATATGTTGTCATGTGTGGCCCCATTTACATGGGACAGACAGAGCAACTGTTAGACATCATAGAGAATAAAGTGAGTGACACCACCTGGCTGGCCATATCCTATACCACACCTCCACATATGTCGTTGTGTGTGGCCCCATTGACATGGGACAGACAGAGCAACTGTTAGACATCATAGAGAATAAGGTGAGTGACACCACCTGGCTGGCCATATCCTACACCACACCTCCACATATGTCGTCGTGTGTGGCCCCATTGACATGAGACAGACAGAGCAACTGTTTTTCATCATAGAGAATAAGGTGAGTGACACCACCTGGCTGGCCATATCCTATACCACACCTCCACATATGTCGTTATGTGTGGCCCCATTGACATGAGACAGACAGAACAACTGTTAGACATCATACAGAATAAAGTGAGTGACACCACCTGGCTGGCCATATCCATAAAACACCTCCACATACAACATTGTATTGTAAGATATATATATCTTATATATATAACACGTTTGTGCAGGGTATAGTTAATGGAGTATTTAGTGTGAGACAGCACAGTGTGATGACCCAGGAGCCTCTCAGCAATGCAGGTGCTGTGAGTTCAAGTCCAGCTCATGATGGCTTCCTCTCCAGCTGTACTTTGGAAGGTCTGCTAACAGATGGGGATCAGATCAATATCAACCACATATAGTACTGTAGTCTTTAAACTTCATTGTAACTCTAAATTGTCAATGAAAGGACATACATGTAACCTCTCTACCCTGTGCTTAGCAAGTATTAGGGGTCTATGTGGCTGATGGATTTAGTGCGCTAGTGCAGTGTAATTACCCAGGAGCCTCCCACCAATGCGGTCGCTGTGAGTACAAATCCAGCTCATATTCTCAACTCTCATTGTTTCTGTCGTAAATACGTGTTAAACTAATACTGTGAGTTATACCAGCATGCGTCGTGGGTATCCTGCGTGATGTTTCCTCAAGAAGATAAATATTTTGAGGTGCCCAAAGGGCGTGTGGAAATATTGATCTTTGAGATGAAGTATCAGGTTGTATACCCATGCAACACGCTGGTATAATGAATTTACCACATCAAAGACTATTCCGGGCGACTTTTATCGATATTTCTGCCAAAACAAACCGCGTTTTTATGGCAGCTTTACCACTGACTGAGGGACCGAGACTGATGTCACGGCTCACACAATGAGAACAGCACAGACTACACGGGGCACTGACAGCGCAGAGCAAACATTACTTGCTTTAAATCCTCTGCTAGACAGTAATTTCCTATTTGATTTGCAATGGTTTGCAAGTTAGCTATCTCAAAAAGATGCTACGAGAAACTTTTCTGTATGTTATTGTTGTTAACTGCTGAATCATTAGAACTCAGTGGAAAATAGAGGCCAGAAACATTACTGACTGGTATATTGACAAGCGTTGCTATGCGCCGGCGCAAGAATCCTTGACTCCTTAGGGATATTGAAAAATTATCAAAGGTGCAAGACTTTATTTGTGAATATGGTAGCTTATTCTAGGCAGACAGACCAATCAGAGGCCTAGAAGTGTCTCTGAATTTTGATAATAGAAATTAAGTCACAAAATATCCTTGTGGTTACTTCAGTAGTCCTATTTTTGATCCCTTAAATGCTTGAATATGTACTTGCCTGTCTTGAGATTGATCATGTCTTATTTTCAGCATGATTTTGGCCTGTTCCCAGATCCATACGCCACTGCTATCCTCTTAAATCACTGTATCAAAAATGAGTCCTACGGAGGTGAGTGAGATATCTGCATTTTCCCTCCAAATATTCCGTAAAGTTCTAGCAGTGTATCTGGAATCCCATGAAGAAACAGTCCAAAAAATTATTATTTGAGTTCTGCAATAAGATCTGCATCTGTGTGAAGAATGAAGTCGTTATGTTTGATACAGTTCACATAGTATAACTTACCTGCCTTGAGATAACGATTAAAGAACAGTTTGAATATACAGTAACCTGAAGTCAGATTCCTGTTGATTCCTGTGAGTTGAAGTTATGGGAATCTGTTTGAATTCTGGTATAATTTGAGGAAAAATGGGCCTTGTATGTGCTGACTTCTGTTGAGTTAGAAAAGAAGCTGTGTGTCTTCACTGTAGTGTCTGGTGTCTAGGGTTACACGTGTGTGCTGACTTCTGTTGAGTTAGAAAAGAAGCTGTGTGTCTTCACTGTATTGTCTGGTGTCTAGGGTTACACGTGTGTGCTGACTTCTGTTGAGTTAGAAAAGAAGCTGTGTATCTTCACTGTGGTGTCTGGTGTCTAGGGTTACACGTGTGTGCTGACTTCTGTTGAGTTAGAAAAGAAGCTGTGTGTCTTCACTGTATTGTCTGGTGTCTAGGGTTACACGTGTGTGCAGACTTCTGTTGAGCTAGAAAAGAAGCTGTGTGTCTTCACTGTGGTGTCTGGTGTCTAGGGTTACACGTGTGTGCTGACTTCTGTTGAGCTAGAAAAGAAGCTGTGTGTCTTCACTGTATTGTCTGGTGTCTAGGGTTACACGTGTGTGCTGACTTCTGTTGAGTTAGAAAAGAAGCTGTGTGTCTTCACTGTATTGTCTGGTGTCTAGGGTTACATGTATGAGTCGGCTGATGCACATAGTAGCAAGATTTTCTTAACTCAGGTGATAGGCTCAGATCAATGTTGGAGTGTATGTTTGAGGCTGAATGTTATTTTGAACAGGATTTTAGACGCATCCAAATGGATTATAATTCTTGTCATGTAATAAATCTGTTTCAGTGTCCTTATCGTATGCTACAGTTTCATGGAAATGTCTCTTAACATGCCCATCCCTGACATCTTTAAGTTTAGTAAAATGAAGGACAGAATGCTGTATGATTAGTGAAAAAGTACACAAGATATGAATGCGAAAGACAGAGTATAGGACATTTTGTAGATCATAATGGGTGTTCTCTTGAACCCTAAAACCCACGTGACACTTTACAGTAATCCATCTTCCCTGCTAGTATAACATGTAGTTTATAAGATATGTAACCATCAGTGTTGTGCTGGAAAACCATCAGCTCTCTTGGGCCAGCAGCGTCTTGGGCCAGTAGCTCTTTTGGGTCAACAGGTTTTTTGGGTCAGCATTCTCTTAGGCCAGCAGCTCCCCTGGGCAAGCAGTTCTCTTTGGCCAGCAGCTCTCTTGGGCCAGCAGCTCTTTTGGGCCAGCAGTTCTCTTTGGCCAGCAGCTCTCTTGGGCCAGCAGCTCTTTTGGGCCAGCACTTTTGTCAGCCTCTCTTTTGGGCCAGCAGCTCTCTTGGGCCAGCAGCTCCCCTGGGCAAGCAGTTCTCTTTGGCCAGTAGCTCTGGTGGGCCAGCAGCTCTTTTGGGCCAGTAGCTGCCCTGGGCAAGCAGATCTCTTTGGCCAGCAGCTCTCTTGGGCCAGTAGCTCTTTTGGGCCAGCACTTTTGTCAGCATCTCTTTTGGACCAGCAGCTCCCCTGGGCAATCAGTTCTCTTGGGCCAGTAGCTCTCTTGGGCCAGTAGCTCTCTTGGGCCAGCATCTCTTTTGGGCCAGCAGCTCTTGGGCCAGCAGCTCTTTTGGGCCAGCACTTGGGACAGCAGCCCTCTTGGCCCGACCAATGACTCTCTTGGGCCAGCAGCTCTCTGGCCAGTTCTTTTGGGCCTGCAGCTAGTAGTGTTTACAGTATGCATCACTGTTCTATGTGAAGTGCACTATCCCTTCTCCATTCTGTTTCTGGTTTGGCTGCAGCTGAAGTCAGGATGTAGGACAGGTGGGGGGTTTCCTCTGAGCACATGCACATTAATTAAATATTCCTGAGTACATTGTTAAACCGCAACCCTGATAAACATAATGTAACACTAATCCTTATGTTGTTTGTGTGTCAGAGGCCGCTCGGATGGCGTATGAGCTCATGCTGCAGGAAGACTTTAGCCACACTCCTAGCCGCCTCTTGTCTCTCTATGCATGTGTTCGGCACGCTGGTCACTTCCCCACCCGCTCCCCCGAAATCCCAGAGCCACCCCTGGAAGAAGAGGAGGTCTGTTATAGGGGAACATTTGTTAAATTTGGTATCAAAAGTTTGCATATTGCATAAATTACTGTCACCCAATTTAGCTGACACGTTTTACTTAATCCTTCATCCACCTATAGGGCCATTTGAAGAGATGTTCTATATCTGAATACCTATTGGCTTCAAAAGTATTATTTTAAGGCCTTGATGTAATTTCAGAATTGAATTTTTACCAGCCAAACTTGAGGTGATATACAGTAATTTAATATATACATGTATTTATTGTGGTATTTGTTACAGTTAGAGAATTGTAATTACCTACTTGCAACGTATGTTAATGTTAAACCAAACTACCTCATTACCATATATTTGCACATGAGCAGTGTAAACATTGTGAAAGAAATAAAGTCATATGTCTTACAGATGCCATATACATGGACTTCATCTAATTAGTAATGTGGAGCTTGATGTCCTGTTTTGCCAGGAGGATTGGATCCCTGTGAAGTGGGTGAGAACACCGTACTATGATGATCACTTTGACATCCAGGAGGAGCAGTTCCTGCTAGGCAAGACCTTAGTGATGTTAGGCAAGACACAACCTAATCTGATTGGTTGCTCATGTCAGGTGATGGGTTTGGGACTGTATGAAAGGTTTGCCAGGGGGCTGCAGTTGTTGGAGTCGTTTGTGTCAGATGGAGGATCAGCACTGGTCGCTAAAGAGGCCGTAAGTTTATGTTAATGTGGAGTTCATGACTATATTCTTTCTTGCTGGTAATAGAAAGGAAACAATAAGTTTAGTGAACAGGGTTTTGTTCATTTTGATGCTATTCGTAAATTTTATTAAAGAATCAAAAGATTATCATGTGTCTTTAGCTGGAGTGAGGCAGGAGAGAAAATTTTTACTTTTTTTTCATTATGTTACTGTGACGTAATGTTTGTTTCAGAATTTTTTTTTTTTAGGTCTTGGGCAGGAGTCCAGGTCTAAGAAAACTAATTTTTTTCCTTTCTTTCGTTACTACTTGTATGCAAAAGAAAATAAAAGGGACTTTCCTTATGACATTCTGCTGTGATGAATTAAACAATAAAATTCATGAAAAATAAATAAAATAAATGAAAACTGTATACTTGGATTCAGCTCTCTTTTTATGCTGGACTGAACATGGATGTAAGCAGGAAAAATGACATTTTACATGTATGGGGGTGATTTTGAGAGATACTCTCTGCTTTTATTTGAATGCTTGTGTGGCAGATGGCAACGTTTGAGAGCTCTCTGGTGAATGCACCAACACGTGACCCAAATGTCCCAGAGAAAGAACTTGGCTTCAGAGCGATAGCTGACGAAATAGAACTGCTGAAATGTACACCTGAAGAGAAGGAAACCTACCTGGACAAGTTTAAGGTACAAGTAGGTCTGATATCTGATAAAAAAACTGTTATTTGTCAATCAAACGATTACATGTACAAGCACATATTTATGGCCATGATATCTGTATGATATCATCTAACAGGCATTCTCCACTTGTAACACCGACCACCATGGTAACAGTAATACATTCTTCAGTATTGCAACAATCAGATTTTAAGGTAATACTAGATGAAGAGCTGCTTGACAACTTCAGATTGTGTCACTTGTATTTTACAGGTGTTGTCTGACAAAGTAGAATCCTGTGGCGGAGTGCAGGAGGTTTCATTGAGCGATATGGTCCAGAAAAAGGTAGAGGAAGAAATAGGAGCTCATGAGCAGGCAGACATAGAGGCTCAGCTAGCATTGTTTGAGGAGTGGAATGCACAGCGTGAACAACTGCTGGCAGCTCAAGTTCATGCCATTCTGAAAGAGGAAAAACTGAAAGAGGTGCAACAAAAGTTGAAGGAGTTACAAGAGAAGGAAGAAGTTTTGAAATATTTCGAAAGTCAGCCAGAACTGGAGTTGGCAATGTGGCGTGCACCAAAAGAAAAACCAGAACCGATAAAAGACTCCGATCTAGATCCTGAGGAATTGCGAGCTCGACGTATAAAACGAAGGAAATTTCGCACGAACATTTGATCTCAGGCTGTTGCTTCTCTAATGAATGTGCTGTATCTTCTGTGCCAAGATTTGTACATGTAATTGTTTTGATTGAATACTGAAGTTGTAGAAATATACCCATTTTGATTATAAGGATTTGTGAATCATTGTGAAATGTATTTGCACAACATGCAGTGTGGACAAGGCGCATGTCTTTCAGCACTACATCCAGGATTGAATCCCAAGGTGAGTCATGTCAACTTTGAGTACTTAGCACTACCTCACTTGGCACTCAGCATGGCACGCATAGACCAAGTACTGGTGTGCCAGGTGTCAGTACAAGGTGACTGGGAGGGATGACCTACCTGGTGTCTTCACCAGTGTTTTTGTGAGGCAACATTCTAAATATGTGGTCTTCTGCCGATAGACACCATTGTGATGTGACAGAAATGTTTTCATAAGCAATGTTTAACAGCTGCCAAAGCAATAAGTATGGACCAAAAATTTGAAAAAGGTCCACTTCTGTGTGCTGTATGCCTATTTCACACTAGAAACTGACCCATCCTATGCATGAAATGAATGGCAGTCATGGACTCGCATGAATCTTGTTAGAAATCGGCCAAAGGAGAGAAAGGCTTTGAATCTATGTTGGGGATTTGGTTTCTTCCACTGTTTGAGTGGACTGGATGACTTGCACAGGTAGCTGCAGACCACCAGCACCTCGACACATTAAATGGTAACTTATCCTGGGCAGTGAGTCGCTGCAGCCTCCAGAGCTTTGTGAGGTTGTAGCCTCTGGCACACATAGATTTGTGGGCCTGTAGCCTCTGGCACACATAGATTTGTGGGGCTGTAGCCTCTGGCACACATAGATTTGTGGGCCTGTAGCCTCTGGCACACATAGATTTGTGGGCCTGTAGCCTCTGGCACACATAGATTTGTGGGCCTGTAGCCTCAGCCACACATAGATTTGTGGGCCTGTAGCCTCTGGCACACATAGATTTGTGGGCCTGTAGCCTCTGGCACACATAGATTTGTGGGGCTGTAGCCTCTGCCACACATAGATTTGTGGGGCTGTAGCCTCTGCCACACATAGATTTGTGAGGTGGTAGCCTCTGGCACACATAGGTTTGTGGGCCTGTAGCCTCTGGCACACATAGATTTGTGGGCCTGTAGCCTCTGGCACACATAGATTTGTGGGGCTGTAGCCTCTGGCACACATATATTTGTGGGGCTGTAGCCTCTGCCACACATAGATTTGTGGGCCGGTAGCCTCTGGCACACATAGATTTGTGGGGCTGTAGCCTCTGCCACACAGATTTGTGGGCCTGTAGCCTCTGGCACACATAGATTTGTAGGGCTGTAGCCTCTGCCACACATATAGATTTGTGGGCCTGTAGCCTCTGCCACACATAGATTTGTGGGCCTGTAGCCTCTGCCACACATAGATTTGTGGGCTATTTGCGGAGCTGTAGCCTCTGCCACACATATATTTGTGGGGCTGTAGCCGCTGCCACACATCTAGATTTGTGGGGCTGTAGCCTCTGCCACACACAGATTTGTGGGGCTGTAGCCTCTGCCACACAGACTTGTGGGGCTGTAGCCTCTGCCACTCATAGATTTGTGGGGCTGTAGCCTCTGCCACACATTGATTTGCTCATGTACAACCTGGACTATTATTACGTAAAGCCGTAGTCTGGAATACTCTGTTTAATGCCATACTCAATAATTTTTCATCCATACGATGGGCGTAGGTTTTATGGATGAAAGAAACTGGAGTGTGTGGGTTAAATTGCTGAAATTTGGCAAGCTACTGATGAACTTTCCCATGAGTGACCTATAGAAACACAAACCAATTTGGCCATGCTGGTGGCAGACAATATAGTCACCAAGGTGCCAGGAATAGGAAGAGCAGGAATCAGCATGTTGTGTCCTAGCGATGGAGAAGCAACTACCTGCCACATAATGCTAAAAATTACAACCTACATCAATAACAGTCATATTATGTTATAAAAAGTAGGAGAACACCCCTTGTCTGGTACACAAGATGTTTATTGATAAAGACATAATTTAATCTACTGCTTGTAACTCTCCAGTCTCTCTACTGCAAAGCTGACAGACGAGGGCCTTTAAGTCAGATGGATGCAGTGTTAGAAATTGCCAGAAAAGAGGGTGAAACTAACATGAACACACTGTATAACTAGGAACGTTGCATTAAGCCTTTGAAAATCTAGATCAAGACTGTAAACTATATGCATGTGTTGCTATATAATGGCCAGGGGAAAGAATGGAATACAGATCTAATTTATGGTTGACATAATGTAGGTTTCCATTTAAGTCTCCACATCAAGTGGATTCATATCTAATATCCTCTAATGTATAACTACAAAACAAAATGATATACAAGACATTCAATGATTCCAAATCTAAATTCAACCAAACTTCCAACTTGGAAAGTTGAGCTATAGGTTTTAGTTGAAACCATTGCACACAGGAATGAATGGCTTCATGTCATATTTCAATGTTGATTTTACATTTAGCCTCTGAAATCCTACAATGCCATAATACTTGCCATACATACACATACATACATGTAGCACTTTTTCGTATATTTTTAAATCTGTAGCACTATAGTTGGTGTGTTTACGATGACATCCTTGTATACAAGTACACATACATATCTGCACTATTATTACTAGTCAACCTAACCCAGCTGTATAATCAAATGTCACAAAATACTGTGCACTATATAGTCCCTTAACACTGGATATTAGGTGTGATTCATTGATGTGTAAAAACAGGTTTAAGTAAAGCACAAAGGGCACTGGTCACATATGCTTACCACACACAAGTTCTAAACTACAGAAGGGTCATAATATGTCATATGTGCATACTATATAAAGCATCATACATTTACTGCAGTGGAACAGCCATGACAGAAAGACAACGGCACTATATTTTGCATAATTTACATATGGCAGTGATAATTACTTTGTGCATAGATAAGAAGCTCAATGAAAACCTCCCTCACTGAATGATTCAACCTTTTTTTGTAGGTTTGTTTATACTGATTGTCACAACAGACATGTCTTTACTCTTTAAAGAATCAGTACTTGAACAAGTTTGTCACACAGTTGAACAGGTTATTGGCTTGTTTTTCTTATATGTGTAAATTTTTCTTTACACTGACATACATTTTGCCCTAATTGCTGTTGGCTTAACAGCAAAGAAATCCTGAAATTTTGGTCATCAATATTTGAGAGACCAAGGAAACCCATCAATGAAAATTTTCTTTCTTTTTTTTTTTTTTTGGTGTTTTACTTTTCAAAGAACTAAATACCGTGGTGGCTAATGGAAAAGTGTTACCCCTGGCAGACCTTTAATACTCAAGTAAACCAAATCTTGTGATCGTGGAAATATAACTATTCCAGCTGAGGCAAACTAGAAATAAATGCCTGTGACAACATGGCACCTCATGCTGTTGATACATCAAAAAGTTCATCTTAGATAGAAAATATTTGACTAATTAATTTTGTGTAGAAAAAAAAATCTAAAAATAATAAATAGAGATGTTTGGACAATCACTTCCAATGATCTATCATAAGATGACCACACTTAAAAACTGACTTTACAATGGCTTCATAAAGAATGTAATTACATGAATGTTTGGAAAAGACGTATTTATATTTTTGTCTGTTGCCTTACTTTTAAGTTTGGAATTTTCTACCGAGTATATACAACCGATAGTTCTACCCATTTGTTTATATTGTTCTCATAAATCTAGTCACTACTTCACTCAGTCCACAGAAATGTTCAGTTTTATATATGATGTTGACAGAGGGATGGACTCGTCCTCCGGGTGATCAGGCATGCACTCAATTTCCAGATTAAACTCTTCCTTCCTCGTAACTTTATGAGTGAAATGCAGAGATGTGATGCCACGCCTCATGCGTAGTGAGAACGCTCCCTCCTCATTTCCACGTGTTATTGTGTAGTGGATGTTGTTCTTCAGAGCTGAGAGCGCTGGCATCAGCTTTAGAACGGCAGATTGCCGGCGAGTCTGCTTGCGCCTTAGATGAAGTGTGATTGGCCGGGAAGAATTGAACTCCAGCAAATCACGAGCCAGCTCTATTCTTGACCTTGTCAAGGCTTCCTCCTCCTGCAAACACAAAATTAAGTTAAGATAAATCACAGGTCAAAGTTGGCAACATCTTGGCTAGAAACCTTCAAGGCTTCCTACCCCTGCAAACACAAAGGTAAGTTAGGATGAATCACGTGTTAAAGTCAGCCATAGCATAGCTAGAAAACTTCTTACATTTAAATGTAAATGTTTTGAAGTGTTTTACATGCAGGAGTTAAAATAAGAATCAGACTGTGGAGTGGGCACCACTTAAACCAAAACACAGAAAGCTTTTCCTTAATTTGTAAATGATTTCATCTTCAGAGATAACAGAGAGAACAGAGAAGAGATTTCCTATTGGTTTAGGTGTGAATGTCACAATACCCTGTTCCATCAACAACAGTTCTAACAGCTGTAAAATTATTAGAGAGAGGGCCAACACATTTGACTTCTCACAAGTCTGATGCCCATGAACTTTCACTGACTAGATTTTCAGCATTACTGTTCTTCCCTCATACAGAGTACGAGCTACCTGCTGTAATAAACAATCCAGTACCTTCAATTTCCTGGCCTTCGCTTGTTTCACACTTCTCTTCAGTCTCTGTATGCTGATTTCCTCCACATCTTCTGGGATGACCAGAGTCCTGTTGGAAAGTTTATAATGAAACTCTCTGATCAGGACATCAATGTCGTCATTGTCATCATCATCATCATATACGTCTTCCTTTGTCAGGCTCCGTCTGCTCCGCTGAAGCGGGAGGTCCTTGTCCTCGATATCACAGGTGTAGCAGCCTTCTCCTGGGGGTAGCTTGCCCCCAGGGGGTGAGGCCACGTGAGGGATTTCAATACCTTCTGGGAACTGGGGCTGGGAATCCGGGCCCGTGGGGCTGCTGGTAGATATACAGTGTCTGTAAACAGAATAACATAACACATGACATAAGCATTCTGGAAGTATTGCGAAAGCAAAATATATCCCTTTGTCTGGGCCATCAGAATAATACCTATGTCGAACTCCACAACACAACAACAGTCGCCTTAAGATGGACAAAAGACAAACTTTATCTGTAACTTGTCTCCGTTAAGCCATACAATAAATTCAAAAGAGAAAAATCTGTAATTATCAAAGAAAAAAAAAAAAGGACGGAAATAGGTTCAAGTCTGAAACAGGGTAAAAACCGTCATTTCGTTGAAATGGACAAAACCACCCCAAATGAATCTGCATCTGATCATAGTGAGGCAATGTACCAAGTTCAGTTTAATATGATCAATGCGTTTGGAAAACTGATCCCTAACAGACAAAGTGTAAACCTATCCATGTAAATAATTTGATCAAAAATCATTAGTAAATAAGTTAAGTTTCTTTCACTTATATGACAGTGACATGACGGGTTCATGGGTATGTGAAAGGATAGCACCTTGTATCTGACAGAATTGTAACCGTCTTACTTCTGCAGGCTAATCACAGAGTCACTCATTCCAGTTCAGGTTGAAAAACAAATATGTTTGAATTTATGGTAAAAAAAAAAACTGCTTTAACAAAGGTCCTGGCAGTGTTAGCTCACCCTTGGGCAATTCTCTGGTAGCCACTTGGACACCTACAGAAGAAACTGGAGTCTGTTGCCGTACAGCCAAAGTTACATGGATTGCCTCCACACTGATTATAATCTGCAAAAGTCATATTCCAGCCATGTCATGTTTATGGCTTTAAAGTTTAAGAAAGCTTAAATCTCTACCCTACAGTAACTAAATGTAACAATGGCTAGAGCTGAGATCAATTTCTGCAAATATTACGCAAAGCCAAGACCATGTGTTCATTAACTGAATTTAATTTATAAATACTGGAATGTTTGTACAGATACCTCACCTCAGTGGAAGCTGTCCAAAGAAAGAACAAAGTGGCACAAATAACCAATGAGCCAGGAGAACTACCACTGATGGTGAAGCAACATGTATCATATACAACAAGCAGGTTTTATGCTGCCCTCATGGTTTTTGTTCACAGGCTAATTGAAGCTCATGCCCTTGTGTACATGGCCCTGGGTAAATCACCTCTGTTTTGCCCTTTTTTGTTGAAAATGTCAGCATAATATACT
Organism: Acanthopleura granulata; assembly: GCA_016165875.1. Taxonomy (NCBI): domain Eukaryota; kingdom Metazoa; phylum Mollusca; class Polyplacophora; order Chitonida; family Chitonidae; genus Acanthopleura; species Acanthopleura granulata. The sequence goes on from JABBOT010000005.1 coordinate 182,769, forward strand.
GCTATTCATGAATTCAACAAGCATTTCTCGGACTGTTCGCACCTATTAGACCTATTTGATTTTCTCCTTGTTTGGTGACTGTTTCAAACCATCACAATGATGGCCGATGTTTGTCAGCATCCCCAAGAATTTACTCTGAACACCAGAGCATGAACCACCAACTATTGGCAGGTACCGCACAAACTTCTTCACACAAAGCTGGAGGTGAACCAGCAATGGCTGGATTTGAAATCCATGCTTCAACAGACAGGGTATCTCCACCACAGGTAACTAGCAAGGAATAAAATACAGGTGTATCACTACATGTAATTCTCGAATGTTGGCATCAACTCAGAATGACAGTGGGAAATGGGAATGATGTGTTGATCACAATGCAATACAATGTGGTTATTTGTTTATTTACGAGTTTGCTTAGCAGCAGAGTTTATAACTGAGAGCCCTGCCTTGCCTGTGTGTGATGTTTCAGCCTTTACTTACCCACACATGTTGCCAGGGTGAGGTCAAAATTGAGACCATTGCTACACTGACACTGGAAACTGCCCAGAGTGTTGAAACATGTGGCTCCCCCACACAGGCTCCCATCCATACACTCATTGTCATCTGAAACACAAATCAGCCATGAACACATCCTCCATTCTTGGGAGCAGAACAGCTGATGTATAAATTACACATGCATGTATATATGGACAAATAAAGGTGAGCGCTTACATACATGTATGTGCCCAAGATGTTAATTTAATTAATTCACCACAACCATGGGCAAACTGGGACACTGACTGAGAAGCAGATTAGAAGTTAACACCCTTCTAGTCTACAGTGTCGCTTGGTTTGTCACCAACACATATAGAGCCCATTTACTGGTCTGAGAACAGTGCCAAACCTAAGGTGGCTTCAAGAAAATGGTAACAGTGATACAAAATGCTCTTCAACCAACATCACTTTTATACTAGAATCAATGTCGAGGAATAACATCTGTTTATCCCAGATTTCTGCATCTTGACACCATTACCATCTGGTTCAGTAACTCGGTAAACTGGTGTGGCTCCACAGCTGAAGTTTTGAGTTCCAGTCTCACTTGAGCCAGTATTTTCACAAGCATTAAGACAGTTATTACACAGTCAGAAATTCAATATATCTTGATAAACTCTAATACATATAAACAAATATGGAGCTATAAATCTGAACTTGATGCTAACACTGAACATAAGCGTACCTTTTTTGTGACCACTACCATGACACTGATGACTAACCTTTCACAGACATGTCAATGTGTTTGCCTTCCAACCTTCCTCCTTACCTATGCAGTCATTCCAATAACCGAATGGTGTAAATCCTGGAGGACATTCACAGTTGTAGGAGCCGGGCAGGTTTTCACACTCCTCCACATCACACAGGCCATCTTCCTCACACTCATCAATGTCTGATAACAGGAGAGGAAGCACATTATAACCAGTCATCAACATCGGCAAACAGGACAGAAAACACATTATAACCCATCATCAATGTCTGAGAACAGGAGAGGAAGCACATTATAACCAGTCATCAACATCTGAAAACAGGACAGAAAACACATTATAACCCATCATCATTGTCTGAGAACAGGAGAGGAAGCACATTATAACCAGTCATCAACATCTGAAAACAGGACAGCATGCACACAACAACCAGTCCTATATATCTGAAAACAGGACAAAAAACACATTATAACCAGTTCTCCACAGCTGAAACAGGACAGAAAGCACATTAAACCAATCATCAATGTCAGAAAACAAGACAGATATCACATCATAACCAGTCATTAACATATGAAAACAGGACAGAGAGTACATCATAACCAATATCTTAAAACAGGACAGAAGACACATTATAACCTGCCATAAATCAGAAAAGGACAGGAGACACATTATAATCAGTCAATAAAATCTGAAAACAGGACAGAAAGCACATTATAACCAGTCATCTACATCTGTAGCCAGGTAGAAAACATATTACAACCAATCAACTTCTGAAACGGAATAGAAAACACATTTTGACCAGTCAACGATATCTGAAAACAAGTACAGAAAGCACATTATAACCAGTCATCAATGTCGGAAAACAGAACAGATAACACATTAAAGACAGAAGTCATCAATATACAAAACACGGTGGAAAGTAGGTACATAAATACATGTACATCCCAGTCATCAATATCTGAAAACAAGAAGAATTGCACATTAAAAATTTATCTGCAACATCTGAAATAGGAATGACTGCACATTAAAACTTCATTTTCATCAACATCTGAAAACAGGAAATGTTGCACATCAAAGCCATCCACATCTGAAAACAGGAAATGTTGCACATCAAAGCCATCCACATCTGAGAACAGCACAGAAGTACCTTAAAACTTAAGTCAGTAAAACCTGATCCTATGACAGATGGCAGATTAGTACACCACAGTCATCGATATCTAAAAACAGAACAGATCACACAGTTTAACAAATAGTAGTTGTAACATCATGGTCACTAACATATGCCAGCAATTTTATTTGCAAATAAATCCACTACACTTTAACACATACTTACACATTAATTCAAAAATTATTTAGGAACTGGTCAAGATAGCAGAGCTGTACCAGTCTTGTCAGCAGTCAGTGTGAAGCTGCCGTGGTTATTCTATGTGTTCCTACCCACACATCTCTTGCCAGTCTTGTCCGTGGTAATGCCTTAGGGACAGACACACTTGCAGCTGCCGTGGTTGTTCTATGTGTACCTACCCACACATCTCTTGCCAGGTCTTGTCAGTGGTAATGCCTTAGGGACAGACACACTTGAAGCTGCCGTGGCTGTTCTATGTGTACCTACCCACACATCTCTTGCCAGTCTTGTCAGTGGTAAAGCCCCGGGGACAGACACACCTGAAGCTGCCTTGGCTGTTCTCACAAATACCCTCAGGACCACACAAGAATGGCTGTTCCAAACACTCGTCCACATCTGACAACAGAAGCAACAGGTGAGGCAGCACATATGATTTCCTGTTCCTTAGTCTTTGAGCACTATCCTCAACCAACCTCACAAAATCCAATCTGTAACCTCATTCAATTTTAATTTTACATAGGAATGGCAAATGCAAAGAATGGACACATTTTCACCCAGTAGTTTTGGAGAAACAGTGTTCATGTGAGCTCAAGGGTCAAATTTAAATTCATAACCTGATTTTGAAGTTGAAGGTTTACAAAGATTAATTTAATCTAGTGCAGGGAATCCACCTTGGTATAATGTTTCATAGCATTTGTCTAAGTAGTTATGATGATATAACAGTCACTTGGCCAATATGAACTCTGTTAGCTTCAAGGATTCTAAAAATAATCCTTTAATATTTAATGTTGATATTGAAGTATTAGATATCCCAGAAGTTTTTTCACTTCAATTTTTGTGGAACTTTCCAAAAGAAGTTCTACAGGGAGTGACTGTATTGACATACCTCTACACTGTTGTCTGGGTCCCATCTTGTAGCCCTCTGGACAATCACACTCAAAACTCCCCGGTGTGTTCACACAGCGATGTGGGCAGTTGTGCTGCATGGTAGTACACTCATCCAGATCTTAGTATACACAATATGCAAATATAATAAAAAACTTGCAAAAACATGGATTTCTTAAAATTCCTGTAGAATTTTTCGTCTCTAACTTCTACATTATGTTTTACTTGTTTTACTTCTTTGTATTTTCTTTTTATTTATCACATTTGCTTGAAATGTACACACAATAGCAGGACCCATATAAGATTTATTTATTTATCTGATTGTTGTTTGACATCCTACTCAAGAATATTTCACCTGTATGATGGTGGCCAGCATTACTATGAGAGGAAACCTTGCAGAGTCTGGAGGAAATCCACAATCATGTACGGCCGAAGAGGAAGCCACCATGAGCCTGGCCTGGACTTGCAAGTAAGAGGCATCAAGGGTATTATGTGGCACTAATGTGCTACCCCCCTCAGCAACGGAATCCCCTCAGGAAGAAAAGAAATTCATGTATTATATACATTACGAAGTGGTTCACCTTTTAAGCTGTACTGTCCAAAATCAAAGAGCAACCAGAGGCATCAGAGGATGAAGATGCCTGAGAAGCCTCACTGCACATATCAGGGGCAGCCTTCAGCAGAACAGAGTAGATTAAATACTGGTCACCCCATGACAGCATATGTAAACAGTGACCAGCTGTCTGGTGTCTTTGGCAGGGCATTCTAGTGAGGCAGCATCATAAACATCCTAGTACTGTGATTGGCGCGCTATTTAAAGACACCATTATGACATAAGGAAAATAATGCTAGAGACAACCTCAATGAACTAAAAGCAAAACAAAAGAGATACAGAAAATAGGTACTTACCTCGACATGTTCTGCCATCCATGTTGAGTACATATCCTCTAGGACAACTACAGATAAAACTGCCTTCAGTATTGGAACAGGTAATTTCACAAGGCTTGGGGCTCTTTGAACACTCGTCAATGTCTGCCAAGTAAGACACAGTCATTGTAAAGGTCCACATGAGTAGTGCAGCAGTATACACATAACACAGGAAGGTACCTGTATAACACATTGGACTGTGTGTTGTTTTACTCAAGCATGTTTAGACATATTTGTGGTGATTTACAAGTTATTCAATATTTACTCCATTGGCAAAGTCCTGATATTTGTGACATCTCAATAAACAGTTATTCAAAAGTGTTGATTTCCCTCACATATTAAATCACAAAGTACAGATACTTACTCAATGAAATGGTTCAGCTGCCACACTAAACACACAATTTGGTATAAAACTGACTTGTGGACTCAGCGGAGACCTTAAAGTTTACTTGGGGTCCCAAACAGCAGAATGCACATATTAATTATACTGACTTGAAGTTTGAGAGTTCCAGAAGGGATTAATATTCTGAAACTTTCATATTTCAACATTCCCTAAAATTTCATGCGATGCTTTTTTAGCTTATGGACCAGAGTTTACAGTTTATATGAAATTGATACTTCAAATGAAATTTAACAGAAAAATTTTACTTACCTATGCATCTGGTGCCAACTAAATCTGTCTTAAAACCTTTATCACAAATACAGCGATATGACCCCAGAGTGTTGAGACAGCGGCCATTTCTACAGGCATCTGGCATTGTTCTGCATTCATCCAGGTCTGATAAGCACATAATCATATACAATACATTAACAGTTCTGTTTAGGAGTACATGATCATATAGAAATCATCAACAATTCTGTTTAGGAGTACATGATCATATAGAAATCATCCACAGTTCTGCTTAGGAGTACACGATAATATAGAAATCATCAACAGGTCTGTTTAGGAGTACATGATCATACAGAAATCATCAACAGTTCTGTTTTGGAGTACATGATCATACAGAAATCATCAACAGTTCTGTTGTAGGAGTAAATGATCTTACAGAATACATTAACAGTTCTGTTTAGGAGTACATTATCATATATAATACATCAACAGCTGTTTAGGTGTACTTGATCATATAGAAATATCAACAGTTCTGTTTAGGAGTATATGATCATACAGAAATCATCAACAGTTCTGTTGTAGAAGTAAATGATCTTACAGAATACATTAACAGTTCTGTTTAAGAGTACATTATCATATATAATACATCAACAGCTCTGTTCAGGAGTACTTGATCATATAGAAACATCAACAGTTCTGTTTAGGAGTATATGTTCATATAGAAATCATCAACAGTTTTGTTCAGGAGTACATGATCATATAGAAATCATCAACAGTTCTGTTTAGGAGTATATGATGATACAGAAATCATCAACAGTTCTTCTTAGGAGTATATGATCATATAGAAATCATCAACAGTTCTGTTTGGGAGTACATGATCATATAGAAATCATCATCAGTTCTGTTTAGGAGTACATGATCATATAGAAATATCAACAGTTCTGTTTAGGAGTATATGATCATACAGAAAATCATCAACAGTTCTATTTAGGAATACACTATCATATAGAAATCATCAACAGTTCAGTTTAGGAGAACATGATCATATATACCGAATTAAAAAAAAAAACGCGAATTGGAGAAATAGTATAAACTGCAAATGAGTAAGAGCTGGATGACTTCATTAAAACACAGTTCTCTTACACAACAAGACAATAACTCAATTAAAAGCTTGCATCATGCTGATTCTCCTGAATGAATGGAAATGGGAGAACTCATTTAATCTGGCTCAATAGCCATGCGGTTTGGGAATTGTTTTTCTGATGGAATGCTGATGGAACCCATGCTGTTGAAGAGGCTTTGGATAAACCTCCGAGGGATGTTATTGTAAGTGTCAACGACGCTTTGTTGCAGTTGTTGCAAGGTAACTGGCTGCAGGAGTTGATGGCGAATGCGGCTTTCAATTTCTTCCCGGAGGTGCTCGATAGGATTTAAATCTGTACTTAAAGCTGGCCAATCCATCGTCTGGATGCAGTTGTTCAGTCAAAATGTCTCTATCAATCTTGCAGTATGTGCTCTTTCATTATCTTGCTGTAGAACAAGAGTGCGTCTTCAAGCAAAAAATGGAACGACTACAAGTCTCAACACTTCATCGACGTAGCGCTGGGCCATGAAGCCTCTGCCATGTCCCTGTCCATTGTTTTGGAAGATCACAGGTGGAACATAACGCCCGTGCTGATTGCCCCCCAAAGTATGACGGAAGGCAATCCCCAATGGTCATTCTCCAATACACATGGATCACTGAACCTTTCACCTCTACACCGCCATACCCTCACTCGGGTGTCCACTGCGTTGATGCAAATCGACTTTCATCCAAAAAGACGATATTCTGTCATTGCCCATTGCGCCAGTTCCGATGACCTGCGGCCCATGCAGTTAGGTCGAGCGCGTCTGTGATGTGGAGTCAAACGTGAACCAACATAAGGTCGACGGCAACGCAAACCCGCGTCATTGAGTCGGCAATGTACAGAATTCGTGCTGATGGGTCGGTTCATTGTTCCAACTGTGTTTCCAGCTGTAGAGGCTGCTTGCAGGAACCAATTCCGACAATGGGAACTGACAATGAAGTGGCCTTGACGGTTTGACGTCACACGAGGTCGTCCGCTCTGTGCACGGTCATTGACGGTGTTTGTCTGCTGGTAGCGGTCAAGCAGTCTGTATATGGTAGACTGATGAGTACCATAATGCCTGGCGACACGGGAGAGGTTCCAACCTGCCTCAATATTGCCGATGGCTCTTTGTCGTTCATCAGCACTCAGATGTGGCATGGTCACTGCTGCATCAAAATGCGAATGCAACAGTGCGGCGATTTATCTTCCTTAAGAAGCATTCTCATACCAAGAATCTCATGAAAAGAAAGCGTATTCAACTCAACCAGCAAACATTTCATGAGGAATATGAAAATTAAAATCAGTACAATTTGGTGCCACCTGACACCACAATTGCTGCGTTTGCAGAAGATACTCATGTTTAAAACTGAAAAACACTCTCTGGAACATCCATTACATATCTACATACTTTTGATTACACAGAATGCACTTCTGATTTGACATTGTAAAAATTCGCGTTTGTTTTGGAATTCAGTGTAGAAGACATCAAGTACAGAAGTAAAAGGGGGTTGGGAGGATGCAGGTTACACTACCAAATATATTACTGTCACAAGATGTATTTCCTTCACATGACACATTCTCTTCACATCATACATTGATTTGACACAAGGTACATTCACAGGATACATTCTCCTCACGTCATACATTCTCTTCTTGTGATACATTTTCTTCGCGCGATACACTCTCTTGACATCATACATTCTCTTCACGAGGTACATTGTCCTCACATCCTACATTCTCTTCACGTGATACATTTTTCTTCTCACCATACATTCTCTTTACATAATACATTTTCTTCACGTGATACCTTACCTTGACCTCCGGTCAGGAAACCTGGACCCTCAGGACACAACACGTTATAGGCAGCTGGAAAACCCAAAACATTAGTACATTGATATGGTTATAGGCAGCTGGAAAACCCAAAACATTAGTATACTGATACGGTTTCTTACTTAAGTTTCATCAATCCTCATAACATCTAATGTTTTTGCATTCACCAAACAGAAAAAGCATTTTTGGAGCACTTTTTTTAACACATTTAAAATTCCTTCAAACAATTTAAATCTTTTCTGTTATTCCATTTCTTAATGTCTTATCTTTGACGAATCTGGCACTTCACTTAAAGAAGTGTGAGTTTTCTGAGTTACCTAGCACAAAGCCATACATCCAAAATGTAACATCAATCCTTCCACTATTTACATCGTCTCAGTAACTATCTGTACAGCCATACATCCAAAATGTAACATCAATCCTTCCACTATTTACATCGTCTCAGTAACTATCTGTACAGCCATACATCCAAAATGTAACATCAATCCTTCCACTATTTACATCGTCTCAGTAACTATCTGTACAGCCATACATACAAAATGTAACATCAATCCTTCCATTATTTACATCATCTCAGTAACTATCTGTACAGCCACACATACAAAATGTATTTGATTTATTCATTTCATTGGTGTTTTACTCCGTACTCAAGAAGCATAAAAAATGTAACATCAATCCTTCTACTATTTACATCTCCCAGAACATGATTCCCACTTGCTTTACCTGAGTTGGCTGAGGGAGACCGCTCACAACACGGTCCCCAGATGTCTTACCTGAGTTGGCTGAGGGACACCGCTCACAACACGGTCCCCAGATGTCTTACCTGAGTTGGCTGAGGGACACTGCTCACAGTGCGGCCCCCACCTATCTTACCTGAATTGGCCGAGGGACACCTCTCACAGCGAGGCCCCCAGGCCACACCCATGGAGCAGCAGCAGTCACTCTTGAGCACCAGTAGACCACTGGTAGCTGACCTCACACAGCGTCCTCCCACTAGTTGCAGGTAACAGTTACCTTCACGTCGATCTGGAACAGGTCACAAATAATGTAACATTTGGAGGAACCACACCCCGTGTTTTGTATACATATTCTGTGGAAAAGGCAAGCAGATGTCGGTGTATTTAAAAAGCATTGCATGCATGTATCTTTCTGACTATGGGCCAACTACTACTGTAAAATGAAAGATTGTTTCATGGTACAGATATCTTGTTGACTGAAAACAATGTGCAACTAGTAAAATGTAAGTTTCTTCTCGATGAAAGTTTTAATGTTTAACCATTTAATTCCTAACAACATTACAACAAAACATATCAAACCAACTAACTACTGACAGCATCAGTTAATACTTTTTTTTTTTTTTTTTTAACCCATAACAGTTATCTCCCCTGAAATGAAAGTTATCCCCCTGGGTGTGCCACATTTAGCTCACATGAACGCCTCTCCCTCATTACAATCCAGTCACTTGAGGGACAAATCTGCCTATTGTACTGTAAGTGATGCACACATTAGCAAGTTCTTTTGCCACTGAGAGCCTTTGGCATATATAACACACAAATGGATACAGTGCTAGATCAGACTAATATAATGGTCTTCACTGAATAATCCTATAATAACCATGCCCGTCAGTGCAAAGATGATACAAGATGTGAAGGCTTTCTTCACTGAAACTTTTTAAAACATGTATATATGTGTGAAACAACAGCTTGAAGATAAGTTTACATAATTCATCTGGCACTGGTCATACCTTCACAGGACTTGCGATCTGCACTGACCACGTAACCACTGGGACAGTCACATGTGTAGCTGCCCTGCCTGTTAAAACAGCGACCAGGTTTACAGATGTTTGGGTTTACACGGCACTCATTGATATCTGCAGGTAAAACAGAACAGAATGAATGATCAGGGTTTAATGCCACATCTGCAGTACTTTAGCCACATCGTGGAGGTAATGGAATTAAAATATTTGTCCAAACATGACTGGATTAACAATCATTCAGATCTGGAGGATAACAGAAGAGAAGTTCTAAGCTTGCAAAGACCAACACTCATTAACACTGTAAGGAAGTGTACATGTATATCTGTTAGCAAGACATTTTTATCTGCCAGAGAAGGGAGGAGGCAGGAGAATTAGAAGTATAAACAGAAGTATAATAATCTAAAGAGATTAATTAGCTCCAAGAGTGACTTTAGAAGTCTCCTTTTACTGTGCTTTTACAGTCTAAACTTTTGATATAGGCACCGCAACAAAACTTCAAAGTTTTCAAGTTGTATAAATTACCTTGTGTAATTTAGACCATCAGACTGGAGATTTTTTCCTTTTTTATGTAGTGTGTCAAAATATCAGCCTATCAACTGTAGCTGAGAGGTTAGAGGAGATGGAGATGAGCTTACCTACACACTGGTCTGGCCCAACCTCTCGATAGCCATCCAGACATATACACATGAAGGTGCCCACCAGGTTCTTACAGGCATAGCGGCAGTTGTTGGCTGGGGTCTTACATTCATCCACATCTGGCAATGAACAAAACAAGAGCTTTCATTCGATTATGTTGTAGCTGAACACCTTTAGATCTCTATTCTAGTATACCTGAGTATAATATGTAAAGGTAATGATGCAGCTTCTGAACTCCCTGACCAGAAAACCACCGGATCACAAAATATATGTACTGTATATGTATCATTCTAACAGTTACATGGACCTGAATACATTCTAAAGAGTTATCTTGTTCCTCCAAAAAATCATTTTCATTTTATAATAGATGCATTTTTTTCTGACTTTTTAACAGCCTTGTTTATACATTTTTACCTTCACAGTGAATTCCATCTGTGGCCAATTTGTATCCCATGGGACAAATACAGCGGAAGTTCCCAGGCAGGTTAGCACAGCGGAAAGCACATCTATTCTCTGGTCCAAGGCATTCATTAATATCTGAAACATATGGGCCAAGTTCATTAGTTGTAGTACAGGGTATTGGTTGGTTGTTTGTCATGAAAATTTATTACAAACAGTTATTTATTTACTTCTTGCATTATTTACGGTACTTCTGCAGAATATCAGACCTCTGTAACTGGGGTCGGGTTACTCCAGACAGCGCCCCCAAGGAACCGACAGCAGGGTCATACAAGGCACATAGCTGAAAACTACAATTAAGGCGCCGGGACATCAAGACACATCTCCAGGTCCTCATCAAACTTTGCCACATCATCCAATAAACTTTCTGACATAATGATCAAGTCAGCCAGAGTCTGGTAAAATGGTGCACAAAGATCATCACAAGCTTTGATACACAAATCACTCGTACCTTTGGAATTTCCAAACACTTAAGATGACATAAAATAACATAATGTGTAATGCATATATATGTATGTCCTAAATTGTTGAACCCAGAAAAGCAACAAAATGTTCACAAAACTTTATGTTATGCATGTAACTATTAGCAAAAGCAAATGAGCTCACATAAATTTGAAGATCTTTATTTCCAAGAGAACGTAGGCAAATAATAAGGTGGCTTTAAAGAGATTTCTACCTTCACAGACTTCGTGCATTCCAGGAGTGAAGCCCTCATTACAGGAGCACTGGAATCCACCTATCACATTAAAGCATGTGCCGTTTCCGCATACATTACCAACTGCACATTCATCTTTGTCTGAAAGAAGTGAAGAAGAAATGCACAGATCAGAATCAGCTCCAATAATTACTCCATGATGACTGTAAATGGAGTTGTTAGATGAACACTGCACCAGCATATCTTGTTGAATGTTCAACATTAAACGCTACATGAAGGTCCCCTTTTCAGGATCTCTACAATATCATCAAAAAGCTATAAGGCATGAGTATAGTTTCCTTTTGTTTACCCACCGACACACACATTGCCTGAGGAAGGAATATAGCCCGTGAGGCATTCACATCTGAAGGAGCCGTCTGTGTTGATACATTTCCCGTTTTTACACAACTCAGGGTCCATGAAACACTCATTCACATCTAAAACACAAACAACAGCATTACTATGAATTATATCTCCTGATGTAGTCTACACTTGAACCAACTTTAACTGAAGCCAGACAAAAACGTTTTGAAAAAAAAGTTAGCAAACAGACAGACAGATGACAGATAACTTGCGAGTACATAAGCTCTGCTAAAACTGTACAAAAATTAAAATAACAAGAATATAAAACATGAGGTTTTCAATTTCATACTCATTCCATTCCAATATCTGACCTTACCTGCAACTGATTCACTAAGGCTATACACTTACTTTATACAGTGATTATTGTGAGTTATTCCAAACGTGAACATGGTGAATGCTTCCTTCTGACATTACCTTCCATTGACTCTCCATTAGGTCCTGCGATGAGACCTGGACCACTGGGACACAGATCTGTGTAGCTCTCTGGACAAAACAAAATTAAAATTCTTCTGTACTGAATCATTGGGATACAGATTTGTGTAGCTATCTGGACAAAACTAAGAAGACCTAAAAATTAAAGTTCTTCTGCACTGAATCATTGGAACACAGATCTGTGTACCTATCTGGATAAAACTAAAAAGACCCAAAAATTAAAACACTACTGTACTGAATCCTTGGGACACAGATCTGTGTAGCTTTATGGATAAAACAAACAAGACCCAAAAATTAAAATACTACTGTACTGAATCACAGCCTTTTATATAATAAGCCCAGAAACAAGAATTGTCTGTACCACCAAATACAGTGGGTACTACATGTACAACTATCCCATATTCACAACTGTATTTGCAAAACTAGCAGCACCACCTTTAACACCAACAGTTTCAATGAAAAGGCTAATAAACATGTGATGACTTCTGATTGAGCTGGAAAAAATGATCACTAATCAGATGACACGTAGCCTCAAATAAGTGTTTACATATGTAGGCAGGTACCAACATTTGGAGGCAGTTCACTAAACACTTTCTCTTTTCAGGCTATCCATACAGTGCTGAAAGAAGGTAATCACAATGGCAGTGAACAAGGTAGATGGAATGCAGAAATGTTGGCAGTAAAGTGTCTTATCACTGTGAAACAACAGAGAACTCGCAACTTTGTTTTAAACGATGTCCAGCAAGATTGGCTTATACATTATAACTGAAGAAACTTCGCTGTCACCCAGGCAGACAACACAAAACATCTGAAAAGAGTTTCTGTATGAGCCACTTCTCCTGCCTTACCTTCGCCCTCTTCTGGGCACACATCACAGGGGTCTCCACCCCAAGCCTTGCCCCGGGTACAGCAACACTCAGCCTTAGTGATGTTCATTCTGAGTGGAGACAAACACGCTCCATCCACAAAGCTCTGGAAGCATAGGCCTTTACGCATGTCTGTAAACAAATGTACAAAATATAAAGGATTATTTATTCCACTGGCATGATAGAAATACATGTAGAGTTACATAAACTCATTATTACTGTAACTACAGCATGTCTCACTGTATTTCTGCTAGACTCTAGTACACGTACGTATTTCTTACATACAGAATTTGCCATAGTAATTAAGGACAAAGGTCAACAGTAAAGGCCAGACATGAATACTTATCAATGCTGACAGGACAGATGAAAGGCCATAGAGCAGGAAGAAAGAATTAACCATGAAGCTGTAATAGCCTGTCAATAATTTGATCTGCATCTCCAGTAAAAAATAACTCCTTAATGTTGGAAAACATGACAGAAGAGGACACTCTTCTAACCCTATACTAACAAAGTTGAGATTATTATGCATAACACATCCCAGTGCCAATATTAGAGGGGTCACTGACAACATACAACTGATCAGCACTATACAAGGTTTTGTCTTCACAACATAAGGCTATGTCACGAATGACTAAATGAATGAGAACTTGGGTGAGACAAATTGTAAAATTTCCTCTTAACAGAGGCCCTTGTATCATAACAATACAGATCCACTTAGGATTTTGCTTTGCTCATTACTTGCCCCAGCTAGTCATGCAGTATGATCACACAAATCCATGCAGCTGCTTACCCACACACTTCCTGCCACTGCTGGAGAGAACGTAACCTGGCTGACAATAGCACTCAAACCCTCCGTCCGTGTTCACACACTGGCCATTCCGACAAATGCCTGCTTCTGTTATACACTCGTTCACATCTGCAAACAGGCAAACAACCAACAGTATTCAATCAACTGTACAGACATTTGCTTTTAGAGATTACACTAAGCTTCTAACAAACAACAAACCCTAGAATTTGTCCTCATCTTTATGCATACATGTACAAATTACAAAAAAATATGTTCTAATGTAGGTTGAAAGTTCTTTCATTAGCTCCTTGTATAAGCATAACTCATTTATACTCCATGTTGTACATTTTGTATACAGAACTGATGATCACTGGAGGAAGTATACAAAATTAAACTGTTAATGGCAATAAATATTTGGTCAAAAAGACCAAAAGAAAAGATATCATTATTGCATTTTCTCATCTGCAGGAACATAAGAATACCAGAGATGAGCAACGGTTGCAGTGGTGTAAAAAGAGGCTATCCACTCACCAATGCATTCCTGTTGCGAAGGCCCCAGCGTGTATCCACTAAAACAGTTACACAGGAAGCCACTCTCCACATTCTGACATGTGCCGTGACGACAGAGGCCCGGGATGTCCTGACATTCGTTGATATCTACGCACAGAGCATAAAACACAGTCAAAACCCAAATTAGGGGACATCAGTCAGAACCTGGTTGATGTAAAGCTAATATACCTAGAATGTGTAGATCCAAAATAACAATAATGCTGTTAAAGTCAAAACTACTCAGATGTCAGGGCAGGGCAGGATTTTTTTAGCCTCTCAATGTAAGGATGACACATTCCATGTTTTGTATTAGTCACTAAAACCATAAAAGAAATATGAGAAATTCCTGATAAAATCAAGTTTCATTTACCCAGGTATTCTCTTTCTTGAAATATATTGATAACAATCAAGAAGGAGGTGTGACATACGAGCAGACAGGCAGGTGTCCATAACAAGATTATCCTGCAGCCAAATCAACTGAATGTAAATACATTTAACCAATAGCAGCTTTCATACGATCTGAATGGAGTTAAATAAAGAATAGAATTCTGCTTCAGAATGGAGGAAATCTCCCATGAGAAAGGGCTTGCTGAGTACTTACCCACACAGTTCTGTCCATCAGCTGAGATCTTGTAACCTGGCTGACAGCTACAGGTGAAGCTGCCAGGTGTGTTACGACAGCGGCCGTTTTGACACAAACCAATCAGAGACCGGCACTCATTAATGTCTGCAGTAACACAGTGGGAAACGGTAATTAACTCTACTCACCCACCAATGAACTGACAGCACACTCTTTGTTTTAATTCTTTTTGTACAAATCACTATAGCCACTTCCATACAAATTTGAAAATCAAATTCCTACTCAGACTTTCTTCTGCCATCATGGTGATGTCATAGTTTTCACACAAGGTGAAATGATTTTAATAAACGAAAAGTTAAACAGAACTGATTTGTGTAAGAGGACCTATAAATTCATACCCCTGACTTGAGAAATGCGTATCAACCATGCAGCCAAAGAAAATGTTTTACAGAGACTTCCAAGATATCTTATTCTATGTTATTAAGGAATTTCAAGTTCAAGTACAAACCTTCTCAAGAAAACTGAATGATACTAAATGTACATTGGTAGCTTTTTCATTGGACCATAGCCCACATAAAGCAATATGGCTGATTTGAAAAATCAGGTGTTTTCAAGGTCTAAAGGGTTAACCATTTTTCCCCAATGACTTTCAAGTTTTTCAAGACAAAATTCAGGGATCATGCATTGGTAGTTTGTATTTAAGTTCATACAGATTAATTGTATATATTAATTTTTATACATTGAAGGTTACCATGCATGAGTCAATCATTTCTAAACAAGATATGTGTGGACAAACTGTTGCTGAGACTTATAAAGTAATAATTAAGTGAAGACAAAAATCTAGGGACAAAACTGGACTTACCAAAGCAGTCTGCATTCTCTGTTAGCGTGAATCCTGGGTGACAGACACACTCGTAGCTTCCCAGGTGGTTCTCACAGGTGCCGTTACGACAGATACCCGGCCTAACTTCACACTCGTTGATATCTGAAACAGGAGAGACTCTACGGTACATCACTTGTTAATGAAGGCATTCGCCCTGGATGTACCCTTGGAGTGTCATGACTGGCCTTTCAAACAGCTTACTCTTAAGTCTGTCTGTCGTTTAATTATCAGTTAACTTTTACAAAGACAGCAACAGCTCAGCATGTTATCTGGGCAATTTATCAGTGATCCTTTATCAAAAGAATTTTCTCACAGTTCACAAACTCACCAATACAGGAGTCCCTACTGGAGGTCAGCTTGAATCCATTCTGACAGATGCAGGAGAAACTGCCCACTAAGTTTAAGCAATTCCCATTAGCACACACGTCACGAATCTCCTCACACTCATTTATATCTGTAAAATAAGTGAAAAATAAACATGGTCTTAGTTACTCATGTTTCATACAAATGTCAGATTTAACCTAATGTACATGATTGCCAGAATTTTGATGTATCAATAATAGTGGCCCGCAAACCTGGTCATTAAAAACACATTCATTCCGAGTTTATAAATGATTACTATTAATGTAAACACACATGGCCTGTTTGCCTTATATGCAACTGCACATACCATTAACAAAACAATGGAAAGTTTCATTTAGTCCCATTTATATAATCATCCATGTGGAAACTGGCCATCATCATCATATTATACATGCTACAAATTACATGTTTATGGAATCAGAGTGGACTGAGTCTGAGACACTCTGTCACAGTTAACACCTTACCCTGACAGGATCGCTTATCTCGAGTGAGGTAGTACCCCTCTGGGCATTCACACAGGTAACTCCCTGGCACATTGATACAGGCAGAGTTCCCATTACACGGCTCCTGCACACGACACTCATCAATATCTGCACATCAAAGGCCCGTGCTATAAAGTTTGTACTTTAACATAACAGATCCTTTAAGACACTCAATACCATATACTGCATTACTGTAGCAGAACAATTATGGAAAGAGCATATGCTCTTTGAACTACTATACATGCATACATTTTTAATATCTTGTACATTTACATGGTTTTACAATCATTATAAGTGAGTACCTCTAACAGTGTTAATAGTGTTTTTACGTCATACTGATATTTCTTGAAAAATAATTGACTTCTTTAAAAATGATTTTATTTGGTGAAATTGGAAATTTCAGCCACTTTTTTTTTTGCAATGAATAAATTCGGCTCCAATGTTTCAAATTTGCCTCACCATTTGTCGAGGAGTGAAGTCTCCAGTAGCCCCACCTTCACTGCATGTCTGGATTTGTCCCTCCTCACTTTCAAGTGAGTAATTACCTTATGTCCATGTACATAAACGCATGGAGAGGAACTTACCAGCACAGATGTAGGCTGCAGGGTCATAGCGGAAACCAGGGAAGCACTCACACCTAAAGCTGCCCTCCGTGTTGATACAGCGGCCATTACGACACAGGTAAGGTATCAGCTCACACTCGTTCAGGTCTGCCAGCAGACAATCACCATAACATGGATACATTCTCTAGTGCAATAAAAAAGGCGCCAAAAACATATTGGTAAATCCATTTATCACAATTCGGAGAATATTTTTTCTGTATCCCTACAGAGTCAATGATTCTCACAATGGTGATGGCAATGCTTGTCAACAATGTGCGAGTCAATAACTTTTCTTGCCTTTATTGTCCAAAGAGTTCTAATGATGCAGCAGTTAACAACAACAGCATGTAGAGAAGTTTCTCGTAGCATCTTCTTAAGACAATTAAACCGTTGCAAAATGAATTAAAAATGACTACCTATCAGTCCACTTAAGGCAAGTGTTTTTTCGTCTCCGCTATGCTCTTCTAATCACATGAGCCGTGATGTCAATGCTTGGTCAGTGGAAAAGTGTTTGTAAACAAGCAGCGTGTTTTGGCCGAACTTCCGGTAAAAATTCAACAAAAGTCCTCCAACAAGCTTTTCCTGGTGATACATGCGTTATACCAGAGTGTTGCTTGGGTACATGGCCAGCTATTTCATCTTAAAGATCAACATTTCCACTCGCCCTTCATGCTTGTGAAAATATTAATCTTCTTAACAAAATATCCAGCTGTATACCCATGCAACATGCGTGTATAGCTTATAAGATTAAATCACAAGTTGAGAAAAAACTTTCTTAAATACACATGTACAGATGTTTGACACACAATTCCAAAGTTACGCACTGCTCATTACAAAGTCATGACAGTTAAGATACATTTGAATATATGTAAGAATATAATATTTTAAAAAATACACAATTATATAAATTTCATTCATTCAAAGATAGTTTTCATGAGAATTAAACAGCTGACTAAATCACATGGAGAAAAGCAATCAAATAATTGCATGCAGATAAGTTTTCATGTATCTTGAATAAAATGTTGAGTTGCATATCCCTCAAGAATATCAGAAGCAAAAGAATATTTATAGGTAAAGTGTAAAGATTCAGAAAAAGTGTAAAGACAAATAAAAACCAGCAACTAAAACACTGCCTAAACTAAATTTTCCCTGTCTACCTTCAAATACATCATAATGATTCCCTGTATATATGTGTACCTGGTGTGATCCTGGTCTGGCCTCTATCCTTCCCACACAGGGCCCCAAACTCCACTACAAAATACACACTTCAAAATCATCACCAAAGTTTAGGCTACAATGTAATGGGAGAAGCATTCCAGGGCTTACACTAGCAGTAGCTAGTGGGAATTTCCCTTCAGCTCAGTTGACAGGGCGCTGGTCTTTGGCAGCAAAGATCCCCAGTTCAAATCCCATACAGTAAATCCTCTACCCATTAGAACAATACAATCAAGAGAAACAAGAAAATGTACCTTTCATATTTGTGTCTAAAATCTCAAGCGGTAGAGAAAAATGTTACAATATAACTGAATAGTGTGAGTTCGTGTGTAAATAAAAATACTCAAGTACCTCAACATTGATATTCTCAACATTGCCAAAATAGAGAAATACAATGTACTTATGGAAAGCTTGTGACCATTAAAGATACTGTAGTTACATTTTTTACAATATTTTTAAATACCAATCATGTGATCATGTATGCTCTGGTTCTCTCCTATGCTCTGAATTCATATGTGCCCAATTTTCGCACAAAACCACAGACAAAGGTTAGGACCTACATGAGCCTTGGACAGGACAGGCGTGACATGGATTATTCCAGGCTCGGCCAATAGAACAGCAGCACTGTCGCTTGGTGATGTTGGTGGACAAAGGATTCTCACAGATGATTTGGTACGGGGGACGGGTTGTGTTCAGGTAGTCAATGTAACAGTTAGACTTCCTCATATCTGGTGAAAACAACCAGCAAAACACACAACAATATCACAAATAGTGCAGACAACCATATCACAAACAATCCAATTCTGAAATTATCGTAATTCTTGAAACAAACTGTAAGGCTCAATTCAATTTCTGTATTCATTTATTTATTTATTTATTTGATTGGTGTTTTACTCCATACTCAATAAATAATTTCTGTATTCAATTATTCTGTGCAGACTAAGGTATACTGTGCAGACCTGTGAAATCAAGCACAATTTTACTAGTAACGAAACCCAAAGCCTACCCATGCAGTCTCTCTCTGATGGCATCATCATGTGACCAGGGGGACAGATGCATGTGTAGTTGCCCTCTCGGTTTACACAGGTTCCGGGACCACATAATCCAGGTATAACCTCACACTCGTTGATATCTATAATTAATCAGTCAGTGACATGCATAACCATAGTTAGAACAGGTAAAATGGAATTATGTGTACACTTTAGTTTTTACACTCTTTTTTATATGTCAATGTTATTTATTTATTTATTTCCTTTACTGTACTTTGTTGCTGCTAGAAGGCTCAAGGCCAAATATGAGAGTAATGCTGACCAATATGAAGCATCCCGGCCAATGAACCAAGAGATACCGATCAAAATATCTTTATAGTTACTGTCCAGATCAGGTTTGATAGTGACATGGCAAATCGAAAAAAATCTACAAAACCCCCCGATTTTTAAACCTTTCCTACTCCTGGAAAAGTTACTTTCAATTTCCAGGCTTATCAAAGTTTATAAGCCCCTGGAAAAAAACTGTGTGTATGGCAACATAAAGGCACCTGGCAACATCTTAGAACTTTAAATTGAAAACCTCTTCAAACCATCCTTAGGTCCATGGCCACATCAAGGCATCTTGGATTCCATGGTAGTAGTTTTACCTACACACTGAAGCCTGTCTCGATCCAGGGTGTACTCATCCGGACAGATGCAGATGAAGCTGCCAGATGTGTTCTGACAAAGGCCCCCTTTACACACATCACCTGACCTTACACCCACGACCACACAGCCTTACCTACACACTGGAGTCTGTCCTGGTCCAGGGTGTAGCCATCAGGACAGACGCAGATGAAGCTGCCAAATGTGTTCTGACACTGACCACCTTTACACACGTTTGGAATTTCAGCACATTCATCGATGTCTGAAAAAGAAAAAGACACCAAACATTGGACTTTAGCTGCTGCCAAACAGCCCTTATTCGACATCAAGCAAGTTTAAACCACACCTTTTCTTATTAACTTAACCAACAGTATGTTGGGAGAAAACTTGGCAGAGCATGGAGTAAACCCATGACCATTCGCAGGTTGCTGGCAGACTTTCCCACGAAAGGAGAGGAAGCCAGCATGAGCTTGGCTTGAGCCCTCAACGACCTCATAGCTATAGGATCCTGAGTCATTACACTGCAGCAGCAAGCTAATGCCCTCGACCAAGAAGGCCTGCAACCATAGTTTTGAAATAGCTTCCAAATTTACCTTTATCACATATGAGAGGAAAGCTTCACGTTTGCGACCTATTACCACACAGAAAAGATATCACCATGAAAACTTTAACGGCTGGCTCAAAAGTCATTAGAAAAGGGCCTATGGCCTAACGACAAATGTACTACAATTAAGAAATGTAACAATCACTCAGCGAGGAGAGAGAAACTGGAATGAAGAACAGGAATCTACATCATCATTTTTTTTTATAACACTTCTAAGCTTAACTCAGTACATTGTTTCTCCCAAAAAAAGTAGAAATACAACAGGCATTCCCTCAAAAGAAAGAAGACATCTCATGCTTTGCCAGGGAAACATTACTGACCCTCCAGAATGACAGTGACGGTGTTAGGTCTGAATCCTGGACCCCCAGGGCAGAGGGCATTGTACTCGGCTGATCCGTTCCGGGGACAAGATTCGCATATCCCAGGGCCTCGATCGCCCCATCCCCTGCCCACAGTACAACAACATGTGGCCCGTGACAAGGACGACCCCAGCACATCCCGACACTGACCAAACCGGCTGTACAGGGGGCTGTCCAGGTAACACGTACCCAGGCGCTTGTCTGCAAGGATAACACTGAGTTTAGCTATAGTCAGACCAAACATAAAGTGATAAAATCAAGAGTCAACTAATAAATGACAATAATTCACTATCTTACAGAAATAAAACGAAAAAAAAAACACTAGCAGCTCATCAAGATGAAAGTGTAGAAGAAGACACATCAGCTAACCATTCAAGCATACTTCCTTGAACATTGGATGAAAAAGGTTACAATTGCACTTTCTGTATCTTTCACAAGTAAAACGTCTATCATCTCCTATCTAATGCTTTGTACCAAGACCTTTACATTTTGCCACTCACTGCCCAAGCTGTTGTAAATTCTAAGGAACCTTCAAATGGTTTCACCTTAGTTGGTTGATAATAACTTGACCTAAACAAATTTATGCAGACTCCTTTCTTTCATTTGGTTCCTTTAACAAAAATGTTACTTTCCACATTATTTCAGTTGTTCCACAATGTTATTTGTAGCAGGCTGGTCCTTACATTGA
This sequence comes from Acanthopleura granulata, assembly GCA_016165875.1. NCBI lineage: Eukaryota > Metazoa > Mollusca > Polyplacophora > Chitonida > Chitonidae > Acanthopleura > Acanthopleura granulata. The sequence continues at coordinate 204,662 of JABBOT010000005.1, forward strand.
CATGTTTACTGAGCTGCCATACATACATTCAGGGGTTTAGGGGTTTGACATACTCACCAACACAGCCTGTGCCTGTAGGGTTAAGTTCGTAGTTAGGGGGACACTGGCAAATGTAGCTTCCCTGTTTGTTTACACATGTCCCATACTGGCAGTTATCTTTGTTCACACACTCGTCAATATCTGCAGGTTGAAGAGGAACAATGCATTTCCCTGCCTGCACTGGTTCAAGTCCTCACACAGATACGGTGATATCACCCTTGTGGTTGGTGATTTGTAAACATTATTCCCCATTTTAGTCTAACAAATTCACTTCCATAAAGCAAAGAGGAGACAATATGAAATGATCACATACTGAGATGCTTGCCCAGTCTCTTGGTCAGTTTTGCCAGAGCTTCCTTAACAGATTTTTTTAACTGACTAAACAAAACTAATTATATGCACGCATTGGTTTAATATATTATTTGTAATTTTGACGGGCTTCCGTGGCTCAGTTAGTTAGCGACCAAGTACAGCATGATGACCCAGAAGCCTGCCATCAATGCGGTCGCTCTGATTTCAAGTTCAGCTCATGCTGGCTTCCTGCCAGCAACCTGTGGATGTGTTGTGGGTTTTCCCCGGGCTCTGCTCAGTTTTCTCCCACCATAATGATGGCCACCGTCGAATAAGTGAAATATTCTTGAGTTTGGCGTAAAACACCATTCCAATACTAAAATAAATTTTGATAACTGTTTGAACGTTCTGAAGTGTGAATTAATGAGTGACACTTGGAATACAATGAAATAAAACGTGTGAAGCGATGTAGACCGACATCTTGACTTGTTTCTGGTACCTGATATGTACCCATTCTTGTTTTCAGAAAAATAAACTGTTTATTTCAGGCATATTTGTGCAATCTGATCCCAGCTGAACACCTTGGAAACAGGAATGCTAAGTATCTGTGGGCCTAATTGGGAATTTGTGCTTACCTGTGCAATTGCCTCCAGTCACATCCAGCTTGAAACCAGAGTTACAAACACAGCGAAACATCCCAAATATATTTTCACACTGTCCATTAACACAGAGATTTCTGAACATGTCACATTCATCAATGTCTGTAATAAAATTAAACAACATTGATGAATGTTAGGCCACCAATTATGGTCACCTTTGTCGGTGCAACGCTGTAATCTGATGCAGGTTTTCCACTCCCAACCACACGCACACTCACTAAGCTCCTTGACTTTCTTAAGCACAGTAAAGGCACAATGTACAAATGTACAATATTAAAGCAAGTTTATTTACACTGTGCAATCTCTTACCACATGCAAACTTTACGATGTAAAAGAATGGGCAGTTGCCCTTTCTGTTTTGCACTTTTCTAAATCGCTATACACACACATGTACATAATACAGTTAGGTATACTATCCACATTTTGGGCTGCAGTGCCCTCACAGGCCCTGTCGTTGTCTGTAGGGGTGAAGCCCATGTCACACTCACACCATTAACCTCCAGGGAAGTTCAGACAGTACTTACCCCCACAGGCCCTATCGTTGTCTGTGGGGGTTAAGCACGTCACACTCACATCGGTAACCTCCAGGGAAGTTCAGACAGTACTTACCCCCACAGGCCCTGTCGTTGTCTGTGGGGGTTAAGCCCATGTCACACTCACATCGGTAACCTCCAGGGAAGTTCAGACAGTACTTACCCCACAGGCCCTGTCGTTGTCTGTGGGGGTTAAGCCCATGTCACACTCACATCGGTAACCTCCAAGGAAGTTCAGACAGAACTTACCCCCGCAGGCCCTGTCGTTGTCTGTGGGGGTTAAGCCCATGTCACACTCACATCGGTAACCTCCAGGGAAGTTCAGACAGTACTTACCCTCACAGGCCCTGTCGTTGTCTGTGGGGGTTAAGCACATGTCATACTCACACCGGTAACCTCCAGGGAAGTTCAGACAGTACTACCCTCACAGGCCCTGTCGTTGTCTGTGGGGGTGAAGCCCATGTCACACTCACATCGGTAACCTCCAGGGAAGCTCAGGCAGTACACTTACCCTCACAGGCCCTGTCGTTGTCTGTGGGGGTTAAGCACATGTCACACTCACACCATTAACCTCCAGGGAAGTTCAGACAGTACTACCCTCACAGGCCCTGTCGTTGTCTGTGGGGGTGAAGCCCATGTCACACTCACATCGGTAACCTCCAGGGAAGCTCAGGCAGTACACTTACCCTCACAGGCCCTGTCGTTGTCTGTGGGGGTTAAGCACATGTCACACTCACACCATTAACCTCCAGGGAAGTTCAGACAGTACTTACCCTCACAGGCCCTGTCGTTGTCTGTGGGGGTTAAGCACATGTCACACTCACACCATTAACCTCCAGGGAAGTTCAGACAGTACTACCCTCACAGGCCCTGTCGTTGTCTGTGGGGGTGAAGCCCATGTCACACTCACATCGGTAACCTCCAGGGAAATTCAGACAGTACTTACCCCCACAGGCCCTGTCGTTGTCTGTGGGGGTTAAGCACATGTCACACTCACACCGGTAACCTCCCGGGAAGTACAGACAGCACACTTACCCCCACAGGCCCTGTCTTTGTCTGTAGGGGTGAAGCCCATGTCACACTCACACCGATAACCTCCAGGGAAGCTCAGGCAGTACACTTACCCTCACAGGCATTGTCGTTGCCTGTGGGGTTAAGCCCATGTCACACTCACATCGGCAACCGCCAGGGAAGTTCAGACAGTACTTACCCTCACAGGTCCTGTCGTTGTCTGTGGGGGTGAAGCCCATGTCATACCCACACCGGTAACCTCCAGGGAAGTTCAGACAGTACTTACCCTCACAGGCCCTGTCGTTGTCTGTGGGGGTGAAGCCCATGTCACACTCACACCGGTAACCTCCAGGGAAGTTCAAACACTGGCCATTCTCACACAGACTCGGGTTCAGGCTACACTCATCCACATCTACAACAACACCAAGCTAGGCCATAATGTTGCTACTTGTACAAGTACAGGAGGTCTACGCATGTTCATATCATAAGCCACATCCATGCAATCAAAATTGTCCATGTTGTCAACAATGTCCATATAATCAGCAAGTAATGTCTATATTAATCAGCAATGTGCATGTAACCAGCAATGTCCATGTCATCAGCAATGTCCACATAATTAGCAATGTTCATGTCATAAGCAATGTCCATGTAATCAGCAAGTAATGTCTATATTAATCAGCAATGTGCATGTAACAAGTAATACCCACATCATCAGCAATTTCCATGCCATCAGCAATGTCCACATATTCAGCAAAATCCATGTCAATGTTCACATCATAAGCAATGTCCATGCGATCAACAACGTCCATGTAATCAACAATGTAAAATATAATCAGCAAGTAATGTCTATGTTAATCAGCAATATTCATGTCATTAGCAATGTACAGGTAATCAGCAATTTCCAAGAAATCACCAATTTCCAAGAAATCACCAATGCCCATGTAGTCAGCAATGTTCAAGTAAACAGCAATGTTCAACGAATCAGCAATGTCCATGTAATCAACAGTGCCCGATTAAACATGCCCATGTATTCAGCAATGTCCACATAAACAAGAATGGCCATGTAATCAGCAATGTCCATGCCATCAGCTATGTTCTCGTGTTCAGCAATGTCCATGTAAACAGCAATGTCCATGTAATCAGCTGCGTCCATATAATCAGCAATGTCCATATAATCAGCAGTGCCCACATAATCAGCAAATGTTCATGTTATCAGTAAGTAATGTCCATGTAATGAACAATGCCCATGTAATCAGAATGTAATGTTTATGTTAATGTTAAATGTTTTGTGTTAATCAGCAACGTGAATGTAATCAACAATGTCCATGTAATCACCAAAGTCCTTGTGATCAGCAATGTCTACGTAACCACCAATGTCCTTGTCATGTGATCAACAATGTCCACATATTCAGCAATGTCCATGTAATCAGCAATGTCCATGTAATCAGGAATGTCCATGTAATGAGCAATTCCCATGTAATTAGCAATGTCCATGAAAACAGCAGGTAATGTCTATGTTGATCAGTAATGTGCAAGTAATCAACAATGTCCACGTGATCAACAATGTCCACGTGATCAACAATGTCCAAGTAATCAAAATGCCAATGCGATCAGTAATGTCCACGTGATCAGGAATGACCATGTAATCAGAAATGTCCATGTATTCATGCGTACATGTCAATGGGTAATAAAGAGCAACTATATGAAATCATTACTGTGACTCACGGACATGAAGGCATATATACAGTGACTAGGTCAGTCAATTTCATCACTTTTATAAAACATGCTTAATGCATGAACATGCAGAGGTAAGGATTGCGTATCAGCGATCATCTATACTGACCCCTGCACTCGTATCCATCTCCACTGAAACCTCCGTCACAAACACACCTGAAGCTGCCGTCTGTGTTAATACAGGCTGCATCTGGATCACAACCTCCGTTACCACGCAAACACTCATTGGAATCTGAATAACAGAGTACAACATGACAGATACTTTATTTCAAGAACTTTACACTGTGAAATGGGACAGCACAAAGTCACTACACACAGAACTGGACAGACCATGGGCAAGGGTCAGCTGTTGTCTCATACTGTATGCTGATCATGTACATGCAAGTGTAGCTAGGAATAGCAATTTGCTGCAAATTCCTGACTGATTTGGCTTGATTATCCAGAGATTTATAAAACTGAAGTTTCATTAAAATTTAAATACTGCTTTCTACATCATAAATTTTATGCAAATTAAGGATAACAACTCAAGTTAAAGTAGGGACTTATTTGGGTGAGGTCTGGACATGTGGAGTCTTCAAAGTCATGTCTGTAGAAGGATAAACAACTGTCATACAGTAAACATCTACTATCAATCTGTCAACTTACTTTTGTAAAACAAATTTATAAGCAAACAAACAGATTTGTAAGATAAAAAATAATAATTTTTCAGAATAGAGGTCTGATACAGAAATGTAAAATATATGTAATGCTTATGAAACTGCTGGTAACAAACCTAGACAGACCAAGCCATCACCAGTGAAGCCCAGCTTACAGTCGCATTTGTAGGATCCCTGAGTGTTGATACAGAGAGCATTCTCATCACAGGCGCCTTCCAGAGACCCACACTCGTCCAGGTCTGTCAGTGCAAACAGAAAGGTAGTCTGATATTGTATCTATTCCATGGAGTTATGGTTATTTGAGATCAAGGTAATCTTATGAAGAAAACATACAATCAAAACACCGGTAATATTCCATTCAAACTTCAATTGCATAATGAAATGATCCATCTCTATGGGTGGAGAAACTCTAGACTTAATTATATTTTGGACATAATCTTGACATATTGTATACATATATTTAACATGAATTATTCCAACTCTGTGCACTAAGGATTTGTCATTGTGATACCCTGGTCTACTATTATGTATGTATATATACATCATTCTATGTCTACCACGGAATGTAATATTCTGAAGTTATTCACAAAAACTTACACATTTCACCAGCCGACCATGGACACTATACATGCACATATATGGGTACCTGTACAGCCTGGGGTTCCTGATTTGACTGAGTAACCTATGTCACAGCTACACACAAATGATCCAGGGCTGTTCTGACAACGGCCGTTCAGGCAAAGGTTCCTGTTCAGTCTGCACTCATCCACATCTTGAAACAGAAACAGGTACATGTACTCACAAATTCTGGCTTATATGTTCTACCAGCTTCACACTAATGCCTTCAGCCAGCAGGACTTCTTGTTTTCAGATCAATCTGTACTGACCTATTCCTGCCACCAAAAGATGTACATGTACCCTTAATTGATCAAAGTTTAACTTTTTAAGTGGATGATTTGTTCAATCTGAGGGAAACAGTATTTCGTTGCTGTTTACTTTTGTATGTGTGTTTCTTTTCCTAAACAGAAATCAAAATAACTGGAGAGTATAAGACACCAACCAGACATATTTAACACCTACAGACCAAAGATTAAAACAAGGGAAGTATTTTCAATGTGTGCAATTCAGATTATGGATTATATTTTGTATTTGTGCCCACCCAAAGACACTTGCGCTGGGGAGCAAGTCCAAAACAGGATTTACTTGCCCGACGCTGATTTCACTTACATTTGGAGAGCGGGCAAGTGTTAAGTCACACCACTGAAATTGATACTACAAATTATGCATCCCTAAGTAGTCTACACTTGCGTTTCGTTGAATTCCGACAAAAACTGTAGGAAGAGCAGCGTTTTGAAAAAGTTAACACATTCTGTAAAAAGAGGCACCCAGAGGAAAACATGACCATCGAAATGGAAAATCGATACTACAAATTATGTGTTTTGAAGGAAAAGTTAACAGACGAAGAACCGACAGACATACAGACGGCTGGTTGCTGGACAACTTGCTGACAGATAACTTCTTCTTGTCTTTGACCAGTAGAGCTAACAATAGGTCTGCCAATGACCAGGCTTTTAAAATGGAAACCAAGAAGTGCCTGACTTCGAGACAAGACTATCACTGAGCAAGAAATAGGAGCTGAGATATGGTGCAACAGCTGTGTCAGCAACTCTACCATTATTAACTTCACTTGAAAAAAACAACACAACAAGTCAACATTCAATATGAGAGAGTGACTCACCTATGCAGAGCTTCTGATCTGGCGACGGCATCCAGCCTCCAGTGCAGATGCACCTGTATGAGCCAGGTAAATTAGAACAGCGATTTCCTTCACAAATGTCTGGCGTTTCTTTACACTCATCCACATCTGAGGAAATTACGACACATTGGATCAATAAACAGAAAAATCTACTTAGGTGTATTAATCATTTACAGTGGCCAGAATATGGTCTACAAAAGCTGTAATCCTACAAAACAATTTATAAAAATAATCCAAATACAACCTGGTTTTTCACTTAGGAAAGAAAGAATAAACTTTCAAGTTCTAACTTAAAACTGGGAAAATCCTGTCTTTGTATCCTTGGGGAAAAGACTCCCTGACAGTTTCATTACAGTAAATATACATTAACAAAGTAATATGTGATTTCTTAATCATGGGGCTATATAAAGAATCAACAAACATGTACAATATAGGTTTCATTCATTTATACAAACGAATGGCACATTACCATTCTGTCTTTATACCAGTGAAGCTTGGTCTTACCTCCACAGCTCCTGTGATCTGGCATGAGGAGGAAGCCTGGGTTACAGCCACACAGGTGACTGCCTGGTGTGTTAATACACAGAGCCTGGCAGCCTCCATTCCCCTCCAAACACTCGTCAATATCTGAGCAGACAAACAAACCAGTCACATGGCCAAGTCATCATCAAAGACTAGCAAATCAACATTTTAACCAGACAATTACCTGTCCTATCATACAAGCAAATCTTCAATTTTTACATTAAAGATTTTATTAGTTGACCCAATAGATTGAGAACAAATTGTTTTGGTCACTAAACTAGGTGAAGACCCATGTGTACGCTGGGCCATATGTGCCCTGTGTACAAAAATCATTACCTGAACATATAAATTACTACATATCCAAAGATATATCCTTGCAATTACAAAAGAATCAACATAAAACACCACCAAAGCTGAAAATCATCTACAAGTAATAGAGTAGCAAGTCACGAGTCTGTTGGAGGTTTGTGTGATGTGTGGACTTGACAGGATTCGTAGCAAGTCACGAGTCCGCTGGAGGTTTGTCTGATGTGTGGATTTGACAGGATTCGTAGCAAGTCACGAGTCCGCTGGAGGTTTGTCTGATGTGTGGACTTGACAGGATTCGTAGTCACGAGTGTCCCTGGAGGTTTGTCTGATGTGTGGATTTGACAGGATTCGTAGCAAGTCACGAGTCCGCTGGAGGTTTGTCTGATGTGTGGACTTGACAGGATTCGTAGCAAGTCACGAGTCCGCTGGAGGTTTGTCTGATGTGTGGACTTGACAGGATTCGTAGCAAGTCACGAGTCTGTTGGAGGTTTGCCTGATGTGTGGACTTGACAGGATTCGTAGCAAGTCACGAGTCCGCTGGAGGTTTGCCTGATGTGTGGACTTGACAGGATTCGTAGCAAGTCACGAGTCCGCTGGAGGTTTGCCTGATGTGTGGATTTGACAGGATTCGTAGCAAGTCACGAGTCCGCTGGAGGTTTGTCTGATGTGTGGACTTGACAGGATTCGTAGCAAGTCACGAGTCCGCTGGAGGTTTGTCTGATGTGTGGATTTGACAGGATTCGTAGCAAGTCACGAGTCCGCTGGAGGTTTGTCTGATGTGTGGACTTGACAGGATTCGTAGCAAGTCACGAGTCCGCTGGAGGTTTGCCTGATGTGTGGACTTGACAGGATTCGTAGCAAGTCACGAGTCCGCTGGAGGTTTGTCTGATGTGTGGACTTGACAGGATTCGTAGCAAGTCACGAGTCCGCTGGAGGTTTGCCTGATGTGTGGACTTGACAGGATTCGTAGCAAGTCACGAGTCCGCTGGAGGTTTGTCTGATGTGTGGACTTGACAGGATTCGTAGCAAGTCACGAGTCCGCTGGAGGTTTGTCTGATGTGTGGACTTGACAGGATTCGTAGCAAGTCACGAGTCCGCTGGAGGTTTGTCTGATGTGTGGACTTGACAGGATTCGTAGCAAGTCACGAGTCCGCTGGAGGTTTGTCTGATGTGTGGACTTGACAGGATTCGTAGCAAGTCACGAGTCCGTTGGAGGTTTGTCTGATGTGTGGACTTGACAGGATTCGTAGCAAGTCACGAGTCCGCTGGAGGTTTGCCTGATGTGTGGACTTGACAGGATTCGTAGCAAGTCACGAGTCCGCTGGAGGTTTGTCTGATGTGTGGACTTGACAGGATTCGTAGCAAGTCACGAGTCCCTGGAGGTTTGCCTGATGTGCCTGATGTGTGGACTTGACAGGATTCGTAGCAAGTCACGAGTCCACTGGAGGTTTGTCTGATGTGTGGACTTGACAGGATTCGTAGCAAGTCACGAGTCCACTGGAGGTTTGTCTGATGTGTGGATTTGACAGGATTCGTAGCAAGTCACGAGTCCACTGGAGGTTTGTCTGATGTGTGGACTTGACAGGATTCGTAGCAAGTCATGAGTCTGCTGGAGGTTTGCCTGATGTGTGGACTTGACAGGATTCGTAGCAAGTCACAAGTCTGCTGGAGGTTTGTCTGATGTGTGGATTTGACAGGATTCAGAACTGACAAAGAGTGTTCCAGCACAGACTGGCCACAATTCATGATCAACAGCTGTATGTCAACACCCTTGGCCCAGTGAACACCGTCAAGGCCTAATGAAATGCAAGAAGTTTGCTACCGGTGAGCCAGTGAGAATATTAGCCTGGATGATGCTGTATGAGTGCTTGAAAATGCCATATTTAAATGATGAAGAGAACAACTTTAAGATTGCGGAAAGGAGAAATTTGGAAGAAGTGAAAGATATTACTAAAAGAAAATACATTTTGTGGGAACTCAAGTTTCACAAACACTTATTAAGGTTTCCAGCCTACACTTTCAGTGAATTAGTGTTCTCTAGTAAACATAAAAAGTTACATGATGAAAATAGAAATATTTCTGAAAATTTTCATATTTACTTGTAGCTTTGAAATGTTAAATACACTGCATACAAGATCATTAGAGGCTGAAAATGAAATCAAAGTTCCAATGGGAAATAACTCTAACCAACACAGGTGGTCTTCAGCTCGTTGGGTTGGAATCCCTCCAGGCAAATGCACTGATAACCTCCCATGAAATTCTCACAGAGCCCATTGGAACACAGGCTGCTGGCTGCAGAGCACTCGTCTATGTCTGCAAAAGTTGATTGAAATGGCACAGTTACATTTAAAATTCAAGAAGAGAGAACAAAATTTTCATGACAGGCTTTCATAGCATTAATTGGGTTCACCCTGTACTGAAATCCTTTGCCTTAATTTTGGCACAACCAAAATTCAAAGGCACATTTTCACTCATTTAAGCCATTAAATATACCAACTGGACTGAACTTGTAAACAGTTCACCAAGTTTGGGAGGCGAATCCCTTTTTTTTTTTTCACATTTAAATTCAATGGTAAAAGGGGATGAGGCATATGATGGCTAATTTGGGTGTTCTGTATTTTGGGCATGCATTTTTATTGTTATTGAAAATGTGTAATCCAAAGCTCACATTAAAAAATGTACAATTATTTTGACATGTCCTTACTTCTTTACTTAACTCTAAATTCTGCATCAATGATGGCTAATTTGGGTGTTCTGTATTTTGGGCATGCATTTTTATTGTTATTGAAAATGTGTAATCCAAAGCTCACATTAAAAAATGTACAATTATTTTGACATGTCCTTACTTCTTTACTTAACTCTAAATTCTGCATCAATGAAAAGCCTTTAATATGGATGTTACACTCCACGGGCGTGACATACCTTTACAGTACCTGCCGTCTGGGGTGAGTTCATGACCATCAGGGCACTCGCAGTGGGAGCTCCCTGGAGTGTTCACACAAGTACCCCCGCGACACAGGCCAGGGTGGTCCACACACTCGTCTATATCTGTTGTCAACAGCCACAACACTCACATATACAGTTGTTGGTCAAAAAGTCAGGTTCAAAAACCAAACATTAGTAAGGTTTAGAGAAGAGAAGAAGCCTAGACATGTATATGAGCATACTGTACTTCTCAAAACCTAACTCTAGTCAAAACAAGACTAGAGTCAAAACAAGACTAGTCAAAACAAGACTAGAGTGACTTTTTACAAAAACATCTATCAAAGATTGTCCCAAATCAGACTTACACTCTTTTCAACACTAACCAGGAAGCAATCGGAGATTGCAAAAATGTCTGTCCCCCTCCCTCAAGAAAAATAAAAATATAGCACAGTCAGCCATTGCAAAGTATTTAATATATTTTTCCTTTTTCACTTGTGTGCAAATGCACAATCTGCATCAGACATACTTCACAGAGGTACAGACTCAATAACATGATGGAAAAATGCATGGCAAGAAAAACAGCATGGGAAGGTTACAATTTGTACAACTTTCTTTGTGTTGGTGAACACTAACTCAAGTGAGGAACTGGGTCTCCACAGAAAATCAGCAATATGCAGAACGGCAGACAACTTCTAAAATAGACTGAAATGTGAAAAAGTAACTGGACAATGCACAAGTTCAAGTAAGTTTGCACACTTTGAGTGAGTTTGAGAATCCTATGCCTGCCTAATAGTTGCCGAGATATGCTAGGCACAAAGTTGAGAAATATGTGCAAGGGCAGATAACTCTTAAAACAGATTGAAATGTCTGACAGCTGAACCTGACAGTGCACAACTTCAAGTCGTTTTGCACACTTTGTGTGGGTTTGAGAATCCCAAGCCTAACAGTTGCCAACATATGATCTGCACAAAGTTGACAAATATGGTCAAGGGGAGATAACTCCTAAGAGGCCGAAACGTGAAAAAATAACCTGACAATGCACAACTTCAGGTCATTTTACACACTTTTGTGAGTTTAAGAATGCTGTGTGTAATAGTTGCCGCGATATGCACCGCACAAAGTTGAGCCGGGCAGACAGATGGAAGGAAAAAGCGATTGCTATATACCAGCCTTCACAGGCTAAAAGAACTTCATGGATAACTTGGCAACAGGAACTTTGAAATGATACTGATATTTACAGATCAAGCCATGCAACATGTTGTACACTTGTGTGCCAGCTTCAAAACATGGAGCAGCAAAAGAAACATAGAGCAGATAACATTTTGCTGAACTTTTGCACACATTACATTTAAGCCCTCTTACAAGGATATACCCTTCTCTAATATAGCTTGTACAGCAGGCTGATTAGATATTGAAAAATTCCAAGAATATTTAGAAGATTTACTGCATGCCCAGTCAACATTGGGAGATGATTGGACTATTGATTTCACCTATATCACTGGTGATTTGCCCTGTATCATGCATGTCTCTATCTATATCACAACTGATTTACCCAGTATCACATGTGACTTATCCATACCACGAGTGACTATACCTACATCGTGAGTGATTTGCCTAGCATCTGGCATGACTTACCCATATCACAAGTGACTTACCCAGTATCAAGCGTGACTTACCCACACAAAAGTGACTCTACCTATATCACGGGTGACTACCCCAGTATCGTGCATGACTTACCCATACACATCTGCTCCATCATGACTGCCTCAAACCCATCTAGACATTCACAGCGGAAACCACCCGGCTGGTTGATACAAGTGCCATTGGCACAGATCCCAAACGAAATACGACACTCATCAATGTCTGTTAACATAAAATCACACACGCTGGAGATACCAATGTAAGAAGGCATATGTGTGGCCTCATCGAAATCGGACAAACACAATACTCCCCTGACCAATGTTTGTTCACCTTTACACGACGGCGGCCAGTGTTATGGTGGCAGAAAGCCAGACGGTGCCCGCGGAAAACCCATGACCATCTGGTTGCTAGCAGACCTTTCCACTTATGGCTGGAGAACAAGTCAGCATGAGCTCAACTTAAACTCACAGCATATGCATTGACAAAGTTCCTGGGTTATTGTGCTTATCACCTCGGTCATGGAGTCTCTTTACCATTACAGAAGACACATATATATCAATATATCTGAATAACCAGGGGTTGGACAACAATGAAAACCTGATAAACATTGATACTGTACTCCTTATTATCCAATAAACATGACAGCCTCGGCACTTACCAGTATCAACATTTGATTTAATCCATCTCAAATGACATATACATGTAACCATTGTCTGTATCTGACAAGCAAGTCAATGTACTCCTCAACACCTACCAATACAGATAAGACATGACATGCTAGTACATGTGTATTTATGCATTAATTTAGTTATTCATCTGATTGATTTTTCGTCTGCTCTACATTTATTTACCAAAACTGCATCAGTTGTTTTCAGTACCATAACAGATCCTCATGTCAGACTTCAAGAGCACTGTCAGAATTTATTTATTAATTTTTTCACCAGACTCAGACACTAAACCACACTCATTAAACCTTCAAGTATTAAATTGGTTTCAAATGGCTGTCCTCTCACCTGTGCAGTTCCTGCCTGTGTCGTCCAATGCATAGCCCTTCTCACAGACACAGGTGTAGCTGCCCACTGTGTTACGACAGCGACCATTGACACACAGGTTAGGGAACGTCATGCACTCATTGATGTCTGAAACAGTCAAGGAGGTCCAGAGAACAAGGATGAGTCTGACATTGCCATTTCTTGCCAATTACATAAAGAAATCATGGTTCTGCCTTTCACACATAGATGCCATGCAGTAATGTATTGTAATTAGTAATTTCCTTTAATGACATGGACTATGCATTTCAGACATTTTAAATACTTCAGACAATCTAAAACCTAGCCGCTAGCCATTAGGTGCTTCAGTTTAAATGGACAGCTGAGCTCAACAAAAACGTTTACCCGGGCACTGACGCCACTTTCCTTCACACTCAGATTACCTCGCCTTACTTTGTAACAGTTAATTAAAAACTATTTCTTTACGTCTAATATTTTCTAAAATCTTGTTTCACAAGTCCAATTTTCCACTTTTGAGAGGTTGGAGGATGTTTTGTAGTAGCTGCTCACAACCCAACACATTTGACCAATAATGTAACTTTAAATATGGAGTAACGAGCAAGAGCATCTGAAAATGAAACAAATTTCTTTTTACACTTTTGTTTTCATTTTCTACCACTTCTAATCAGTATTTATGATTTCTTGTTGCTGTACTTCCTACCTGTCATGATGTCTTCTCCTGGCCTGCCATTTGGTCCATACCCATTCTTGATACCACACAGTAATTTGGACTCCTCTGTAAACAATGCACATATGTGGTGACATCATTGTTTTAAGGGAATTAAAAACTATAACTGGATTACGTAATATCATCAGAGAGCAGTAAAGAAAGATATGTGAAGAAACTTAAAGCTGACACATAAGAACCAAACCACATTTAAATATGACTTTCATTTAGCTTTTCTCAGATCATCTTCCAAATGACAAGACTGGTCAATCATTTTGGTTAAGCACCTGGAGATCACCTGTGTGTTACAGATCCATGACTCATTGTTTTGTTTCCTTAACTGATTAGTGTTCTACGCCATAATCAAGACTATTTTACTTATACAAAGATGGCCAACATTATGACCTTCCACAGGTTGCTGGCAGACATTCACATATACTACCAGCAAGGAAGCAGCTCTCGAATCCTTGTGCTGAGCTAGCATGCTATCCACTCTACAACAGACACCCTGAAACATCATTGATATTAAGGATCACCATGGAAAAATCAACTTGCCAGCCCTTACCTGTATTGGGTCTGGGGCACTGCTGACAGGGTGTACCCCAAGCCTTGCCAATAGAACAGCAGCACACAGCCTTCATGTAGAGTCCAGGGGAGGGGGCAGAGCAGTAGCCCGACCGATAGTCAAGGTAACACACGTCTTGACGCATGTCTAACACAAAAACATCAACATAATGCACAGTTTATGTAAGGGTTTTAAATTCAAACTAGAGCCCAAGGGCTGTAAAATGGGTCTCCTGCTCTTCTAATTTTATTCTTCTCATAAATAGCGACCAGTTGTCTTCCAGTACAATTTGTTGGTCTTCTCCACGCACAAAGTGCCTATTTGTTATTCTGTCTGTAACAGGGACCCAACAGCAGTACTTTGCACAAGTCTGTGGCGATCTTTTCTTCCCCAGCTCATGTCATGTCTCTATAATGGGCCTCTGGAGATTCTCACCAACAGACCCACAAAACGTGTAGGAAGCATACTAAATCTGAAGTATTAAGAAGCATACATGCTAGAAAACACCAGGTATGTAACATTTAGACAATGGTTCGTGATGACATAAAAACCAACACTAGCAACAGTCAGAAGGCTTTGGCTTTGGCCTTTAAAAACCTTCCAGTTCATTCAGGATAAAATTATAATGACCAGCAAACATTTTTGCTTATAATTCTCATCACATTCAGTGTTTAAGCATATTATTAGTAACAAACTTGCTGAGTGACAGGGCATGGAAATATATGTGGTCAGTAATTCTTGGCTGATGCCTCCGGCAATTTGAGGGTTTCACTATGAGTCGATATTTCCGTATCTTGTCGAGCAGTAGCTGTGCAGCCAATTTATCCCACATCAGATGCTCAAAACAAGACTGAAATCTATTTCTTTAATACAAAAAGGTGATGTGAGTACTATCACTTCATAACCTCACTGACAGAGTTATGTGAGCAATCCTTTCATGATGTCGTAACATTTCCCTCACTGTTGCATCACACTGTAACTGTTACGTCAAGGCGTTCCCCCCACCAACGAGTCAAACGGTGCATATGGCATCTGCTGCAGGATTAGGAAATGTAAAAGTCTCTCACAAGATCATGGCTGTCCAATTAAAAATAGGGCATTTTGTTTGATGCAAGATAAATGTATATGATACACTATTAAAGGAGTCTTTTGTCAAGCTACTCACCTATGCACCTTCTCTTGGTGGAGTCGAGGCTGAGGCCGTCCGGACAGGTACAGGTAAACGAGCCCTCGGTGTTCACACATTTTCCTCCCCCTTTACACAGCCCCGGGAATACCTCACACTCGTTCACATCTGATACAGGTACAACACACAGAGAAAGGTTAGTTAACTTAGAAACACATTCCTGCTTCAGTCATGAAGATCAAATCTGAAATGAGTAAAATTAAATGTATTTAATATTTACTGAATCAGTATCTAAAATGTTATTCTTTCAATAATGGGTTGATTTCTGTGATATCTTCACTGCTGATCACAAGTAACACTTCCAACCACAGTATTGGTGTGGCAGAATTGCATTTGTAGTAAATTAGTATCACTCAGATTAATACAAGCTACACTTGTGGCTAAATTATGAAACAAAGCTTCCAACAAAACTGAAAAGAATTCTGGAATTAATTTTCAACTAAGCAGAATAATAGGCCACCAGAACATGTGTGGTGATGAAAACACTACTGGTATAATACATTTGCAAAAAGCTTAAGGGATTACTGCTGTAGATTAACTTTATCTCAAAGAGGTAGTCAGACCTGGACTTTCAGGCTTACCCAAACATGTCACACCGTTCTGAAAATGGAACCCTGCTGGGCACTTCCTGGCCTCTGGTAATGAAAGCAAACACACAAGAGGCCATCATTAAACATCTGTCTGTTGGGTGAAACCTCACTCTCCTTCCAAACAAGGCTGTAATCCAAAATTTTTATTGGCTCTTTCACAGCAGCATTTTTTTTCTTCTTATTCCTCTTATAGTATATTTGTTTTTAAAATACTTATCTTTTTCAGTAGCCTAAATAAAAAACTAGAATTCTCTAAAGGCTGTCCCTATTTTCCTGAAACGGTTGGGTAACACTTGAAGAACTTTTCAAGTATGGCCTAATAGTTAGCTACAGTACCTATGAACCAATGTTTTAGGACAAAAAATACGATGACTTTTATAACTGGTGATGGAGAGTTTGAATGATTGTCTGTCATCGCTTTTTACAAAACCCACTTAGCAGATTTTGCTCATCAGTAACCCAGGATGCATTACGACATTTTGGTGTTTGTCCAACATTGAAATTAGAGCTCTAACCCACCTCCACAGCAAATGAAAATCTTAATTATGCCTGATTACCTCCGGCCACACAAGGCTCACATGGGCTGCCCCAGGCCACCCCAACACTACTACAGCATTCCTCCTTCAGGGACAGCGAGTTGATGTTGTCCTCACACACTCCATCACGGATGGTCATCCAGCAGGCTCCACGTCTGTTGTCTGGCACAGCAGAACAATCAACAGGTAAGTGTGTTGCATCGTGGACAACAGAAAAGAAAGTCTCAGCTAATTGAACCAATTTTATTCGTGTACTTATTTATCTATTTATTTATCTGATAGGGTTTAACGCCGTACTCAAAAATATTTCACTTATACAAAGACGTCCAGCATTACAGTGGGAGGAAAACCACAACCATGCACACTTGGTCGCAAACTTTCCTACCACCCGTACTTGCTGCCAGATCTTCCCACCTATGGCCAGACAGGAAGCCAGCATGAGCTTGAGGCTCCTGGGTCATTGCAAAACTTCTACATAAAGAAATGCTGCCTTTGAAGACTGTATAGAAGGCTGCAACTCAACACATACATATGCAGTTCAAAACAAAGCTGAATCAGTACATCTGAATTTCAATCCAAATACCATGGAATATTCAATAAAAGCATAAACACGAGAGAAATCCACCCTCATCCTGACAAAACCAAAAACAAAATTTCTTGACCCTTGCTGCCGATAATTCAAATTCTGAATGCACTCTAATGATATAAGTACTCTCATGTATGGCAGGGAAATTTTTAGTACATGTTGTACACATTAGCCAATACAAATCTGCCCACACACAAAAGACCTCAAAGACCATTCTGAACGCACAAATCTTCAGAGAATTACTAATTCTTCTACCTTCTTATACGTTTGCAAGATGCTTATTCAAACATGTTCTGAAGGCTTTATTCTGTGAAGAAAATTATACTTTTTGTGAACACTGAAATTGGCAAACACATCCAAAGCCGTTTTGCCTCCAAAATCATAAACTGCAATGAAGGTTGCTCTTTCAGATAACAATAGGTTGAGGAATGAGGGAATATAAATTTTATCCTAATTCACCTTTCCTGCTGATAACTTACCCACACATACCCGGCCTGAGGAGTCCAGTGTCATCCCAGGCAGGTTACACTCACAGCGAAAACTCCCCGGGTTGTTCACACAGATTCCATTTACACAAGGATTCGGCCCAGTCCGGCACTCATTTATATCTGATAATCAGAAACAGACACAATTTAAATACTAGAGCTGCCCGCAGTTTTAAGGCTTCCAAGCTGTCTTCACACCCGGTTTTCTGTTTTTCCATCAGTAGAGACTTTTTGCAGGACAATGCACCATTAGTTGTCCAGCACTGCGATGCTGGTATTGTGAGAAATGTGGCTGAATTTATACACTGTATATCCAGCATACAGCCTGTGCCTGTCTAAATCTCCCAAATAAAGCAATCTGTTGTTTGACAACAGTTGAAGCCCTACAAAGTTTTAAATAACATATAGTGCATATGGAGTCCTTTGCACTCAACAGTTTTCAGCTTTATAGCTGTAAAGTTTTTCTCTCATGTGACCTTCTGCTAATATGGATCGACTTGCAGTTTTTGCATTTTGCCACAACATTATAATTTGGCAGAGAATAAAGCAAAACAGTCATGATCAGAACGTCAACCTCTGTTGAGTAGCATGCCTTCAATATTCCTATATTCTTCCTAGCCATCAATATGCATGTAGCTGCACTGTAAATAAGTACTTGGACATTTGCCAAACACAGTCAATTGGCATTTTGATAGCTGCTGAAGCAATACAAGTTTTGTACCTACAAACATAGCTCAGAAGGAAGCTTGTACGCGGTCAAGGAGAGAACTTTTGCTGCAGTGAATAAAACCGCTTAAAAAGCTCATCTCCCCTCTCGTCAGAAAGAGTTACATGCCATCTGTGGATTGTACTTTTATATATTGACTTACTATATGGGTTACCAATTTTGAAGCCCAACAAGTACTGTATTTATTAACACAGCACCATAATTTTCGGCACATCGACAGACGATCAAGTGCCCTTTCTACTCACCAATTTTCAGCGGTTTTATGTTATGTTACCTGCTAGATTAAACTTTCTTACTATACCAATCGCAATTCTCTGATGCCAGCAGTATTCTGTCAGTATGTTTCCAAAAACAAAAAATGTTTTTTTCACAATTTTCAACTTTAGTTGCTAACTGTCGCAAAACTACAGAAAATCCCCAAAAAAAACAAACGACAAGAGATTCATTATCAAAAGCTTGACCATTACAAAGTTCAGTTCTTTCGGTGTTAAATTTCAAACATTTTCGGTCACATGACAAATATGCAAAGAAGCAAACTTTCACAGTTTTTCAGATAGAAACATGAGCTCCGCATTTTATATTTGCCTCATCACGTTCCATCAGCATATTAAATTTCAGAGCAATCGGTTTGGCCATTCTTAAGAAGGAGATGTTTAAAGATGTTCATATGATGTCAACATGGCAGCAAAAAAAGGTCATACAGACACTTTGAAATTAGGCAGTAAAGTTTTCCCATAGATAGTATCTAAGACCTAGTATTGCTTAACTGTGTGGCTATTACAGTTTTCATACAGTTCCAAAAAACGAGTGGCAGAGAAAAATAATAATAAGGAGAATAATAATCCATACAATAACATTAGGCTTTCCAAGCTGTCAGCCTGGCAGCCTAATATTAATTCTGTACAATCAATATATATATATATATACCAGTATAATAATAATCTAATGACACTCCTCAGTTTGCATCAAATATGTCAGTTTGCATGAAAATATGATAACTAAAGTTCACTATCAAGGCAAATATTCCCAATGTTATTCTTTGATATTCTGATCTTACAGTCAACAATTTTTCTGTTATAAATTTAAATGTCAAACATTATTTTCCAATAAATTTAATGTTACACATCTCCAATACCCTTTGCGAACATCCAGCCATACAGCCATGACAGCCTGTTTGCTTTAGACATGTTAGAACAAGCCTGCAAATAAGCAGCCTGACAAGGATATTGGCAGGCTTCAAATTCCCTCTTTTCAGGTACAAATTAAGTGGTGCGTAACAAACTTCACCCGTAGATAACGTAGGGAATATTCATCATATTGCTTTGATTAAACAGGTTTTACAATTTGTCATCTACCTCTCAACAAGTTTTTTGCACGCCTGCCAGAAGTGAAAATCAACAAGCATATTTGAACCTGTGCAACATATGAGAATATGCAGCTATTATATGTCTGGTATACGTCCAGTGTTTACCTTCACACATGCGTGTGGATGCGATGAACTTGTAGCCTATAGGACAAATACACTGGTAACTGCCTGGGGTGTTCCTACACTGTCCCCCGTCACACAGCAGCCGATTCACGTCACACTCATTCACATCTGGAAACAAGATCAACATGTATCACTGAACTTCTCAGAATGCACACATCACACTTACCAACCATAAATAAAAAACATAATTTGCTTAACTCCCTTTGCAAAAAAGACATGCTAACATAAACTACAGTGACCTATACCTTTTTGGAAAACACCCATCTGTAGCTATATCAAGAAATGTAATACGACAGCTCTTAATTTCACCTCTGAACACTTTGTTGGTAACTGTTCTTGCTTGAGCTGATCATTATTAACATCAAGAAAACACATACATGTAGTATGTCACAATCCAATTTCTCCAAATCTCTTGAATCATTATTTAACAATATCTTATCTATGACAGCACAGTATGTATTTGCCCGCTGACCTCTGCAGACTTTTCCCGTCCTGTCCACCTCGTAGCCGACATTACAGATACACCTGTAGCCAGCCAGCAGGTTCTCACACACTCCATTGGGACATAGGTTGGGCATCAGTACACACTCGTTGATATCTGAACAGGCACAAACAACAGCTGGCATATATATAATTCAGTACATAATGATATTTTGCTGATACAGGCAGTTGAATTCGAAGAAAAAAACAATCCATTTAAGGAGTCTGAGGAAAAAATTAAATACTGTTATCCTAAAATATTTATATGCAATAATACATGCAAACTTGGACGTCAATCTATTAATATTTGTAAGCAGCTGAAGGCTTACCATACTCTTTACTATAACTGGAAGGTGGTCTGAGAAGGAGCTAAGAAAATACATTAAAACTTCATGAACATGCTTTGAGCTAAAAGTGCACTTTTCAATCCCTCCCTATCCACCAACAGAGCTTCTGGCCACCAATGAATCACTTCAGTTCACCACATATAGCACCTGAGTTAAGACCACTGTTGTTAGAGAATGGTATAGTTTTATGTATTTCAGGAACATTGGATTGTGTCCCGCTAACCTTGCTACCATCTGAGGCGCTTAAGGTGGCAAATAACAAACATCGGGGGAATGATGTCAGCTCACCTTTGCCCTTGAAGTCCATGCCAGGACCATAGGGGCAGAGTTTCTTGTAGTCTGGGTCGGCCATGGAGGGACATTGCTCACAGGGTGTTCCCCAGCCTATCCCCGGGGCCTCCATACTGTCCACTGTGCAACAGCATGAGGATTTGGTCACCAGGGTGCCTGATGGGTTAGAGCACTTCCCTCGCCGCATCTCGGTGTAACAAAGGCCTTTTCTTGTGTCTGCAGGAGGGATTGAAGGGAAGAGAAACTCTTAATGAAGGATGTTTACTCAATTAAAGTCAACAATTCTCTGACCTGACACAGTCTCAAAAAATACAGGAATGATGACAAGAGTGAACAATTTTCTTTAATAAGAAACTGCTCTACATCAATATGGAAATGGTTATAAATGTTGCAATTTTACTAACCTCAGAACCACTACACAAGAAATAACTTAACAAATGCTAATTAACCACCTGTGCATTTACAACATTAAAAGACAGTTGTTTTGGGAATACCAAGTACATTATGAGAGACAGAAAGTAAGTGTTGTACATCAAGCCATTGACGAAGGAAGTCCCCTGTTAAAAGTCCTACTGATATGGCTGCTGCTGTCTAGATTTCCATGCATCTTGTCATGTACCTCGGAGCGTACATGTACGTTTGTACTTCTGGGACAATACCATCCACAATGTCTGAATTGTCAGTGCAGGCATCTGGATACATATGACATCCAATTCGCTCTTAAACGTTCATTCAGATTAATTTATACATGTGACTGTAGTGAGTGGGATACCTTGACAAGTTCTTCCATCAAGTGCAAGCTGCCAGCCCTGAGGACAGTCACATCTGTAGCTGCCCTGATTGTTGATACAGTAACCATTCACACAGGCATCTGGGTTTACCTCACACTCATCAATGTCTACAAGCATGACAGCAGACATCAACATGGGAACAATAAATTACGTGGGTACAGCTGTAATGGCCAGGGGGCAATGATTTACCTTCACTTTATCACAAGAAAAGGCCTGTACAGAAACAGGATTAAAGAGTAACTTGGGAAAACAGGCACATAAAAACAATCAACACACAAACCAAGATGTTTTAGTCAACAAATTTCAAGAAAACAAATTATGCATAATGACCTGCTTGAAGGTCCTTTAGATATCACAGGCTCATTATAAATTTAAAATGTAATCTGAACCATATAAAACCACAAGCATACTTTGATCATATCTTGTGGACTTCACCATTCTTCAAAGTGAAAGTTACCAAACATCAAGTCCTTCAGAGTATTATCTGGCAAAGACAGTCCACTGGTTACTTACTGCAGGATGTTCATATATGTTCAAAGCAGTCTTCAAGAATTCAAGGTAATGACATAAACAATACATTCTGACCAGCAGAAGACCTGCCACAGGAAACCCTAGTGTCTGGAGTTAACAAGCGCCCTTTGGCAAGTAACTGACAGATTAATCCACGTGTGACCCATAGATTTTCACCAGAGCTTGCCCAAGGTGTATGCCATATTGGTTACTTGTTACTGTAACAAGTCTTCTTAAAAGTCGCCTCATTGTGAAATGGGAAAGTTGAGGACTGAGCAGGGATTGGACTTATATCCCTTGTCATTGAAGAACAAACTTCCTAACCCCTTGACCACGATCTGTCCCTGTGTGCCTTAATGCTTCCACTGGCATATGTCTTTACCACACATGAAGAAGTATGAAGTAAAGAGCTGTGAGGGGCTGGTCATACCTACACAAACCCCCCTACTGAGCTCGGATACCATACATGAAGAAGTATGAAGTACAGAGCTGTGAGGGGCTGGTCATACCTATACAAAACCTCCCCACCGAGCTAGGATAGCATACATGAAGAAGTGTGAAGTAAAGAGCTGTGAGGGGCTGGTCATACCTATACAAACCTCCCCACTCTGAGCCAGGATGAAGCCTGTGTTACAGATACACTTGAATCCTCCATTCACGTTGATACACTGGCCATTTGTGCACATCCCCGTGGTTTTACACTCATCATAATCTGCAATCAGGACACCATACTGGATACCAAACAAAAGAGGAAAGCATTTATATTGTCACTTTTCACATCCTGAAGGACAATGCCATTGGCTAACTAATTAAGTATGTCCGCTTGAGGAATGGGCTGTGTGATCTTACTGGCATCAAGCTCAGGGGTTACGAGCACATCTGATGGCTTTGTGAAGTTTGCGGAGCACGACATGGCTTGGTAGAGGGCCAGGTTGCTCCCTCCATTCATACATTAACTTCAGATAAGTGCACCTGCTATAGCCATAACAGACACAATACATACACCTAGGCCTACTACAGTTCAAGCCAATTCTCATCAGGAACAACCACATAATTCACAGTGTAACTACATATACCTGTAACTATAAATGTACTTCACTGCCAATGTGTTTGTTTTCTTGGGGTTTAATATTGCTTTTTATTTTGCTTCACTCTCCTCATAATGACCCATAACAGGCCAATGAAAGTATCACATTAGGGGGTTCTAGTCACTATGGTAGCCACAATCAGAAATATCAGACTCTTGAGTTTCAGACAAATTTTGCATTAAGTTTTCATGAAATAAATTGAGTTTTTGATACATTGATTATGAAAACATGTTGAGTTTTCTGACTTGTTCAAAATGAGTTTATAAAAGGAAATTGGCTAGCTAAATACCCCTGTAGATCTATCCTGTCATGCTGAGTGTCATGTAAGAATGTAATTACACACCTTAATTTATCACGTGACCACAGTGACTGACATTTCGGTAAAAATTTTGCATTCATTACGATAAGCATGGCCACACTTTTATACCTAGGTATCCTACTTTATATAAAGCTACTGATGCTCTAACCTTTCACCAACCACAGTGCTGTTCTAAAACTGAAAACTTCCTGCATTTGCCATTTCGACAAAATTTGCACTTCTTACTCCAAGAAGTACATTCACTTTGCTGCAACACCTCTCAAAATAACACATCAATCTGCTGTGATTATGACCCTCTTACCACCAACATGACTGTATTTACACAGTGATTTCCCTTGACACCAGCATGGTGACTGTTCCTTACCCAGACAGAATGCCCCATCCGGCGAGAGCTCATAACCTTGGTTACACCGACACTGGTGGCTGCCTGGTGTGTTAATACATTCCCCATTCAGGCAGAGACGGCCATTCTCTGTGCACTCGTTGATGTCTATAACAAACACAAGGCAGTAACAAACATGAGACAGCAACAAACAGGAGAGAGCAACAGACATGAGACAGCGACAAGCAGGAGACACCAAAATGCACAAGACAGCAACAAACAACAGACAGCAACAAACACAAGACACAAGGCCTTGCAGTCATTTCTGACATCAAATGTGTCAAAGTTTCTTTCAGAAATGATGTTTACGATATAATGATATTACGATGATCTGGCCCCATTTTCACAAACCTTCATGTATTAACATTCTGCTGAAATAATAATGTCGCCTTGCAGGGCTACAAACAAAAGCTTTCATTTGCGAAAGATTAGGAGAACTATGACTTACGAAGTTTTGTGAAAGGGGCTCCTTGTTTTATTATTATAGTTATTATGGATTAAATGCAGCCACAGTAAATTAAGTTACCACTGCCTAGGGAACATAAGGTAAACTGGAAGTACAAAACTGTATATGCTTAGGCTTGAGCCTGGAGAGCCTCTACAAACCACCAGATCACTGACGACATCTTGCGTCTCAGGTGTCAACTGTTTCATCTCATGCACTGTTACAAAGTACACGTGACACATATACCTACCTGTACAGACCTGCTGGTTCTGGGAAGGTTTGTACCCTGGATTACACTGACATTTGTAGCTGCCGTCTATGTTCACACAGATACCATTAGGGCACATCTTCACTGGAGATTCACACTCGTTCATGTCTGTGAACAATAAGGGTACACAGTGCCATGAGTGAACAATAATGGTACATTGTTCATGTCTGAGGTACACTCAGGCAATAGGTGATGTTCATAAAATACTATGCAAATGGGGCCTGATTGGTGAAGCATCTTCACTTCTGCCTTTCTTAACCACCCAGATAATGCATGGTGAAAACATACATTTCAATGTTAAATGTGCCTGGTATGCAAAAGGTTGGTAAAAAATGCACACGCAAACCAGTACATGTGCTGACTGTTCTTCTATATAAATACATAAAAATGTTTCACCACTGTAAACAGAAAATATTATATCACTTAACACTGTGTCGTCAAGTCTTCCCACAAAACCCTACGAGACCTGTCCTACCTGTACAGTATGTTCTGTCATTAGAGAGAGCGAAGCCTTCGTCACATATACAGTTGAAGCTGCCAGGTGTGTTCTCACAACGGCCGTTCCTGCACAAACCAGACCTTTCCACACACTCGTTAATATCTGTCAACAGCGAACATACACATACATGCCTCATCAAGGGCCAAACTGTTTTCCTGGTTATATTGCTTTTATCATAACTCCAGTATTTATTTTAATTTGCATCACATGCAGAACTACATGTGTATAAACTAAATCTCAAAACTGTGGAGGAAAGAGTTGGCCCACAAGTTCAACAGGCATCTTGGTGTCTTAACTTGCCAATGGATGACAACTGATGTTGCTTATACCTAGTTTACTGCACCCTCCTGACAACTATGCATCCGAAGACAACTGATGGGGATAGTGAACTGTTGCACTACATGTAATTGGTGTTCTACTATGTGAGTAGTGAGTATTAAACAATTGTCACAAGCCCTCAAAAGAGGAGTTAATCAGGTTAGGCATTGAGAAATACTCTTTCTGGCCACAAATTACATATGCAGGGGGCCTCCGTGGCTCAGTCGCTTAGCAGTGACCTAGCAATCTTCCACCAATGCGGTCGCTGTGAGCTCAAGTCCAGTTCATGCTCGCTACCTCTCTGGTCATACGTGGGAAGGTCCGTCAGCAACCTGCGGATGGTCGAGGGTTTCCCCCTGGTTCTGCCTGGTTTAAACCCAACATAATGCTGGCCACTGTTGCATAAGTGAAATATTCTTGAGTGTGGTGTAAAACCCCAATCAAATAAATAAGTAAATAAATAAATAAATAAATATTACATATGCAGTTCAAGCAAAATCTTTATAGTGGTTCATATGTGCTAGAGTAAAGAACATCTTTGCAAACTGAAGTGAACACATGTATTAGAGAAATATAAAGAATTGCCCCTAAACTTTTCACGGGATAAAAAAGTTACCAAGCTTGAGACCAAACCTGTATCTCTGCTACAGATCAAGTTGATCTCTGCTACGGATCAAGTTGATCTCTGCTACCGACCAAGTTGATCTCTCAAATCACACCCATAAATATGGGGTACAGCAGGATTGCAGAGATAAATAATAAATGATCCTGCTTAAATATTACGAATGACACCGGTAAAAAGTTGAGCCAACACTACTCTGAACAAGCGTAGAACAAAGAGTATTGTTGCCCTCACAACAATCTTTGAACAGGAGCGATCGTCATCCCTTGTCCAATCACGAGAAAATGGGCGATTATAACGGAGGAAGAATACAAAGATCCAGGTGCATATCTAAACATATCTTACCAATACAGCTTCGGTCTGATCCTACACGAAATCCACTGTAACATTCACACTCATAAGAATATTCTGTATCGATACAGCGGCCATTCTGACAAAGCTTGTCAAAAATTTCACACTCATTGATTGGTTTAGAGTCGTCTCCTTTACAGATTCTCCTGTAGGCAGCTGAAACACAGACAAGAAAAACTGACAAAATGTCACGTAGGACTTCTTGCATGTACTTTTCAATAATACTAGCCTCATACTTTTTTATACAACTACTCCCTCCTACTGTTATGATAAGATGGCCGACTGTCAAGATGTGCTTTGTCCCCTTCCATGCTTTTACACATAACATATATGGTTTTGAATATGTTTTCAGTACAGCAAAACGAACCGTACTGGTCATCTCCATGACTTTACTTGTGTTTTCAACAGGACACAGATGATAGTACTGGTCATTCCCTCAAACCTTACCTGTGTTTTCAGCAGGACAGCTGACGTACTGGTAATTCGCTCAACCCTTACCTAAGTTCTCAGCAGGACACAGCTGAAAGTACTGGTCATTCCCTCAGCCCTTACCTGTGTTTTCAGCAGGACACAGCCGACAGTACTAGTCATTCCATCAGCCTTTACCTGTGTTTTCGGTAGAACAGCTGACGTACTGATAATTCCCTCAGCCCTTACCTGTGTTTTCAGCGGGACACAGCTGACAGTACTGGTCATCACCCCACCCCTTGCCCAGCACACAACAGCAGTCTTTCAGCGAGGTCTGACTGGCCAGTCGGTTACTGCAGCGCCCATCTCTGGCCTGACGGTAACAGTACTTTTTGGTCACATCTGGAAAACATGAACATACAGCACAATGTAAATGTATATGTTTGTGAACCTACTTGCAATACTATGTGCAATATGAGATACACATAAAAGACAGCCAGGAGAGTGTCACTATAGGCAGGTTATCATATCTGCTGACCATGAGTAAGACTACAACATCTGGGACTCATTATACCTCATGCTCACAACATTCCCTGCCTGTAATGTCTACATCTAACACAAAAAATACTCATCATGCTAAATGCAAATGATGTAGCCTTGCTACATCTCAAAAGAGGAAAGCTTAACTGTAAAAGAGTAGATCTGACACAGGTTTCCAAATGGTGAACTAAAGTAATGAACCACTGAGAACATTTATCTTGGTTTGTACTGAATACATATAGCTTCTAATTTTATGTTTTATGTGTGAGGAATGAAATAATACAGTTATCATCAAAATACACATGTAAAATGTCAAAACTTGCCAATCAGATGCCTGGCAGTTTGCCCAACTTTAGGAAGTGGAGCGCTGTGTCACTGAAACACGTCACATGTCCATGCATTTACATGTATAGCTTCTGTACGCTACATATTTGTACTCAATGTTAACAGAGCCAGAGACACATGGTAGGCAACTGACTGCAATGGACTGCCAAAACTGAGATAAGGAAGCCTCTGATGAACCAAAAGCAAAACAATTATATGAAGAAATCCAATGTGATACTTGTTAAGGCATGTAAATGGACAAATACCACCCTCCATCAGTGATCTATCACATAACATGGTCGGCTGACATGCCAAAGACGTGGAGACGCAATACCCTCATCAGATATGACCTCTACGACTCTGCAAAACCTTTGGCAACTTCGGCGCTGCAACTAGGCGCCTGCACAGATCATGATGCAAGAATGCAGGCAACATGACCAAATGATTACTGACAGCAGTGTTATTGTTTATGTGTTTATTGAGAGAAAAGATAGACGACAGATGAAGGTGATAGGTGTCAGATGTTAGTGCTCTGCCTTCCCCGCATAAATGTCACCGACGATGAAGGTCTCCCCTTCATGCACCTCACACAGCAGGCCCAAGAGATGAGGAACTCCCTGAACATCCCACCACACTAGACCTTAGGAGATCTCTAAATACCGTGTCTCCTAGCTTGTCTATGACATTTCAGACTGAGTGCACACACCTTACTGTAGCTATATACTGCAGCTAATTCTGCATATATACAAGTTGATGTAAATGTACATGCAACGGTAACATTACCTATTTTAATTGAAACTCACGCCTGCTATAACCTTTCAGTTCGCAAGTCACGACTACAATGTAAAACTATACGTGTACTGATATGCGTAGTATAAAGGACAGGACAAATGGAATGCGAAGGAGACATGTGCCAGCCACATGGCATATGGAAATGTTAAATATTTAACAACACATCTGCTCACTGTTTGCTTCAATCAGCTCAGAATATTACCCACGAGCACGCTGCCAGACAGTTCAGTATATTGCCAGATAGTTCAAATTCAAGGCTACATGATACCGTATAATTACAGGTGTTAGCTTGAGTAATTGACATACACTCTGCAGATCACTTTATTTGATAGCCGTCAGGCCTATAGGAGGGTAAAACTGTGCACACCCACAGACATGACCACAGATTTGATGGCAGTCAGGTCTGTGGGTGGGTAAAACTGTGCACACCCAATAGGCATCACCACAGACTTGACAGCAGTCAGGTCTATGGGTGAGTAAAACTGGGCACACCCAATAGGCATCACCACACTGACTTCATAGTCGTCAGGTCTATGAATGCGTAAAGCTGTGCACACCCAATAGGCATCACCACAGAATAGATAGTAGTCAGGCCTAAGGGTCAGTAAAACTGTGCAGACCCAATAGGTATCACCACAGACTTGATAGTAGTCAATCCTATGGGTGGGTTAAACTGTGCACGCTCAATAGGTATCACCACAGGCTTCATAGTAGTCAGGGCTACAGGTGGGTAAAACTATTTACACCCAATAGGCAAAACCACAGATTTGTTAATAGCCAGACCTATGGGTGGGTAAAACTGGGCACACCCAATAAACATCACCACATGCTTGATAGTAGTCAGGCCTATGGGTCGGTTAAACTGGGCACACCCAATAGGCATCACCACAGACTTGATAGTAGTCAGGGTCTACATACCTACCTGCAGGTCACATCCATGTATCAGCTCAGGTTGAAGTGTGGGAAAACCCTTGGGAGAGCATCACACATTCTCACGTAGGTGGGATATAAAGCAATACATATTTTGGCCAGATATTTTGCATTTATTGAGCAGTGAAAGGCAGAACTGAGCAATCAGATTTTTCTCCTTACATGAAGGGCAACCAAAAAATGCTACTTTACCAACCCCCCCCCCCCCCAACCAATACAGATGCGTTCTGCAAATACACTTATCGGTCACTATAAACATATATATCCATGACATTACAAAATCTGCCTTCTCTCTGTATACTTACAGACACATTTGGTCCTGTCTTCACTGAGTACAAATCCCTCATCGCATATACAGAAGTAACTGCCCTCAATGTTGGCACATCGGCCATTCTCACACACATTGCTCAGAGTAGTGCATTCATCAATGTCTGAAATAAAAAAAGCTGCAAACTTATTACTCACAATCATCACTTACACTATTCAAAATATAAAATTGCATCCATGCACTGAAAATCACTGTATAAACATTAATTAGCATATTTTAGATTTCCATCAAGTGGAAAAGTATTCAACTGATCAGCTAGACAATAGCAATGGACAATTGTATAATCATAATAATGCAACATGCAAATACTGTGAAAAAGTACAACTACTGGCTTGAAAACCAATACAGAATGCGACAAGAAAAACGAGCATCACAACCTATCAGTAATGCAGGTGCAACTTTTGCGGGATTTTCTACATTTCTCAGAATAGTTGTTTTCGATTTTTCTCACCTTCACAGGTGTTAGTAAGTGGGTTTTTCCTCTGTCCTTCCTTACAGCCACAGACATAGGAGCCCACACTGTTCACACAGTCTCCTCCCACACAGAGACCAGGGATAGCCACACACTCGTCCACATCTGGCCAAACCAAGGGCATATGTGTAACAACAACCACTGTGTTCTCAAGGTTATCATAACTACATAACTCAATATCTTTATTTATCGAAGGTAGCTCGGTCAATTTACAATGGAACTGTTCTTTCCCAAGGTCTTCATAGACAAAACAATATATAGGAAACATGTACTTCAGAGTCCAATCAAAACATACATAAATATATATAAAATGAGATAAAGCACCGTGTAGTTTGAAGGTACACACACACGAGTGAAGGTACATACATTCATACATACAAAAAGCAACACAACCAATAGTGCTGTCCCCGCAAATGTCCCAACCAGCAGAAAAAGTAGGGTAGTGGGAGACGGCCCATCACCGACCCCTTCCGACCCCAATGTTGGCTGTAAAACCCTAACACACATGTACAGAGAAAAAACCAAGTCAGCAGGAGATGGCCCCTTTCCCATTCCCTGTTTGGTTTTAAAAATTTCACGTGTACAAGAGTGTTACAGGGACTTAGCCTTACGAAAAGGGTTTCTATAATGATACATCTAAATATAATATATATACACACACACACACACACACACACACACATTTTTAGGTTTCAACACATCACATTTAGATTCTGAGCAAGTTAAGAGAGATGGGATATCACCTAGATGGTTGATACAGTGAAAGCATACATGCATAGAACTACATTTCAGTTGCTGTCTGACGATAACTGTAATTTTAAGTAGCATGACTGCAAGTTTGATAGAGAAGGGGCTTCTCTTACGTGTGGTGGGAGGCAGTTCCCGAGTTTGATGCCTATACATGTATGTGTAAAACTTTCTACCATGTAACTTGTCCTTGCTTTAGGGAGATAGATACTGTGTTGTGTTGATCTGAGAACAATACTGTGCACCTGCTTGTTTGGAGGGAAAAGCTGTTTAATATAATTTGGACAGAGATTATGTAATGCTTTATAGATGATACAAAGAATTTTGTAGTTTACCCTTTCATTAAAATGCATCCATTTTAGTCCTGAAGGTAAAGTTTTTCCAGATGTGTTTATGCATAAGCAGCTCTTTTCTGTAACTTGACTATCTTTTCTCTATGTTTAGTTGAACAGTTTCTCCATACTGAACACCAATAATCAAAGTGAGGAAGAACACAAGACTTCCAGAATATATCACTACAATGATGTGTTAGAGGAGCTCTCTTCCTTCATAGAATCCTTAACAATTTAGAAACCTTTTCACATTCATTTTTCATTTGTGTGTTTCTGGAAAGATGCCCATCAATATAAATAACAAGCCGTTTAGCATTACGGACTCATTCGACTTTACTTCCATCAAGTATAACAAAGAAACTGCAACCGTTGCCTGGAGCGCAGTATCATGTATTTAGATTTTTGGGGATTAATGAACATGAGGTTTTTGTCGCACAAGTCTTTAATGCAATGTATACCGCTCTTAAGATTGAGCTCAATGTCAGACATATTGCCTGAGGAGCAGTATATAGTTGTATCATCAGCATAATTGTCAAATTTTGTTGACGACTGCCCTGTTTTTTATAAATAATGGTAGATCATTTATCTATAGATTAAAAAGTAAAGGTCTCAGTATGGAGCCTTCAGGGACACTGGCATTAATATCCATAGCATCAGACACTTCTCCTCCAACAGCAACTTTCTGTTGTCTGTTAGATAGGTACATCTAGGGTTGGAAGGAAGTAAGAGCAGTTGAGTGAAATTTGTATACTTTAAGTTTTTTTAAGTAACATATTATGATTAACAGTATCAAATGCATTCTTGAAGTCTACAAGTACGGTTCCAATAATTTCCCCATTAGCTATCGCCCTATGCCATTGTGCAACCATTGTCAGTCTCCTAAGTGTGTAAGGAGCAAAAACCAGCTTGATTTTTATGCAATAATTTAAATTTGAGAGATACTCATATAAACTCTTATGTACATGTCGTTGATATGTACATGTCAATGATTTTTGAAACAATGGGAAGGACAGATACTGGACGATAGTTTTCAACTTTATCCTTTGGACCCCCTTCGTGAAAAGGGATAACTTCAGCAATTTTCCAAATGTCTGGAAAAGAACTGGTCATAAGATATTTGTTTATTAGCATGATCAAAGATTTTGCAATAATATGGGCAGCTGATGAAATTTAGCACTGATATTGTTCAAAACAGTGGCTCTATTTTTATCAAGGTTTAAAAGGTATTGTAACACAGAAACATACGAGATATTTGGTTTATATTCAGTTATGTTCTGAGAAGATGTATTTTCTTTCAAGTCAACTAAGAATTGCCGCTTCTTTGCACAAGCAATTTTATCGTTCACTTTATTTTTCCAGTGTGACTTGCCTCATGTTCTTTCGTTTGTACATATCGTTCACTTTATTTTTCCAGTGTGACTTGCCTCATGTTCCTTCGTTTGTACATATCTCATTGATGCATAGAATCTAGAACATCATCTGTAAGTCATGATGGTTTTAAAAGGTATTTGACTTGTCTTGTTTTCAAGGGGGCATGTTTATTTAGAACATCTTGGAACAGATTTGACCATTCATTCACAGTCGCTTTGGGATTTATTATGTCATCTATAGTTTCCATGGGCACATCCATTAAGTCTTGGCGGAAAAGGTATTCGTTTAAATCTTTACACGCTCTATATTGGATTCTAACATGGTATTGATTCATACTGTAGTTAATCTTTGATTTGAGAGTGATATGGACTGGAAAATGATCACTTATGGCTAGAACAGGGACTTGAACACATAAAACTTTCTCAATTGAGGTCACATCTATATGATCGATGAGAGCTGATGTGGATGAAGTGATTTGGGTGGGAGACTTCACAAGCTGAGTCAGATTTCAAGAATCTGTCCTACTAGTCCACCTATCATTAGAAGTGATTTCACTCCAGTCCACATTAAAATCACCCAAGAGAACTAATTCTTTTCGTTCATGATACACATTTTCTAAGTTTGTTTCAAATTCCTGCATCCATGCTGAAAGCAGGTTTGAGGGTCTATATACATAGCAGCTTAAGAATGGCTTTGACTTTGTCAGCTTTATTTCAAACCACAGTACTTGTAAATTATTGTTTTTAAGATCATACCGACAGTTATAAGGCAGATAATCTGATACATATACTGCTATTCTACCATATCTTGACCCTGTCTTGCAATAAAGAACAGTTTACCTCAGTCCCTGTTTGTTTGTTTGTTTTAACTGGGGTGGAAGATCAATTTTAACAGTATTCCAGTCTTATCACAACAGTGTCTCCATGTAGCAGGACAGACCAAATGTCGACATACTTACAGCAGTTCCTCACAGGAAACCATTCCAAAGACACCAGACAAGAAGCCTACCCAGTCACATTATATTGACACTAACCTTATTCCTCTGCTGCTCAGTGTTAACCGAGTGTATATTACCACTGATAAAACACCAGGCATGACTCAACTCTGGAGCGCACACTGTATCTATCAGATGCTCTATCCACTTTGCCACTCATCAATTCAATTCTCAATTTACAACTGACACTATTTTAGTCCACTTGTACAGCATGCAACAGCAAGCATCCATCAACAATGCGAAAGCCAATCACTAGATACCCTCGTATCTTGTATTCATTCTCTTAGCAAGGTACGAGGCCTGCATGTACAGTTGGGCATTGTAGCATCTGATGCTAACGCCAGTGAATGGAGAACAAAGTTTTCCCTAATACAAAACTACAGGAGTTTATAGAAGTCATCTGGAGAGACCAGTATTCGGTTGGTCAATAGAATAACAAACTCAATACATGGTTAGATTTATTCAATTTATGTGGTTTTTGAAAAGAAATTTTTTGGAAAGAAATCTGAACATTTGCAAAATCCGAGAGCAATATGTGCGGATTACAAGTTATCTCCCCTGTATTCTCCATGATCAACTGCGTTCAATCTTGATTTGAGAAAACCTTTTTTGTAATTAGAAGGACATGTAAAATCAAATATGACGAACAATAAGCTTTCTTGGTCTCTAATAATCCTCGCACATAAACCTGAACTAATTCCATGAATCCAAATCGTTCTAGATTTGAGTTATAATACTGTCACAAGACTGACTGTGGGTGCAGTCTGGTTAGTTAATCACCCTGATGCCAGGTGGTGCTTCTAGCTTCAACAACTTTCAATGCAAACAGCCTGCATTCACAGTTTGCAATTTCATCTCCAGATATTATTCTGATCGTGTGAACTCTAACAGATGGCATACAGCAGTAAAATAAATATTTTTTTGGCCTGACAAATATTTTTCACCACCTCCATATGTTTCAGAAGCACTTTCTCTTCCATTTGTGGCCAAAAGATGTGTGTAAGACAGGACTTGGAGCAGCTGAGATCCTGCGGTAATGGTAGTGGAATCCATCGTCATTGATATATAACACAGGAATGTGCATCATGCAGATCAATTGGTCTCTTTATTTTCTAATTTACCAGTTCACCCGTACTGAATTTCACAATAAAGTTTATATGACTCGCAGCTTGTCAATAAGGGTTCTCCTTCACATTAACCTTACCATTATCAAAAATATCAAAGTCTTCAACTTGCTGTGAACTGGAATGATAATACTTCAAGAGATAACTTAGATAATTAAAATAATTATGAGAGCATTCATCTACAGTCATTATTATTTTATTGTATTTTCATGACAAGTGTTTCATGATTATTACCTATTCTCTGCCTCAGATGTTTTTTGTTTGTTTCTTACTTTGTTTTCATGCTCTTCCTCAACCAATTCATGCCTGTTATCAATTGGTAATATCATACAGTTCTACATATATAGGCACTTATAATTACTTCAATTAATGAGGAATGAATGGTTAAGTACAAAAGATTCAATTTCATTACCTTAAAGAGTTGGTCACAATAAAAATAATCAATTTCAACAAAGATAAACTCAATTTCCTCTGAGCCAGTAGAGAACCCCTGTACTGTACATCACAAAAATAGAAAGATGTGGAAATACCTGGTACTTTTAAGAATAGGATACACAAGTTTATAACCTGAATTATTACAAGCCAAAGAGGGCTAGTGGCCTTGCAATTGTACTTGCCTTTCAGCTATTTTTACCCGCTACATGCTACAGGGCCTATACTAATTTCGAGCCCTGTTGTTGCCCCACACGTTTAGGAATGTCACTGTGCTGTTGTAACTTCTTAAATCAAGTACATAATATTTAAAATGAACTTTAAATGCCTGACATCACTTTCAAAACTATACAGTATTGCAACTACTTTAACCCAACCTCTCCCCCTTCCCTCTTTTTCTTGGTGCTTCAAAATTAGACATATTTACAAATTCCATGCCAGCCATTACCCAGTCCAAATTGGAGTCACTAAATGCAACTCTAAATATGTATATTCATCAACCAGACATCATTTATGAAATCGTCTCTACTTTAACCCACAGCAATATTTTTTGTAATTACTTATTAGGAACTTACCCTGACATGTGTTGCTCTGGACATCGGGCAGGAAACCTCTTCTGCATGGGTGTGGTTGTACGGGACACTTTTCACAAGGGTTACCCCAGGCCCGACCAATCGTAGCGCAGCAAAGAGCCTTCGTGCAGACCACTCCCGTCAACTGACCTTTGCACATCGTGTTGGTGACCTCTGTGAAACAGGGGCCTGTTCTGTGATCTGAAACAAATGCAAAATATTCTCCAGTTTACACTGTATATTACATGTAGTTTACACTGTGTAGTTTATATATATATCAAACATCGAGTTAGGGTTTGCGTGCTTGTGCAGCACAATGACTCAGGAGCCTCTCACCAACATGATTGTTGTGAGTTCAAGACCAGTTCAGGATGGCTTCCTCTGTTCCTCTTCCTCATATGTGGGAAGGCCTGCCAGCTTTCGCCCGGGCTTTGCCAGGTTTCCTCCCAGTTTAAGGCTGGCCACCATAGTACATGAAATATTCTTGAGTACAACAAAGCACCAATCAAATAAATGAATAAATGAATGAAGCAACCATTCAAAGAAATCATTCACTGCCTGAAGGAAACCAAAGAGGACCCAAGGGATAACACCCATCCTTTGTCAGCTACCTGACAAACCTTCTGACATACAGCCCCAGCCAAACTAACAACAGCAGAATTCACTGATCAAGGGCCAATAACTCCCTGTCAGACAGTGTCACAAGTACCAGTGCATGTACAGGTACCTGTCGCAGGTACATGTATCAGCCTCACATCACACAACGTCAACGTCAAACTCTTAAAAATGTATTGGGGAACTTTTATCACACACTATATAAACTCATCATTATTCATTCGTATCTTAAAGCCAAGCATACATGTGCAATGATGTGTAGGTAAAGTTTTTTTCTCCGACATATGAGAAGGCAAAGTGAACATGCTTGCTCAAGTTTAATGCTTTTTAATGCCCTTATAAATGTACATTTGAAGCCTCTATATGTGTACCTGTCTGGCATCTGTTCCCAGTAAATCCAGGCATACAGGCACATTTCTGAGGACCAATACACCGTCCCCCATTCAGGCACCCACTGGAGCAGATGGCTGGAAATATATAATTACATGTATCACTAAAGAGATCCTGCCTGATAGTTGCTGACAGTAATCCTGATAACAAGGGGTCCTGCCTGGTAGTTGCTGACAGTAATATAGTGTATTTCACCTGAACTTCAGTTTTTTTGTCATGTAACATATAGCTTGATTCTAACCACCATACATGTCCACCATTTTTTGCAAAGCTTCATTTACTTCTCTTTAGAAAAACTTCACTGTTTGCATCAAAAGCATCATTTATGGCCTTTATGTGCTTCTGAAAGTGAAGTTCTAGAGGCCAAATTTTAAATTAATACAGTGCACATATGAGAAAAATATCACAAATATATTATTATTAACTATAGCAATAGTTTTCTTCAGGCCTATTTGGTAGATAATCTTCAAATTTCAACAGGCATTGTGGAATACAGCTCAGGGAAGTGCTGTGGTGTTAGTGCTTAAGCTGTACATGTACACGTACGCTGAGCACAGATGGGTCCAGTGAAACCTGGGACACAGTAACAGGATGACCCCTGGCAGGATCCGCCATTCATACACCTCACAGAACAGCCTCCTGTAACCATGGCAACAGATTAAATCAATGACACAATTTAATGCAGACATGAAGAATATGTATAAATTACAAGTAGGCAGGCAAAGGTTTATGAATGATATTTATCACAAATATGTCCTGGCTGTGTAAAGAAAACTTGTATATCATGACGATAAAAAAAATCATCACTGACTTAAATGAACTTAATGAACAAATGCTCTTAGCCCAACACCTCTCTTCCCATAAATATATGCATCAAAAATGCACTCTCTTAACAAGCACAAAAACTACACCATTAATGGATTGCCTCAGTGGCCTGGTGGTTAGTTTGCCCACCTCGAGATTGAGAGATCTGGGATCAAGCCCAGGTCGGGTCATACCAAAGACTTAAAAAGTGGTACTTGTTGCTGTCTCACTTGGTGCTCCGGACTAAGAGAATAGAGCAAGGAAATTGGGCTGGTCGGCCCTGTGTCAGTATAATGTGACTGGGCGGGGTGTCATATCTGGTGTCTTCAGCATGATGCTTCAGTGGCGGCAGCACTTTGGCAGCATGGAATGGCCCTGCCACAAGGAGACACAGCATATTTAAATCCTAAGGACTTGTCATCATCATATAAAAGAAAATTGTTGAGTACGACGTAAAACCCATGCATACACACACCAGTAATTAATTTATAACATGCCACGAAAAAAGGTATGTATAAAATATGGAGAAATCTGAAAATGCTTTCTTGGAACTAAACAACACAACTATCCATCTCCTTACATGATATGAGTGACTGTGTGAGTGACTGTGTGTCAATGGTATAACTCATTGTCAAGACTATACACATACCACTGCATACAACACAGGACACCTTGAAGTTGCACACTTTCTGATGTTTGTGAATCACGCCAGCGTGATATCAGAAGTGTTGATAACATACTGCATCTAGCACTGTATCTCTCCAGCATCTTGATGGTAAAAAAAGGTGAGGTACAGAAATGTAGCAATTACCAGACAGATGCCATTTGCATCTGACATATAAACAGGTTGGGGAAAGCAGCTCGATCGAGGTATTATAGCTGTATCGAGGTATTATACCTTGATTGAGGTATTCCCCTATACCTCCGTTCAAGGTATTGCACCGAAACAAATGGCAAACTTGCTCCACAGCTCCCCACTGGTTCAACCTCGCCAGTAAATTGAGTCAACAGAAGCAATATAGGTTATTGGCCTTTGAGCCATCTACCTTTTTTAATAATCTGGTCTCGTTTAAAAGTACTTTAAGCTTCACTGTGTCGTTTCTTAGTTCCTTACCTGTACAGGTCCATTTCCAACTTAATTTACCGATATTTTCCTTATTTCTTCTCACCAACATGTACCATCACTTCCACTCTCTCCGCCATAAATCATAGAGCATAAAATCACATGACTGTACAAAAGGGTGTACTTTCAAAATTATGCAGATATTTCTGTGCTTTTCTAGTTTACACACGTGCCACTACACCAAGTATTTCTGTGCTGGTCTAGTTTACATACGCGTCACTACACCAAGTATTTCTGTGCTGGTCTAGTTTACACATGCACCACTACACCAAGTATTTCTGTGCTGGTCTAGTTTACATACGCGTCACTACACCAAGTATTTCTGTGCTGGTCTAGTTTACATACGCGTCACTACACCAAGTATTTCTGTGCTGGTCTAGTTTACATACGCGTCACTACACCAAGTATTTCTGTGCTGGTCTAGTTTACATACGCGTCACTACACCAAGTATTTCTGTGCTGGTCTAGTTTACACACGCACCACTACACCAAGTATTTCTGTGCTGGTCTAGTTTACATACGCGTCACTACACCAAGTATTTCTGTGCTGGTCTAGTTTACACATTACACCAAGTATTTCTGTGCTGGTCTAGTTTACACGCCACTACACCAAGTATTTCTGTGCTGGTCTAGTTTACATACGCGTCACTACACCAAGTATTTCTGTGCTGGTCTAGTTTACACATGCACCACTACACCAAGTACGGTGTACAGTTTATGCCAAACAAATCTTCACCATCATGCCACAGCTTATCATATGTTTCCCTATAAATCCCAGGGTTTCTTAAAGAACTGGGACATGACACGATAGATCCTGAGGGCACTACAAGGTGTAACACGTTTTGAGCACCTATACTTACCGAATTTCAATTAAAATTGACGTTCACGAACCAATGAAACCCTTTGTCAAAGTTAATTTTTAAACAGATATGTATTCCTTAGCTTTAAGATTTACGGAGTGTGTGGTTGAATGTATGCCAAGAGTATTACATCTTGCGTACATTGTTGTAATTGTAATACTTCTTATTTGGTGTGTTAATTATGATCGTCTATGGTTTACAACCATTGTCATAGGAAGTACATGTAAATGGCCAATAAGTTTGTAATCATAGAAAATGTAATAAAATATGTGAAGTGGTAGTGTCAACTTTGTAAGCTTGTGATAAGCATTTGTCACTACCTTAGCCGCACTCAGTCCTGTCAGTCCAGTATATAAAATAGGGACTGAACAGCAACCTGGGGCTACACAGTACTAAGCTTAATCCAACTCTTGTATTAGTGTGAATGTATATGTATGTAGTAACCTATGTGCAGTACCTATTTCATATGATATCCCACAATCAGCACTGTATCAAAAGCACTTTAACAAATGTTATTGTTTCATCCTTTGGAAACTTCACTAGTTTAAGATTTCTAATCTGAAAATATATGGGTATTGTATAAATTATGAATATTTCGCACAAGTTGTGTAACAAAAGTCAAGTAAATGAACAACAAGGGGACATGACATCGCAATACTATCCAGAGCAGTTTATTGCATTTTGTGCAAATTTGTTTGCCTTTTTCGTAGTCTTTACTATTTTTATATAAGACAGATATGTGCATAATTCTAAAGATAAGTCCTAATGGCATATGCTGTCCCACATTTTCACATTCACATGTATGTTTCAAATGGTGGATAAGCTATATTTCAGGCAGAGTAACATGGAAATGAATGTGTTAGCTCGTAAACCAGTGTAGTCTGAATGGACGACTGTCTTAAGTATGGACCTTAATTACAACCGTGAATGTTGTGTCGCAAAGCTGTATGGTTCAACTCATCCACCATACATTTTCAACCTTGGGCCATACATGAACCAGACTAGCACAGAAATATCAATGTCATTTTGAAGGTA
The DNA here is from genome assembly GCA_016165875.1 of Acanthopleura granulata. Lineage (NCBI taxonomy): Eukaryota > Metazoa > Mollusca > Polyplacophora > Chitonida > Chitonidae > Acanthopleura > Acanthopleura granulata. The sequence goes on from JABBOT010000005.1 coordinate 245,522, forward strand.
CGCACTTTTGTGCAGTCACATGGTTTATGTCAGAGAGAGTGGAAGTAAAGGCACATGTGGGTGAGAAAAAATAAGGAAAATATCAGTAAATTAAGTTAGAAATGGACCTGTAAAGGCAGCAAACTAAGAAATGACACAGTGAAGTATGTTTTGAAAAATTTGAAAAAAGGTAGATGTCTTGAAGGATGTTAATTTATGTTGTTCGACTCACTTTTACAGGTGAGGTTGAATCAGTGGGGAGCTGTGGAGCAAGTTTGCCTAACGAGGTATAGGGAAATACCTTAGCCTAATGAACTAGATGTTGTATGCTACAGATACAACATCTAACAGAAATCCATTTGAAAACCGAGGAGTATTTTCCTATCTGTAGGCTACTTAGAAACTGTCTACCCTTTAAAATCTGTATGTTCCTCAACCAGCAATGATCAACCAAAGGGACTGCATGTCGCAGCAATTTTAAAACGCTTGTGTTAGGGCCATATCGGTTGTTATAGACCATTGCTTGGGTCAAAAGTTCCTGCAGTCCGCCATGTTTAGTCATCCGTCAAGGAAATCCGGTAATCTCCTTGATGTGGAATTTTTCAGTGCAGGATTTACGCTGTAACATAGGTAGCTCAAAAGTCCAAAACTCCTGCAATGCAGAGAATTTACAATAAACAAAAATGTCTAGCGATCGTCAAGTAGTTAATAATGGGGCCGATGTCTACCACGATGTGAGCTTAAAACAAATGTTTTAAAACTCCTGCCACATGAGATCCCCCGCCTCATCATTGCTGATTGAGGAACATACAGATTTTAATGGCTAGGCAGCATCTAAATACGGATAGTAAAATGACCTTCGTTATCCAAATGGGCCTCTGTTAGACCTTGCATACAACGTGTAATTCATTAGGCTAAGGGATACCTCAACCGAGGTATAATATCTCGATGTAGCTATAATACCTCGTTCCAGCTTCTTTCCCCAACCTGGATGCCACAAAGTCTACAGTAGCTTCAACAGCTGTTTAGTTTTGCTTTCAATCAAACTATTTATTTCAATGGTGTTTCATATGGTACTGAATTATATTTCCCCTGTGATTATTTAAATGAGTTATTGCTTATGTGACCTTAGCAACTTGTGAGGGAAATTTGAAAATCGACTGAAAACCCTACAACGAAACACTCACCCCAAGCCCTAAATGGCAAAAATATTACTACCCAACCGGTACATGGAATGATTCACATACATTTAAATCAGACGTGATAGGCTTCAGTTCTCTTTCTAAGAAATGTGCTCAGTAAGCCCACCTATCCTTTGCCCTTACGCAGAAAAAGAGAAGTCTGATCTTGACGTGCTCTCTTCCACACGAGGCGTGCGCGCGAGAAGCAGTGTAGATGGCACCACACGTCCATCCTGTCTACTGCGCCACCTGGTGGAAGTCCAGCTAAACTTGTTGGCTATAGCTTGACCTACTCTGTATGCAGTCTGACCGAAAGGATCGGGTGTCTCTAATGACTGGCCATGGCCATTCACATGTCCATTTATTTGTATAAGTTTGAATGACAATGTCTGAAATGTTTCCAGGAACCAAAAGTGATATCAAAATATTAAATCAATCAACTCGGTTGCATCGACCTATATCACGGCCTCGTGCTAAAAATAGATAGATTACCCATATTTTTCGGACAAAGTACGAAAACTTTGATCCGACGTATTATACGAAATTGAAATTAACCAGTATATTTTCATATATTCCGTCATGACTTGAACTCGGGGATTTGCAAGGGAAATCTACCAAAATATTCACACAACGCTCAGGCATACATGCATGGCTTCCAGGCGGCACTTTAGGGAGACTGACGGGGCAAGATGACGCTTTTATAAAGAAATATACATTCTGATAGTACAGTTTTGTCAATTCAAGGCCCCATGCAGTAAATACGATCCCTCTGACCACATTGCGCGGTATGCTTTATCCCACTACGCAAGCAAAGGGCTGTGCGGTTGCCATGTGCTACCGTCTTTGGAGAGACAATGATCATGTCTACATGCATGTATATGTACTATATAGGCTGGATTCTATAACGTTGCAGTGTGTATGCCCTAAATACAAACCACGGAACGAGATAAGTTTTACAAAAACGTCAGGCAAAACTGTCTCTAAAACTGTTTTTACGGACAGTTTGCTGCGACACAGAAAGCATTTAATATAGGACAGAGTTTGATGAGCTATTCGAATCCTATTTCTTAAGATCTTGCCCTCTGTCTTTCCACGAAACATTTTGAAAATAGTTAATTTCTGTGAAATCAAGTTCCTCAAAACGATTCCGATAAGTTTTAATGAATTTTCAGATGCCCAAAGTAATGTGAAAAACCTTGGGAAAATCTGACCTTAAAACCCCACCTTAGAAAGAAACGAAAAAAAAACCAAACTAATTTAAAGTATTTCTGGTCATATTTCTCTGTTGCCATAGTCTTGAACTCTATAAGCATGTTACAGGACATTGACTTCACTTACGCGGGTTCACGTTTCCACAGCTGGGAGAGAGAAATCCGCCTGGACATCTACAGGAATTCGGTCTGACACAGGTCCCTTCCCCACAGCCTGCTGGGCATATCGCTAAGGACAAAGAAAACAAAGAGTTACAGCAGGGACATACATACCAGCAGGACAGATTGCTCAGGACAGTGAAACCGACGAGTTATATCAAGAACATTACCGGCTGGGCACATAGCGGGGGACAAAAAGAAAACATGAAGGACGTTACATGTAGCGGGTGTGCCAGATAAAATGATATTTATCTTAAATTCGCAATTCTTCAAAATGTTCAGAATGTAAGACTTTGATATTTCACACATATATCTGATCATTCATGAATACCTAGGATGTCATAAGAGATCTTCATGCAAAATGTGCTTGCAGCTCGAAACTGACAATGTGTTCATAACTGCAGGGTGTAAAGACTGCCGAAGCAATGATCCCCATTGCTCTACCCCCGCCCTCCTCCACCACTGGCGCTGTCGTGCATTGATGTGTGTGGGGTTTGGCAGAAAAGCGGCCCACGCACACACAGACAGCCTGTAGTGGAGTGGATTGTACGAGTCTTTATTATAAACATAAATTATGGCAGATTTGGGTTCATTTACCCGCGCAAGGACAATATGGGTCCAAGGTAAGGTGACGACTGTTCTTTCGCAATGACTAAGTTAGACGACGCCGATTCGCCCACAGAACGACATTACAATGACAGGAATGAACAAGCTTTAGAAGCTGGCTATGCAGTCGACAGGCGCTTTACTCTGGACGCCTACAAGAGCTGATATTATCCCAGGCCTTGCTGTGGACTTGCGATGTTTTCTTGAAATCACCGTGTTTCCTGTGATACATACTTGCACATGTAGGCTATGAGTACCAAATCGTGATTCAACAAAGCCAGTTCTGTTTTCAGTCATAATTTGTAATAAGATTTTAGAGCTTATTTTACGGCTAAATATTAAAAAGTTTACTACTTCGTCAGTGTTGTCTGAGGACAAGTGGGTTAAAATTTCGACTCCCAGTACGAAAAACTAAGTATTGTGACGAGGTTTTAAAGTTTGACTTATGTCAGAAATAACGTTCTGGCTTGGAGGACCCGGTACTCTTCTACAACGTTCTGTGTCATATATTTGCATTGGTGTTCCCAGCAATATATCAGCCACGTATGCCTGGAATGGCACCTACTTTGTGGCCGAGTTGAAAAAGGAATATGAGAGCGTCCCACATTCAGATATCACTGAGAGTAAAAACTATAACTGTCCAATAAGAATGCTGAATTGTATTGTATGTCGAAGTTTCTGATTCCTGACAGACTCTACCCTGTGACATTTGTTAAAGAAAAACAATTCAACATGTTTCTGTTTCTTTGAGTTTTGTTGTGTTTTTTCTGAGACAGACTTAAGTGGAACATTGTGTGTTTTGAGCACCCCAGGCTCTCCTGGCGTGGTACTTACCCCCTTATACACCCGGCGCATGCGTGTCCCGACCATTTGACTTAAGTGCACTCTGCCTTGGTGAGGTATAGACATAACACAAATTTACAGTTTTTAAAGGGCGAGGACAGAGTTTCTGTTTAAGGATCAGGGTTTAATTTGTCAGCATTGAGTTTCAGAAATAGTGGAAAAATATGAACACTCCTGCATTCGCAGTCTGCTTTTCTTATGGCCATGTTCAGCCGTGGGGCGTATAGGCTGGGCTAGAAAAACAATAGCCCATTTGAATTCGTAATGATTCAAAATGTTTACGTCCTCACACCTTAATATGTCACACACATCGATCATTTGATGAATTTTAAACAAAAGTCATGCCTCATTTCGAGTCATGCCTGAAATGACCCCTGAAAGGCAGAATGACACCAAGATTTCAGATTGTTATATTTGTTGCTGTTTTAACATTACTACATCCGCTGTGCTGCAATTTCCTTGAAAGGTGTCAAATATCCATTAAATAATGTAGGTGAAATATCAATATATATTTTTGGAACATTATGAATAATTGCTTATTTATTTATTTATTTGATTGGTGTTTAACGACGTACCCAAAAATATTTCGTTTATACGACGGCGGACAGTACTACGGCGGGAGGAAACCGGTATAGCTCGGGGGAACCCACGACCTCCCGCAGGTCGCTGGTAGACTTTCCCACGTACTGCTTTTGTAAAGTACAATGTCAAAGTACATGTACATGTTGCGATATGCTACAGTTCAAAGATGTACAAGCCCCTATGTTTAAATTTTTTTTCTTGATACCCTAGATGACAAAAGTGGGCTGTCATAAGGAAGATTAATCGCACAATTTAAATTACAGATTTGTCCTGTTCACCTTGTGCCAGCTGGTAAAATTCTATTGGTACTCAATGTCTGCAGGCCGGAAATGTCCGGGAATTCCGCTCCAACAGTCCTCGGCTGATGCTGAAGTGATTGATGCTATCGCCTGGCTTGAGGTGTGATATGAACTGAACCTCGCATGTACATCTGTGTACAGAGATATGTACACATGTGTGAGTTTGAATATATGTTTGGGGAGCTAGATTCCCATCTACCACCCAAGTATACCGGGAAGCAAATTTGCTCTGCACATGCCCCATGTCTTTTGAGGTGTTAACTTACACGTAAGCTCGACATGCCTTCACGTGTGCCCGCAGCGAGGTTAAGTGATTGTACAATCCGATACTTGAGACTAATCATCTTTTTATAGGCGTTTTCTGCTGTGCTTGATTTATTCAGCATGTGTTTATAAAGTGATATACATAGATGCAGCGATCCGCTTTGAAGACGGGGTCAATTTCAAGTCGCCCCCAATGGGGTGCTAACTGACGGAGTGCTTGCTCCCCTATACTTTCACATCTTGAAGAAAACGCCCGAATTGGAAACATGTATACTTTGTACACACACACTGTTAAAACCGGAAAGTTAGATATATAACCTTAATGCTAAATCCAAAAATCAGACTTTCGTGCAAAAAACTTCAAGCGTTGCAAACTCAAAATTTTACAAAATCCTGTAAGAAAATGTTCCAATGAAACAATGTCACATTAACACTGAGTGCGTTACACGCTGTGTTACATTCACGTACGTTAAAAAAGTGAGCGTGAGCAATCATTACCCGGTGTAACAGTTTAAGATGTTGGCAATCGCACTGTTCAGCAAACATTACCCGCTTAACAGCTTAACACGTGGGCATTAGCATTTTTCAGCAGTCAGTATCGGGCCTAACAGTTTCAGATGCTGGTGCTCACATCTTTCAGCAATCATTATCCGGCGTAACAGTTTAAGATGTGGGCAATCGCACTCTTCAGCAAACATTACCCGCTTAACAGCTTAACACGTGGGCATTAGCATTTTTCAGCAGTCAGTATCGGGCCTAACAGTTTCAGATGCTGTTGCTCACATCTTTCAGCAATCATTATCCGGCGTAACAGTTTAAGATGTGGGCAATCGCACTCTTCAGCAAACATTACCCGCTTAACAGCTTAACACGTGGGCATTAGCATTTTTCAGCAGTCAGTATCGGGCCTAACAGTTTCAGATGCTGTTGCTCACATCTTTCAGCAATCATTATCCGGCGTAACAGTTTAAGATGTGGGCACTAGCATTTTTCAGCAATTATTACCCGGCGTAGCAGATGAAGATGTTGGAACTCATATCTTTCAGCAGTCAATACCCGGCGTAACAATCGAAGATGTTGGTGCTCACATCTTTCAGCAATCAATACCCGGTGGAACAGTTTAAGATGTTGGTACTCACATCTTTCAGCAAATCATTACCCGGCGTCACAGTTTAAAACGTGGGCAGTAGCATTTTCAGCAGTCAATACCCGGCGTAACAATCGAAGATGTTGGAGCTCACATCTTTCAGCAAATAATTACCCGGTGTAACAGTTGAAGTTGTTGGAATTCACATCTTTCAGCAGTCAATGCAACTCGTAACAGTTGAATATACTGGCACTCGCATTGTCCAGCAATCATTACCCAGCGTATCAATTTAAGATGTGGGCACTAGCATTTTTCAGCAATGATTACCAGGCGTAGGCCTAACAGCTGAAGATGTTGGCACTCGCATTGTTCAGCAATCATTACCCGGCGTATCAATTTAAGATGTGGGCACTAGCATTTTTCAGCAATGATTACCAGGCGTAGGCTTAACAGCTGAAGATGTTGGCACTCGCATTGTTCAGCAGTCATTACCCGGCGTAACAGTTGGAGATGCTGGTGCTCACATCTTTCAGTGTTTCACATGTTGTATCATTTAACACTCATAGTGTTTCCGTCGTTTGTGTATATAAATGTAGGGTTATGTAGGCTTATAGGATTTCCCTTGTTAGTATGAACACATACATATGTACATGTGACATTCGGTAAAACGATATATGTGTATATCAAATCACTGAACACCTTCATAAAGGCTACATAAATTAAAGCGTATTAACAGACATAGTTATACATTCCATCAAACACGATGATATCTTAAACCACGTGCAGTAATTATTCCAAATCATCTTTAAAGACAAAACACTGCATACACTGTTCACTGAACTAAACAGTGCAACAAAAGTAAGTTCTTCCCTCCCCCTCCTCCCGCGCCAAAACGTTGTTTGATATCTCTCGTGATATGTACCAGATGGCAATGAAATTTTGCACACATTATCCCAGTAATCAGGCGGACTCAGTATATCAAGGATTAACATGCATGTGCAGTTGTGCACTAATGGGCATGCGCAAACTGAAAATCGGTCGATTTTGAAAATTTCATAAAAGGGGTCAACCAGATTGACGGCGCTGGTGAAGAAAACCTTGTTGCTCCGGCGTCATAGCGCGTCTGTAAATCACGTTGGATGGACCAGACGGCAATGGGGCAACGTTCTTTTCACCGACGAAACGCGTGTGTCTGCACGTTGACTGTAGGAGACGTGTGTGGCGTCGGCATGGTGAACAGCATGCACAGTGCTGAGTGCTGCCAGTAACGGCCTTTGGTGGTGACAGCGTAATGGTCTGGGTAAGCATCAGTTTCACAGGCGAGACCGATCTGGTTGCTGTTGAGGGAATCTGGAAAGCTGTTGGCTACGTTGCTCAAGTTCTCAGACCGCATGTTTTGCCCTACGCAACAGCCGTTGGGGATGGATTTGTCTTCACAGACGACAAAGCGCGTATACATTGTGCAGGGATTGTGAATGACTTCTTTCAAACTGAAGGTATTCACCGGACCCAGTGACCCGCGTGTTCTCCGGATCTCAACCCCATCGAACACTTTGGGATCAGTTGAAACAATCACTCTATCGTCGAGTTGAGATGAGTCCACTCTTAGCGATGTGAGACGCCTCCTGCAGGAAGAGAGGCTAGCCATCCCACAACGTCGGATCGCACGCCTCATCAGCACAATGCGAACGCGTTGTCGCAGTGTGATACAATCTCGTGGCGGCTACACACGATATTGATAATTACTGGGGATCGAGTGAAAATGATCAAATTCTGTGATAAAATAAAGAACTGTTGTTGAAAAATCTGGTTGACCCCTATTATGAAATTTTCAAAATCGACCGATTTTCAGTTTGCGCATGCCCATTAGCGCACAACTGCACCTGCATGTTAATCCGTGATATGCCGCGTCCGACTGATTACTGGGATAATGTGTGCAAAATTTCATTGCCATCTGGTACATATTACGGGAGATATCAAACGACCCTTTAGGGGGAACTTACTTTTGTTGCACTGTATATATGAAACAAAAACGGAATTTAAAATAATACCGTAACACTAAAATACGTAAACAAAAGCCACCTTATAAAACTAATCTTTTCCACAAAGAAATTTATGAATATTTCGTGACTGTATGATTTGGTCTTTTTTATTACAATTCTTTCGATGTCCTAAAGCGTTTCTCTGTACATAGATGCCTTTTGAAGCTGATATCGAAATATTACACGAAACTTATCGAGATGAAAGTCGGGCTGTTCCCAAGATGCATGGGTACAAAGAAAATGGAGAAAATTAACATAGAATCAGTGCTAAGGAGAGACCGTCCTCACATCAATATCTGATTCTAAATTAACGCGTTCAACAGAGACTTACGCTGTAGACATCTGTTTCCGGCTGGGGTCGGGGACCATCCGGGGCAGCAATAACGACGTACCCGGGGGCCACACACATTAGTTCTGCAAAACCAAACATATATGTAGTTGAGGGTAACCATAGCAAATTATTATGGAGTTTTAAATTAAAACTATTTTAGTTGTAGCTATTTAGAACAATTTTGTATAATAGCGTAATGTCTGGAAAACTATTTATGATATAAAATGCTACTGCCTTTATCGTAATAAAAATGCTTTAAAATCATTTTGTCTTTCACTGTCCAACATATCTTGCTGACCTTTCCGTTCCGGATAAATAAAATCCAATCAGTTCGCAAAGCCACTTGAAGTATTTTTTAATCACGTAACGTAAAAATACACAGATGACATTAGAGTACATGAAGGCCATCATTGGGCTTCACAGAATTTTACCCCGCAATGAACAAGCAGTTCTAGTTTTATATGTTGTCAGTGGAACAATAACAGTCCACAACACGTGCATTGTCCTCAACGCGCTATTCCAATATTCTGTGCCATAAAAGAATACTTAGTATGATGATCTCACACATTCCATGACCATTCATGTAAAAACAGCCGTACACGGTGCCTGTATGTCTGCGCAGTAGAACAATTGGAACTCTGGCCCAATTCCTTAGGGGTGGAGAAGGCTTCCAGCTAGGCTGTACAATCCAGAAAACGGCTAGGCTTTACAGTCCAGATAACAGCTAGGCTGTACAGTCCAGATAACAGCTAGGTTGTGCAGTCCAGATAAAAGCATGGATATTCAAGAAAATGTATGTACATTGTATGTACATACATACATTATAAATGTATGTAAATAGATGAAAATGTATATATGTTATCCTTCAACTCCCTCGTAACATCGGTCATTATAATAGGCTGTTATTTTATAGATTGTTAGGAGTTCTCTTGATTACCTACTACAAACGAATGTATTTCTAGCGCTAGATTATTTCACTGAGTCACATTTGCCAAGACACCTGGAACAATTTTGTTGGGAAATGCTGACTGTAGGACATCCGATGACAGCGTGGGGCTAAGCTTGAATAAGGCTAGCTGCAATGAGCTCAATGAGCGGCACATTCGCATTAAAGGGCACTAGCCCAGACCTGTAACCACGTCAAACTGTGCTCGAAAAGCTCGACTCTAGTTTAACCGCTCATCTTGGCATAAAAGCAGGAAATCCTCCACTGTGTGACTTTAACTGTCACGATAAGGCTGTAATACTGCCTATATTGCATAATCATTTCTTTATTTCAACTGGACAAGCGACGGCCATGATTGTAGCTATTACATAGTGTGTGATGCCTACTAAATCAGTAGTGGTGCTCCTCAAATTCGTCGCGAAGAGATAAAAGGAACTTTCCGTTCTGAATTCACTAGGCCTTATCCTTATTCTCATGCCTATTTCGATGTTTTGATTTAATGATACGAAGAGACAGTCACAGTTGTGCATTCTCGAAATATCAGTCACAAACTTAAGTAGCGATAAACCTAAGTTTCCAGCATATTTTCCAGAGTTCATATGCTTGTACTTCCAATTTGGATTTGGCAAAACAACGTTGAACTCTAACCAGCAAAGAACTAGGAAACCGACAGTAACGAGAGCGTCGTGATTCTTTAAACGAAGCCCGCCAATTGGTACCCGCGAGATCCAAATGGCCTACCCCATTTATACTACACTGCACGAGAACAGAGCAAGTCAGAACCGAAATGGTCCATAAAATGTCAGCAGGGCCTGTGCATTAACAAGGTCACAAAGGGGATTCTATTTTAAGACCGAGACTTTTCATTTCATAATTCACAGAACTTGAATAAATATGCTTGACAGATGACAGCATATACTCCAGCAAACATTGGCCAGGAAATTACTTGTTACAAAGTTGGAATTTTCTGCAAGGTTCTTTCTTTCGCCCTCAATCCCCCGGACTGTTATACCACATTTATAAGTACAAAGCTTCTTGCATCAGTGGGATATTTCAAATGCCCTAAATATACATGGAGCCATTTGGCACAACTCACGGTGTTAACTGAAATATTCGAGGATAATACAAGCGAGAAAAAATCACATTCACTAGTATTGTTACAAAAATATAATAGAAGTCTCATTAACTGACTTATTATAGTATAAATGTATGTCTGACTGATCTGATTTGATCAGTTGACCGGCAGGTTTGATTGAATGAATGAATGACTGACACAAGTTAGACCAACTCTCTTACCGATTTGTTGGTTTGATAATTATGTTCGGCTGACTAACAGATTGACTGACTGACCACTTAGTGTAATTGTATGACTGAGTAAAATTAACGGTGATAGAGATGGCTATGGTCAGGATAGTGATAATGGTGTTGATATTGATAATGATCTCACGATAAAGATCATAGTGATGATGGCGTGACGTTATGAACCACGTTTGCCTTTTGTTCGTGTGATGACACAGGGAATGATCACACAGTAAGGTTATATCCCGAGTATATTTGCCGTTAGCGAATTCCATTGCTGATGATCACCGAAAAGGTCAGTAAACAGCCTCCAAAAGTCAATCCAAGGTTTGAAACGGGAAATAAATTGGAACGTCGAACCAGCTATTGGTTATAGCCCACCCCACAGTATATACCAGATATATTGTGGATATACAACGAGGGAGCCTGTCCTTCCGCAAAATTCCTGCGAGGGTATTACTTTTTCAAAAACGTGAAGGAAAGTAACTTGTTGATCATTTGAGAAAATCGCTGCGAGGATGAAAGGGAGAAAAGGAACAAATTTAATTTTGTCTAAAATCAAGTAATCACGGGTAATGTGCAGACAATTTTCATATGCAAAGTACCCTAAATCCTGAGGCTTTTCGCATATTAGTCTACATAGATTAATGCCTTCAGAACGTACTTGAATAAACACTTACAAAACACGAAAATAGCTTAATGTATTAGTATATAAAGCTTTGGGGACATTAGGTCGTCTGTGTTGAATAAAATCGCCAACCTGTATCTTGGAAAAGTTTCAACCTAAGCCCAGCAGAGATACATATTTCGATTAATGACCACTTGCAAACTAGCATATTAAATGATTTAGATAAATATCGATTAAATTAGAAGATTCCCCAAGTCTTTCTGGCATCACTGAAAACAGTTGTGTGTTTCTCAACGATATCCAATGAAAGATATATCCCACATATGATAAATCTTGTAATTAGTGGAACCGGTTATGGCTTTGTTATCTTTGAGTGCACATAACAGTTTTACCCCAAATGACTTATTCATTTAGTGCCTTCGTCAAGAGAGTTCATGCAACATTTGGGGTATAGCTTCTTGGCACCGCAGTAGAGCAGCATTTTACTGGTTATACATGTAACCATTCACCAACTGTCAGTGGTAGTCGCTGCTGTGGTTGTATTCTCCATGCTGTAGTCGCTTACATTGCGATCATGTCGCTACTGTGGTGTTATTCTCAATGCTGCAGGGGCTTACATTGCGATTATGTCGCTGCTGTCGTATTATTCTCCATGCTGTAGTTGCTTACACTGCGATTTTGTCTCTCCTGTGGTTTTAATTTCCATGTTGTAGTCGCTTACATTGCGATTATTGATCCAGATGTCCTTTGAGGATAACGATTGGTGTGATTATGAATGTATGTTTCAACGCCTAGATTCAATTCATTCTATGCTGTGCTGCATAACCCCGGATTCTGCTGGTGGACTAAGCACCCATGTTGTTGTGTATAGATGTGTTACATGTGATTACAACACAGCACTTTGAGTAATTCCAGACCAGTCATCTCTAATAAACTGCATTTAACAGTACTGTTATTTATTTACTTAATTCTGCGTAAGTTATGGTGCTACGGAGGGCAGGGTGGGGTGGGGGTGGGGTGAGGGTGGGGGGGTTATTTTATTACATGAACAGTCAGAATAAAACCCTAACTCAGGTAAACTGGCAAGAGCCCGGATTTCATCGGTAACGTGACCATTGGCCCAGTGCCACACTGTCATCGCTGCTCTGGTTTTACTCTCTGTACTGTACTCTTTATATTACATACGAAAAATTAGGTACGAACAGCATTCTTAGGATCTCTGGCGTTCGCTTTCATAGAATTGGTGTATAAGCATCCTTAACAGCTGCACGATCTTATGTACATGAACAGCTGAAATTTAAGTCCGATCGACAGACATCTGTGTGCGTTTGTTTTAGACTATACTTAGATTTTCTATTAGATCGAGGCCATTACATTTCCGCTTCCTTCCTCGTGAAGATCTCCATTCGTTTAAATGTTTACGTCTTCTGTAAACATTTTATTTAGGAGAGCTGGAGTGAACAAGATGTGCACCATTTGGTCTTATCATTCTGACTCCTACTATGCGACCTACAGTGGATTTTACATTTATTTACACTATTACTATTTTTACCTAATTTTGCCTAAGTCATGGTGAGAGAGTGTGTGTTATTTACAACTATTTGTGCATTTTCATGAACAGAATAAAGTCCCTAATTGAGGTAAACTGACAAATGGATTAAACACAGGCTATTTCACAGGTTACGTTAGAGCATTTACCTGTTCCCACTAAAGACCCTGCTCTGGGCATTATATGAACATGGGAGTATAACAATCACATAAATGGTCATTATGTGAACAGTGGAGTATAACAATCACATAAATGGTCATTATGTGAACAGTGGAGTATAACAATCACGTGAATGCACATTATATGAAAAGGGGAGGATAGCAATCATGAGAATGGTCATTTCATGAACAGGTTAGAATAACAATCACAGGAATGGTCATTATTTGAACAGGAGAATATGGCATTCACATGATGGTCATTATATGAACAGTTAATTGGAGTGGGAGAGAGAAGCAGTGTCTTGGTCAGGAAGTAGATAAAAGCTCTAAATTTCTGTAGACCTACCATTTAAAGGTTGGATTTTGCTTCAAATATTTGCAATGTTTTTGATATCGTGATTTTATCTTACATTTATCTATATTTCTATCCCATGGTTGTTTTTGCATGGGTATTAATCTCCATGGCTTCTCCACTCTTTTTGCATATGGGTGTTTCACGATCTTCACATTTGACACTCAAGATTTACTGATCTCACTCTACGCGAACTGATCTCGGCAGAGGTCCACTAGAGGAATGGCTAAGTACCGTCAACTATTCCTGGTGTGTTGGAAAAGAACAATATCTACGTGACCCGGGAACGGTGCAGGTCACGTGATAACGGCAAACGCCCAGTATTTTCGGCTCACATGTTCTCCCTGGCCCTCAGCCCCACGAGCCGTAATTAAGACCAGTCTGAGGTCTACCAGTCACAGGAATGTGACCTTAGGACTTGTGTAATTCAAACTCGGCTCTAACCGCAAGAATCTGAAGTCAGTCACTTAATGGGCTATGTACTTGACACATGCCTACATCTGTCAGATAACAAGACGCCAGAAATGAAGGTAATATCCAACAATTACATCATGTCTGGCAAGGTGGCAGAAAGTAAGGCGACGAAATACATGCGTCACTTAAAACTGTATCACGGACATACTCCACAGGCGTGATACTGTCAACAGGTTGCAATTATTTTGCCTTGGATTAAATGAGGCAAATTGCCTCTATGGCGTTTTCCTGTATCAGATTCCTGGTAAGGTGTGATAAGCATGGATATTGTAAAGTGTCAATGGAAAAAAACTAAGAAATAAAACTTAAGACAGCTAGAGAAAAACAGAAAATTGTAGGGTCTTACTTTAGAACAGTTTACAGGCTTTTGGTTTTCAAGGAGTATGTGCAGTGGAGTTTTACTCCTGAAGTCTTTGTTTATGCACAAGCATACATTTGCTAAGATCACATGTGTTTTATCAGCAGGAGAGAAGTTAGATGTGATGAAACGCCGAAAGGGAAGGTGTTTCAAAGATGATTGACTGCATTTTACGAAGAAAATTTGTGATAGCAGAACACATTGTATTTTTAACAACATCCACACTTAGTGTACTTACCCTCTGCAGTGGATATAAAACTGATTACCGAAGTGTAAATATGAGACACGCTACTCACCCCTTTAAGATCTGATCGGGACTCAACTGTGACAGAGCTTGCAGTCTCTGTCTTCTAGAGCTTCGACTTCGAGACCCAGTGGAAACAGTCAGGGATATACAGAACAAAAACACTAGAAATAATGCTGGTAATCGCCCGTGCGACAAAGATGGAATCCCCATAATTGCACGAATCACAACTTATTGGGAATGATGGACGCTTGGAGTGTCAGCAGAAAATCTTAAACTGTTAACAGCATCAATACTTTTGTAAACCAACTTGTTGGATCACACACAGCACCGGATGGGACGAACGGATGCACAGTTAAGATATCTGCGCTAATCCATTAGAAAGCGATTAGAGTGGATTGCGTACTCCTGGCTCATCTTTCTTGCATATAACTTGACATTTATCCCTGCTAATCTTCCAGCGATGTTGCTGTTATGCGAAATTTCATCTGCAGCGCCGCTATAGTTTTTGCTGATAAGGGTTCCAGACAACTCTGTAAGGTCACCAATGAAGAGATGTCAAAAAATTCCGCACGGACCTAGTATGCTGTTAATTCCAAACTGCTGGCCAAGCCCTCTGTCCTGCTCAGCTGTCCCTCCCCTAAAGCAAGTCCTTCCAGCCTCCCGATGAGAGAGCTACCAGGCAACACTTTGCCCAGCCGATTCCGACGCCCTAGATTTCCTTTCTGCGCCAAGAGCATGGGACAGGGCCACATTAATAGCTCGAGGAAGTGCAGACAAGCTCTCGGCCCCCTTCTCAGGGGATATCGGCCGAGCGTATTCAGCCTTGGTCTCTTGGTGCTCTTAACAGTAACTAAGCCTTAACTAATCTACTCGTGTCGAAAAGTCTTAAATTACACCGGGATATCACAAGTATGAACTTCCTCTTGCCGCCGACTGCTACTGATGAATGCAGATATTGTCTCATATATTTTGATACCTTCGAAGCCAGCAGACGAAACTTGTGCTCTATTCGGGCTGCCTGTGAGTTGTTTAGTTCTTGATTAACATCACGGAGACCTTCACTATCCCTGAAATCTCCAAGTGTGTAAAATGTAATGTAGTGTTTTTCTGAGACGGCCGTTTTTGCAGGATCTGGGATTGCCCGGTTTATCGCCCCATCGGCTTGCTGAGTGGATTTGCTATAGCGAAAAGGGTTGACCCGAATATGCCCCGGTTTCAGCTATGTGTGTACATACTGCTTGTAAGATAATCGCATCAAGACCATATGCAGGGGACATTTTAAGAGCAACATATCTGAGAGGGAAAGTGGTCCGTTGAATTTGGTTGGTTATTCATGCCCCAGTATTCATGGCGGCACCAACGCCCTTTTTTCTCGCCTGACAAACCGGGAATTCAGCCATTTTACTCACGCAGTCCTACCACTTCCCTCATCCCGACACATCTGGAGATAATTTGCTTAAATATGGAAAAGAAATGATATTTAAACGCTTTACAAGGATATAACGAAAGCTAGAATTATCTGGATAAAATGTAGTATAGTATTCGAATGGTTTTCTCTGGAGATCAAACTGAACCGTTCTTAAGAGAGGACAAAATACAAAGTGTATCATTATCGATATTATTCATTGGTAATAACATATCCATCATATATATTAAATCAAGATAAACCGTTTTGTGTAGTTCAGCCTTGAACGATCATCAACGCTTGTACGAAATGGTAGGCTTTAAGAACGTATTACAAGTTCGGGGACATATTTTTTTCGTCTTCTGAAGACGAGGACTTTTGTACTCTGTACGGTGGAGATTCTCAGTCTATTCAGCCAGACTTCTCTATGAAAGGACAAGCCGTCAGCTTCCAATTACGCTTCGACTGCAACTCTCTATATACATCCATCGTCACAAGTTTGACACTCAACACAATGCATATCCAGTCACTAGCCACGATCGCGATGAGGGGTATTATGTAGACACAATCAGCGGGGGTATGGGAGGCCAAGTGAACATTTAATCGAGTATTATCGATATCAATAAATGAATCATCGATATCGATAAAACAGTATTTCCTATTACTTTACGTTGCTATGAAACGTAGCCTGAGACAAAAGTATATATTTACAATAGTTGAAGTAGCAGGGTCAGCCATCGAAGAAGAAAGGTAATGAACTCAGAATTGTGTTCATGGATGTCGGTGCTTTAATGTTGCGCTCACGACAAAAGCACGACCGCACGAGTGATACAGGCACTTGTAAAGTACCTGTAAAATATTTGACAATTTTTATTTATTTTTTTAAAATTCCGCTAAAAGTTTGAAACTACCGGTACAAAATTATTGTGAGATGTGAAAGAGGAAAGGTGATTGTTTGATGGCTAAAAAGACTGAATTATCGACATCAATTAATAGTGGTATTTATCGATATCAGTATAAGAATTATCGACATCTATAAATGATTTGACGATATTGATAATTCTCGATTAAATATTAATTTAACCCCGTATTCTAGGACCGGGGGGGGGGGGGGAATGAGGGTGGATTTTGGAGACTCGCTCCAAATTTACTCAAAACAAAAAAAGACAATATCAGTATTAACTTGCAAGAGAATTTCCTCAAGTCAAATTACGTATGGTAAAATTATATATATGGATGACTTTAAAAGATTTTTGTGATGGTATTATTAATAACGAAAGTACATGGCCTTTGGGAATTTTGCTTTAGATATTATTTTCCCCGATTGAAGCCCTGAACTGCGATTTGGAAATTTCGCGCACTACATTTACCGTTTTTGATGAAAGTCAAGAAATATAGCGTAATGAATTAAGTCGACTGGAGGGCTATTCCTGACACATTAGTTATAATTTGTGACGTTGATTTGACCTAACACAAATGGAGGTTCTAGCAAAGGAGAGTTATATGTACATGTCTTATATAAGACTCTGTGGTGAGCGAAACCGAGATACATGCACTGGTAGATATGTTGTGTGTGTTTAGCATACAATGGCTTTTAGAGACTATATTGCTATCCTAGTAAGGATACCTGACAATGTCAAAACTGAAATTATCCTCTTGTCATAAAAACGATCTGTCAGAAAGAAGTAATCGTGTTTGTACTATCTTAAGTTAGATGTACCATCTGGACAGCCTATTCGGCGAGGAGGGTAAAAGGCGTGGATTTTCCTGCAACGAGAAGACCACTTTTTAGTTGAATTTCATGTGATTCCTCAGTCTTTCTTTGAATGAGAAACTTGTAAACAGAGTTTTTCTATGGAGACATTCATTTTCTGTTCTGTTTTAGTTATATGGGTGATAATCTCCAAAATATAGGAAACTTTATGTTAGTAACGACAGTTTTGAAGGATTAGTGTTAGGGTTTATTTGTGGGGTATTTTTATTTTGTGCATGAATGCTCGGTTTTGGCCTGGAGAAGGATTGTGTGACGTCCTTAAAATACTCGGCCCTGCATGCGATTATATAAACATACTGATATGAAAAAGATCAAAGCATAGAAAATAAAACAGGAGCAGCAACGACAGTGTGATAGTTGACAAATTGTCACACGTGATCTCCGAAATTCGGCCCTTTGTCAGTTTACCATCAGTTAGAGTTTTATTCTAAGTGTTCCCGTACGTGTTGCGGAAGTAACAACTTATACTCCCCCTAGCACCATCACTTAAGCAGAATTAGGTAAAACAATGACAGTGATGTTAAATGCAATTCATTAGACTCACTGATCTAGAATTACTCAACGTGTTACTTTGCTATGCTATATTTAACACATGTATACAAATAAACAGGGAATAATACCATAGAACTGCCCTCAACCAAAAAAGTAAGACAAAATGAATTACCATAGCAACAACGATAGTGTGATTGTTGGCAAATGGTCTTTTGTCATTTTACCTCAGTCAGGCTTTTATTCTAGCTGTTCATGTAAATGATTAGCAACTCACAACACATAGCACCATGGCTTCAATGAGGTTAAGCACAAATGTGAAGTGCTGTTAATTGCACCTTATTAGGTGTAATTGGTTTAGAATTGCCAGTACTCAGAAACTAAGAGGTTTATTTATGTATTTAATTATTTGATTGGTGTTTTACGCCTTATTAAAATATTT
Source organism: Acanthopleura granulata (assembly GCA_016165875.1). Taxonomy (NCBI): domain Eukaryota; kingdom Metazoa; phylum Mollusca; class Polyplacophora; order Chitonida; family Chitonidae; genus Acanthopleura; species Acanthopleura granulata. The sequence continues at coordinate 264,227 of JABBOT010000005.1, forward strand.
CACTTACATTTCACAGCAGCCTGCATTATGGTGGGAGGAAACCGGGCAGAGCCCGGGGGAAACTCACGATCACTCGCAGGTTGCTGGCAGACCATTCCACGTACGGTAGGAGACGAAGCCAGCATGAACTAGACTTGCACTCACAGCTAGAGCGCTAACTAACGGAGCCACGAAACTAAAGAGAAATAAGGCAACATAATATCGCTGAATTCAGGCTTAATTTTTGCCCACTTTGCAAAGAATCTCTAACCCGTGACCCTTTAGTATTAATTTTATTAACTGGAGTCCAAACATTTCCATGTTTCTCGTCGAAAAGCTCTTGACATTACAGGATCACTTGTCAGAGATCCTCTATATATAAGTAACAAATAAGGCGGATATCATGTAAGAGACACAGTGTCATTGCTTTGCACGGAAATCCAATATAATACCCTTTGTCGGCAAATACAAATATAGCTATAGCGATTTGATTGCAACTCTTTATGAAATCAGCATGTTTATGTAACATACGTTGAATGCTTATACTCCCCCTCTGGTGCCAGACAGGACGGAATAACATACAGCTGTGGCAACTATGATATAGATAATGGGTGGCAAGCATGTATACATTCAGTCACGAAGCCCTAAAATAATCATAACCTTAATTCAAGTGCAATTTGAGTAATGGTAAATTGACAAGAGGGTGACTTTCAGTGATTACGAGTGACGATTCACTAGCTTTCACATTGTCGTTTTCTCTGGGATTACTCTCTAGTCTATGATCTTCTACATCACACATGTCGACCCTTTATTGCAGGTGAAGACATAGGCTTACCTTAACTGGTCTCATATTTACCATAAACAGTAGTGAAGCTGGAAGCAAAAAATTACATTTCTCTTCCATTGTTGAGGAAAGGCAAAGGTATGGATATGTTGTTCACTTGATAAAGACATTTGAGGGAAGAGAAATTGTGTAATCCTGCTACAAATACACGTATATTGGTTACAAATAACAGAAGTCCTCAAAATTAGGAGAATGAAGAGTAGCCTCCCTTCCACTGATGCCGATCGTAAAGGCTACACGAGCCTACTGACTTCCTTTACTATTTATGCAGTAAACGTGCCCACTTCAACCGTAAGAAACATACATTCCCAAACTTTCGCGCGGAGCCATGTCAAACCATCACATTCATTTTGGACTTTTTTCTTCACATGTCAAATAATCAATTTAGCATGACTACTATTTTTATTTTATTTATACGCTGTACTCCAGAATGTTTCACTTATACCACGGCGGCCAGCATTATGGTGGGGAGAAACCGTGTAGAGCTCAGGGGAAACCAACGACCACCCGCAGGTTGCTGCCAGACCTTACGGCCGGAGATGAAGACAGCATGAGTTGGTCTTGAACTCACAGGGACCGCATTGGCGGAAGGGTTCGGGTCATTGTGCTGCGATAGCGCGCTGACCGACGACTACTGTTCTTGAGTTTTTGTTGCTGGGTGTGACGTAATAGCATTTTGTCACCTTGGTAACCTACGGGAGCTGGGGATAGTAACACTGCAAAAAACATTTCAGCTTTATCCAAAGCAGACAAACTTTGGACATATTTTAATTAGCTGTAAAATAACAGTGTATATAAACAACCTAGAGTATCTGTGTGGCAGTAATATCCAATCAGTGCTCCAGCACTCTTTAATTCGGAGACAAATCTTGCACACAACTTCTTGAATTGTGTACATTTAACCTGTAAGATTCCCCAGCTCGGTAAATTCATTTCACGCCTGGACATCTTTATCTTTGCTTGGAAGCAGTTGTTTACGACACGAAAATGTATTCTTTTTCTTTAATTTGGCAGATCGATGGATACAAAACTAAAGTACAATATTACAAGCTCAGACGTTCCGGTGTCTTGCGAAAGTAACACTTTTGCAATTTATCAATCTGGTCAACGTACGCCATCGCCAACGTAGGAAGAAATGAAGCTAGCAGTGAATGACGACAGTACTTGAGTTGACGTTTTGATCCTGCCACTTAGCATCATATCTTTAAAGTCAAAAATCCTGGATAAAAATGGGACTTACGCCAAGTCTTTAATTACGCTAAGTGAATACTGGAAACATACCACATATGTGGCGCCGGCAGAAAAATTCGTAACTAGCTTCAGGCCAAATGTCCAGGAACCAAAACCAACAGTTCTACTCCAGGAATATGCATCCCACAACGAACTTCAGACCAAATGTCCAGGAACCAGAACTAGCAATTGTATTCGAAGACCACGCATCCTTCAAGCAGCTTCAGACCAAATGGAAAGGAGCCAGAATAACACAAATAGTTGTATTATACCTCTTAGCGAATCTAACAAGTTATATCAACCATATGATAATAAAAAACAGATCATAGATTTATGTAAGTATGAAATATAAAAGAAGATAGCATAGACTGTAACACCATTGCAGCAACGACAGTGTGATAGTTGTCAAATGATCATACGTGACCGGTGAAATCTGACGTTTTGCAGTTTACCTCAGATATGGTCTTATTCTAGCCATTCATGCACATATTTAATCAGACTACATCATGTACAGTGGGGAGTGGGATGGGAAGCGGTGTTCTTGGAGGCTGGAGGGATTCCTATTAACGGCAAAAGGACATTGATTCGCCCAGCAACTGCACAGGGTTTCCTATGTTAAGTTAACAAGACAAACCTTTTACGTCATTTCTGATGCCTTTGACCAACAAATGTTTCAGTTTCAGTTTATTCAATCCAATATAGGACACTGGGGCTCACTTACAGGGCAGATAACAACAGCGTTGTGATGACAAAAGGACAAAATAAAATGTTTACGGATATGGATCAAACGATAAACGAAAGACAAATACTGCTTATTCTAATCTACTCTAGAAGTAACAACGGGCCTACATACTAAAATTCGGATTCGAAAGGAGAATGACAAACACAAATATATAAGCTAATATAAAAAAATATACTGAAAATGTTTCGATTGCAGGACGCTATGACAAAATATCGCCTCGAAAATTGCTTAAAGCGGAGGAACATGTCTTTACCCAGGTGGTAGAGACGAGCAAAGGTCGGAGACTGTGAATTTGACTTGACTTCCACACTGAGCTTCATTAAAAGAAAAGACAACAAGAAATATAACCAAAGTTATTTCAAACGAGGAGTCCAAAAAGACCTAAAGGGGCATAGGTATTTTTATGCCATGCTTGGTAACTATAAATCACCTTTTAATCTAGAATTCTTACGACGCAATGGTATACGCCATCTTAGAGAAACAGGAAACAGGATGTCTCCTCATCCGTACCCTACGCTTTTCGGTATTAGAGGCGAGACACTCTCCTTAATTATTTCAACCGAAGACGACGCATTGTCGCATCCTGGTTGAGACTTTGGGGAATAACCCCAGATGTATTACACTTTCACTTTCTCGTTGAAAAAAGCTTTAAACTATATCAGACTTGCCTCATAACCAGAACGGGTGACGCCACAGCGGAAACAGATGCCTTCTCCGATGCTAGAAGTGTCTCACCCTTGATTGGTTGTACAGAGTACAGTGGATCATTATCCTTACGTATTTCTCAAAAATAAGTGACCGTTTTTCTGAACTTTCTATATACCTATGCATATATAAATTTGGTCCAGAGTTGTATTTTTAGGCCTGTCAGATGTCAGATGCAGAAGACGAAGATTACTTATTTGTTTATTTCATTGGTATTTTATGTCGTACTCAAGAATATTTCAGTTGTACGCCGGAGGTCAGCATTATGAGGGGGGAAAAAACGGGCAGAGCCCGTGGGAAGCCTACGACCATCCTGAAGTTGCTGGCGGTCATTTCCACGTACGACCGGAGAGGAACAACGAAGGGTAGTGTGTAACACAATCGATATCGCTGTGACATGGACCCTATCATGTTACATGGCCATTATGTTTTCTAAATACGTAAACCTGGCAAAGAGTCACGTGAAATTATCTGTCATTATCACAACGATACGAATTCCGTTGCTCTGGGCTGAAGGTAAATGCAGGCTATCTAACCAAATGGAAGAGTCCCCTTTTATCCCAAGATCGTGAATTTTTCCATCAGTTCAAAAAAATTTTCATGAAGTTTTGAACTAGACATGTAATGCTTAAAAAAACATACCATTATCGCCAATCAGAACCGACATGCGACGTATTCTAGGTTAAGTGGAGCAAGCAAAAGAAAGAGCCGCTGTTTGTTCCGTTTGAAGATTTTGTGATCAAATTGATTAGACTTCGATCAGCGCTAATGAATTCATACAACAGTGCGACATGGTCACATGGAAATGACTCAAACTAATGTACTCCATTAATTTGTAAATAAGCACTGTTAGTTCTACAGCTTGACTGAATTCTGACAAACGATCAATAGCCCCTGACCCAGAGCTCCTCCAGGTGTTCCTGCACAAAAGGATGTGAATAATTGCAGACTAACAATAACTGAATCGGAAACCTAATGGTTAAAGAGTCGATATAGAAATGTTACTCGGGTAGGCTGAAGGACCCTGAATGCAAGCATGACGATCAACGAAATAGGCAACATTTTCAATGTAAACCAAGATACATGTTTTACTTTTAAATATAAGCAGTCCGTTTGACGAAACCTTATTGCCTAGAAATATAATAGAGAACACGAATGCGTGTCTGCAAAACGAGGTTTCGTATTCCAAATTGCCAAAAACTGCATTGGCTTGTTCCTTAAGAGGACATGTGGGACGGTTTTCTCCTCTGTCAAGCCTCTGCAGAAATACAGAATATGTGGCTGCTCACTTATGCTTGAAACTAACCTGACGATTTAGAAGAAGAAAAATAATATTTTAAGATTAATCTGAAACATATCGCAAACACGGAGGTATATGTATTTATATCTATGAGAAGAAAATATATTCGAATATCCAGTGCTGGTCCTTAGCCCTTATCTAAATATTATGGCAGGTCTGCCACATAATATCCCGTTCCAGGTGATTAATTTTTGGACTACATACTAAAGCATAAAGATAAAAAATGGAGAGAGTAATTTCAATTCAGTTATTTATGAACATTACACCTTGATGGAGAAAAATCTTCTCAATCTGGTAAAGCCTGACATGACAGTGTTATCCACGCTGTATGTTAGCGGCCAAAGAGAGCGCCATTCACGTTCGCCGTCGCCCATCTAAAGCAGGTGGAGTTGTTGTTGTACAGAATCAGCCTTTGAAAGAAATAACGGCGGCATCTCCTCCAGTACAGATAGAAGAATTTTTGGTTTGAAAAATACTGCCAAACCAGTTCAGTCACATCATGACGATGTGACCATTACAGTACGGTTTCTTTTCACAGTAAACGTTTCTATTGCGCAAATCTGATTTCGTGTGTGTATATAAACTGATTCGATGAAAGTCTAGACATTGGTATACCAGACGTCAACTCTCTGCCATGACCTACGCGATAGAAAAGTAAGTCTGAAGATGTTTGTTGACAATAAATATCTGCGTTAAGGCTGCATAAATATGCAACAATGTGCCAGCCCGCTAAGCCTTCGTTGTTTCGGTCAGTGGTACTTTAAACCAGGGGAAAGTAAAGTTGGATAATCATCTGGTCATCTGCTCAGTCCGTGATGACCTCCGAACAAGCTCTCAGCTTTGGCTTATGACGGAAATCCGGGGTTCCAATTCAGCTCTTCTTGGTTCAGGATGTGTGTGGCCTGTTTCCCATTCCCCAAATCACATTTTCCTTCATATAAAAAAGGAAGAAAGAAAGCATGTTTTGCAATCTACCAATATTCGACGTTCCAGACATGCACAGACGTACAAAACAAGATACTCACGTAACTGACTATTCATACCACCGTTGTCTTTGGCACATGTTATTTACTGTAAGTCTACGTCATTTCCTGTGTGTGACACATTGAGGGCAAATCTGATTTCGGTGCTCCATTGAGAACCCAAACCGGTAAGCATTAGCTGTAACTAACGTAACTCTAACCTGTAACTGCATGTCCTGAGGCTGTGTGATTTCAAAAAATGGCAGTACTAGCTACAAAGCCCGGGGGAGACTGCAGTTCCAAGGATGGTGAAACAATCTACCAGTTCTGCAAGAACAACCTATCAAAGATGAGTTCCGGTGTTTTCTAGCTGGTTAGCTTGATTCCTCAAGCGTGACAACCAGGCCTACTGGTAACAAGTATGGTCATTGACGTGTATGATAGAAATAAATGGCCACAAAACTACCCAACCAGTACCCTAGACCGATTGAAATTTTTTTGAATTTCTCCTACAGTTCATCATTTCTCATGTATTAAATTTGTGAATGATTTATTTATCCTGTAGTATATAGTCCTCAGAGACGTTACATAGCTCAGCTAAGAATACCTCCTGCTGGGATAAGTTGATTCATCGAACTGACCAACACATAAACTTTATCTCCGGAAGTATGTTTGTATATTATGTCAGAAATCTTCAATGTTTTCGGCGTGACGTAAAGACTGCAATGATATAAAGTAACACTCAGAAAAAAAAAACGAATGAAAAAATCAGAAAAATGTCTCCCACATAGAATCGATATTAAAATTCATGTATACCCTGGTTATTTTTCGTTAATACCTAAACCGCAATAGTAATTTTGCCATTTCATTGACTCATCGAGTCAGTCGTGAATACTACATTAGATCATCATCCAAAATGTCAAAACTGAATACGGTCACGTAGACAGGACTTTGGGTATAAAGAAGCTTTTCTTTAATGTTTGACAAACGAGACTGTTTTTTGAAAGCTCCCAAACAGGCAGAAATATTTTATTATCTTCAAATATAAGCATTAGATGTATATCGCAAAATCTTTCCTTTGAATTAGAAATCAGGTAAATCCATCCTAAGGTCGAACACTGTTGGATAAAGCATTGACTACTGTATATAACCCACTGTCGCTCAGACCTGACAACGAAAGCTATTCCACTGACTCTCTTACCGGATATCGTGTGGATCTCCTCACCAAAAGATAATCCATTGCCGGTCTTATCTGATATGGTCTAGAACACCTCACCCAAAGTTAACCTACTGCCGTCTTTACCTGATATCGTGTGGATCACATCACCTAAAGATAATCCACTGCCGGTCTTACCCGATATTGTGTGGGTCACTTCACCCCTAGATAACACATTGTCGCTCTTACCTGATACCGTGTAGATCACCTTACCCACTATCGCTCTTACCTGATATCGTGTGGATCACCTCACCTAAAGATAATCCACTGTCGCTCAGATCTGATATCGTGTGGATCGTCTTATCCCAAGATCACTGCCGCTCTTACCTGATTTCTTGTGGATGACCTCACCCAAAGATATTTCACTGACTCTCTAACTTGATATCGTGTGGGTCACCTCACGCAAAGACAATCCACTGCTGTTCTTAGCTGAAATCGTGTGGATCACCTCAGTCAACAAATTGCATGCTGCAATACCATTTAAGAAAAAGTTTCCAAGACAAGGGCACGATATAGCTGAAATGCTGCCAATGTGGTGTTTGCTTGGCAGACATCCATTTATTCAAAGACAAGGAAGTATTTTAAAGATGTAATGAAGTACTTATCTCCCAAAGTGAACAAAGGTTAAATATTTTAACTTTTTCATATTTTATGTAAATTCGCCTTCGTGACAGGCGTTGATCTGGATGCAGATATGTGATAACCTGGAGAAGTTTTAACAAACTGAGTTACATTATAAGTCTAAGTTAGCTCACAGAAATTACAAAAATAATGAACACATCTTTCGAATCACAACGAAATTGTCCTTCTTATTATGTCCACTTTGTATTTTGCGGTCGTTTCCTTTAATAATTTATTTCATGACTTTGTAGCCAAAGATAAGCGTAAAGATAGGCTGAATTGCAGTGGCATCTCATTTCACACAAATAACGGTGGTTTGTTCCGGCATCACGCTTAAATAAAACGATGGAACACCATTTGTGGCTTTGCACAAGCAATTGAGTTATTTATAACCAGCAATTCACTGTAAATGTTCAACAGATGTGCCTCGGTTTAAATGTCTCATTTATGCACGAGGCGTGAAGGCACAAGCTAGGCATAGGTTTTCATATTATAGAATACTTTTTATAAGCGAATTGGTTTTGAGGTGAATAACTGGAGAGTAACTGCGCAAGAACACGTCCACCCAGTCACACCGAGGAATCGATCTGTGTTTGTGATATAGGCAGACTTAATGATTGTTGATGTGCTGACTGGCAGTGTGCTTCATACCGTTGTGAAGGTCACCTCCGAAATGGGTGTTACAGGTATCTTTAATCTCCTTTATACATAAACCAAATTCCTGAACGTTTATTTTAAAGTTCTTGTTGGATTAGAAACACAGTGAGGTTTACAGGAAACGCTAGGAAGAGTCGTGAGAAAATCAGCATGTCACATGTGTCTGTTCAGAATGTCACGTTTTTCTCTGTGTCTGCTTTTTGTTTTCTTTTCCTTATGCCCGGCATGGGAATGTCACGTCCTTATCCACGTGTTCGCGTTCTTATCTTACGCTGTGACGGTGTTGTTATCTCCTCGGATAGTCTTGTCCCACAATGTCGCGTTCGGGTAAGTACCCTGTCAGAAGTGTGTCTCTTTCTCCAGATTTCATCAGATTGTCTCATTGTCGTCCACAGACCTAGCGTTTAACGAATTTTGTCAGAATACTGCGTTATAATCCGAATATCGTCAGAATGCCACGTTATGATTGGAACATTGATCAGAATGTCACGTTATGATTGGAACATTGATCAGAATGCCACGTTATGATTGGAACATTGATCAGAATGTCACGTCATGATTGGAACATTGATCAGAATGTCACGTTATGATCCGATTTTTGGCCAGAAAGTCCCTTTGTGCTCCGAATTTTGCTCAGAATGTCACATTATGATCCAAGGAATCGAGAGAAGAATTATCTAAGATTGCTGAAAAAGCAGAGAGAAATATGATAAGTGCTTTCTATTTCATAAATCAATGATATTGGGCAATCAAATACAATGTTCTTTCGGGGCGACGTGATTTTGTTCACGTTATATCTGCACATGTAGTAAGCAACAAAGCGTCCAAGTGGGAACAGGTCTGCCATAGGCAAGCTAGGACAAATTTCCTCTCTGTGACCTTATTGGCAATCGAAGAATACGACAACTTGTCACTTGCAATGACTTGAGTCGGCTCGATGGCCTGGCCTCACGAGCTATGACTAGCATTATCATTGTGAAGCACCGGGTGCGGCTGGAATCAATACATACATGATAACGTCATTATAATACATCGATCAACGTTAAGGTGGGAACGCGGACAGTCATTTGTGAATGACTAAATACATATTACAAGACGAAATATCGTTTTTCACCAGATACCACATCCCATTTGGCTATCAATGCACTGATGTCTGTCATTCACCGGCTGGGTTGTGATAATGTTTATGCTTTGATTTTTACCAGTGTGACATCAGTTTATCCTCTCTAATTACGCGTTTCTTGAATGACACTTCCGAACCTGTTACCCTCTAAACTGATAATATGAAAATCTGATGCCAAAGAGAGTATCTAATTATAATAAAGAACGGAATCTCTCCTCCAGCACAGTGTTTAACCGACCGACTTCACACTTGCCCAGTGTATTATTGAGGATTCATAGAGCATGCAGAGTTTTAGAAAGAGCTGCTTATTGTGTATGTAAATTAAGCCATGCCGACGTCACTAACACTGCACTGATATTCTGAGGATATAAGACAGTTCCGCCCAGACCAATCCTTTCTATGTAATAACTTCACATACATTTTTAAACGCCAGCATATGCATAACATACATATAAACAGTTGACAGAAACAATTGTTACAGAAAAAAGCAATTAAAATATTCAAAAAGTCTTAAAAACTGAGAGGAAGGACCTCAACACTGGGGATGTGACACTGATGGACATCGGTGAAAGCGTAACGTGATACTTGGCTGCCACGTCATATCAGCTATGAGTTCCTCTATGTTAATGGGGTTTCTTATTGATACACACACATCCGAGGACAAAATTGCACTTTGGAGTTATTTAAGTGTTAAACTAAAGCATTCTCTGGTTCAGTTGTACGGTCAAATAATTGTGTGGTACTGAGAACGTTTACATGTGTCACACTGCTTAGGTTTTGACCAGGAAGCTGCAGTAATTTGTCAGATCGAGATGGAAAGAAAACCACCTTGGAACAGCCATTGTCTGACAATGGTAAGATTCTTTGTTACTATGACATTATGTCACAGTTTATTACTATGAAATTACCCCACGGTTTGTTACAATGAAAATATGCCAGAGTTTGATATTATGAAATAAATCCTTTGCGTGGAATTTACAAGATTTTCAGCCATCTTCTTCTCAAGAAGTAAATGATGTCTTGTTTTGTTAATGTACGGTATTGAAATTTCGTGTAAATGGGGTTAAAGCCGTCTTATTGACAATCATATTCTGTATCATTCTGACACACGACAACTGAGAACGCCTAGCTGTGACCGCGTTATAAAGTCGGTTTTCAAACATGTGGAAATATGTCTCAAATATTAACAATATAACGGAATTAATAAAGCAGCAAATTTTTTTTCATGGAGCACTTACCCAAGAAACCTTTTAGCAAAATGACTTTACTTTGTTCCAGTTCATGAATAATTAACCCAGGAAATATTGATTTTCATGCAGAGTTTGTATATCTATAGAGATCCTCGACTGTGTTGTGAGAGTTAACAGAGTTGTTGTATCGTTGTATATAAGCTAGATGTTCATATCACTTGTTCTGGTCAAACTAAATGGTTACTGTTAGCTAAAGACACAATGAAGAAGTTACCTGACAGAGACACGCCGGTATGTTTTTCATACATGAAGTGAAAGAGATGTATTTTCTTCAAGTAAATAAATAAATAGTTTAAACGTATGTCCTTTCATATGCGGTGTAACAATGCTTGTGAAGTTCTACTGAACATGTCCCTAGATAAACATTGTCACTGTTTGCATAGCCACTAGGGAAATACACATCATAAAAGTATGTGTAACATTGATGAGCAACCAAGTGTTAAGTGTGCACTCTGTATAAACCTTTGTGGATGTATGAAAAACTAATAAACATAGAAAATTCATAAACGTATGAGCATACCACCGAGAAGGAACAGCACAGATACAAATCTGTGACAGTGTTTGAAATGGTTGCCATCCTGACAACTGTTGTGACCCCGTATTCAGAATAATATAACTTTCTTTTGTCAGCGTTATGAGTTTTTGCGCCATTGTACAGGACGTATTTTCTGGGAAGAAATACCTTTGTTTTAAACATGTTACTATTTAGAACCCGTAAAATTTTCAGGTATTAAGCAATATATATGAGCCACGAAGTTACAGAAATTTACAGTCTCATCAGTCCATGTGAAGATTTATTCTACGAAACCGAAGTGTTTGTAGGATTACATGCCATTCGACATTGTCAATTTGTACTCCATTTTTGTTATTGCTCCATTTAACACACCTTCGAGCTAGTGTTTTGCCACTTGCTGTGTTTTGTTGGAGACTTGATTTGGTTTACGTACTTTTTATCCGAATTTACAGTGAAAGTGACATTGAACTGTGTCTATTTTATGTCAAATCTAAGGCCTGATTCTCTAGCGTCTGGACTTCGTACAATATCCGATTACCAGTTTCCCCAAGAGAGGGCTCTAGGTTAGCTGTTAGGTTAGCTACAAACCTTGCGTTTCTTTGTCTATGTAAGACTTATCGCCGTCTGGGTGTTGAGCGAGTCATTTGTGTATTGTTTGAGTCATTTGTGTATTGTTTGAGTCATTTGTGTATTGTTTGAGTCATTTGTGTATTGTTTACCCTCTCAGATCAGTGACACTCTCACTCAACCCCCACACAAAAGGCGCTGTTATGTAGAACACAGTGACCAACTGCTCATCATGCCTTCTGACTCTTTACTACATATTTCTTCACATTAACAAATGCACATTTGGTGAACTTGTGAACTTCGTTCATTCGTGTTAAAAGATTACATATTTCTTCAATTGTCTTTGATACAGAAGAAACGATAACCCTGTTAAATATCCAATTATTCAAAATATTTCAAACGCAAGATATATTTTTCGCACACATTATTTTATGCATGGATATTCCTCATCTTTCATGAACATTTCAGCATCAGAGGTGAAATAGTGTTAACACAGCAACAAATCTGAAAACCTGAAAATGTAACGCATTCCAGTGAAGTGAAGTCATTTCCATACACGCATAAATAAGGCTATTTCACTAATATTCACTAGATGACACGTAAGGAATGTCAAATTTTACGTTTGAAACATTTTGAATGGTTGTGAAAGATTGACAGTTGTCCGCAGGCCAGTACGATTAATTTGGATACAAAAAATTCAATATATATAGTATATATACAAAGGTTCTGCTCATGTAATAGATAGCTATAGGAATATAATATCACGTGAATGAACAGAATTAAATTTTTGGGATAATTCATGATATTTTGTTATCAACATGTGACATTAACAACACAACTTGAGATACTTTAGGCTTTTACAGGTCAGTGATTTATATCGAGAAGGCTTCAGGGGGAGATCACTGACTCTAGTTCATCCAAAAAACGAAAGAGGTTTTCTGACAACACACACCAGCAGTTGTAGACTCCATTTCTCAGAACTGAAGCTTAAACTCGTTAATGCAATGAAGCAGCGTTCATTGTAGGCCTACTGTTATAATATGATACCAAGGATCCATGTAACACTTTAACATACTATCTAGTGCACGTATAGCATTAATATCAGGGGTACATATTTGTAAGATCAGGAGTATTTATAACACTATAACATAAAACAAGAGCGCAGATATAACACTATCATGCAATATGACGTGTACATACAACCCTACTCATAATATCAAGTCAAGTTATGATACTATTTATGATATCAAGGTTAAATGTAACACTACAAAATATTAAGCATATATATAACACTATAACATGATATCTATTGAATATATAATGTCACTACGTCATGCGGTACCAAGAGTATACGTGACATAATTTCAAGTCTATCTTCCATCGTTTTGTAAAAATCTTTATTTACTACCAAAATCTTTACTACCAAACCAGACTTATGTACAAACTACCATACCAGAGTTATGTAATAAAATACAAACAAGTTTTGGACGTGGTAAACCTGTGGTGGTGCAATTCACCGACCTTTCCCTCTCCCCGTACCTGTACGGCAGATGTCTGTGTACATTTCATACACAGCAAACTGATGCCCCTCAAAACATAGGTGCGTGCGATAAATTGTAACATTATGGATATAACATAGAAGGATATAGATGTGAACATTTTAACGAAAGAAATGTGCAGGACAAGTGAACATACCCCATTTTTCTGTCTGTATATATTGTAAAATATTCATTTAAATTTTCGCTATATTGCCTGGCGGTTGATTACGGTTAATCAATTTTGTACAGATGTGCCATGTTTCAGGTGTATATCGTATCTATATCGTATCAGATCGTGGATCACAAAGAGGAACTTTGATATGACGCGATACAACATGGTGTGCATCGTTCAAATTGCTCCATCAGAAATAACCCTCTTTGGAAATTACCACGTTTCCAAGACTATTAGTGTCGAATCCCTGCTGTTTTGACACCCCCGTGTGCTGTGTAAGTGGGAGTAAATGGTTATAAATTACACGGACATTATTTCAGCCGGTACAAATTTACATATGATATATAATTATATCTTTAAAAACGCCAAAACGCGTCATCGATGCAATATCATTTTTGACTTCGAGTATATGATGTTCCTTCTGCATTGTTCTCAGTAGTATTCTTCCTTTCATACCAAAGCCGAAGACTTTAACACTTACTCAAATGTCATTTGAAATTACATTTACTTTAAGCGACCAAGAACACGACATTTTCACACAAATAAAACAAATTATTCTTCATCTCTAACAAATCACATTTGGCTCCATTCTTCTCTCCAAGAACTGTTAATATCATTCTTCAACTCACCCTCTAAGACCATCGTTATCACTAGAAAAAACACGAACAGAGTCAAATTCGATATGCTCCAAATCAGTCATGAAATTTTTAGGTCATAAATAACTAACAACTCTTGGATCAGAAAGTACGAGTGTATGAGTACACCCCGCTACAGTTATAATTGTGGAGTGTTTCGCCGACAGTGAGTCTTCGTTTTAGGATCGTAGTTTCGTTGCTCTAAGCGTCAGCAAAATACACCTACAAAAACGTTTTGAGGGACGTTAGAACAATGCACCAATAGCAATGTTTTGAGAAACGTTAAGCGGACGTTCGAGGCGATGACCTTCAACAATGCCTTGCGAAACGTTAGATCGGTACGTGGAACGATTCCCTAACGGTAACGTTTTTGAGAAACGTTAGCCCGGCATCTGACACAATATCTCTGGTATTGGTAACCTATATGCTTGCTTAGGCAATAAAAATGTTTAACACCCCTAAAGTTTTACTTCGGGTCCGGTATTAATTTTGACATTTTCATATCCCGATGTCCAAGGATCCCATGTTCCGTGTTTTTCAACATTTTGGTTTTTCAGATTACTTTGCTTCCTCGTGAATCCTGTAACCTTGGAAACACAATTCTGAACTTTAGCCGTCTCTGTAGGTCTTTATTTCGCAGGCCACTACCTTGCCTGTTCTTGAATTCACTCCTTATGAGTTACTAAAAGCGTAGCTCCTCCCTGTTAGTATAAGAGACACCCTTCGGAGAACCTCCCATTGAAGTGATAAAGGTCGGGTGGTGAGAAGCCATATTTGTTACACTGTTGTCTTGGGATATCCGTCGTGGTTTTCTGCAACACTTGTCAAGACACAGGAGGCGTTTGTAGGCCAAACGGAAGTGACGGTTTGTGATTCCGTAGAGGACGCTGTTCATACTGGAGTTGATGTGCGCCAAGAGGACGACGTAGGTGTGGACGTCACTGCTGAGGCGGTCGTGCTTGTCGTACAGAACCACGAAGACGTAAGGCATCCAGCAGACGGAGAAGATGATGAAGATAATGAAGAGGGTGCGGACGAACTTCAAATCATTCTTGCCCTTTTTTGGAAGATTGCTGTGCTGCTCCTGAGCGTCGCGGATTTTGCGGGTGCTTCCCCGGACGAACAGATAAATTCTCAGATAACAGATAGCGATGATTACGAGCGGGGTGATAATACCACCAACGGTGAAGAAAAGTGTGTAGCTGTAGTCCGCCAGACGGTCGTAGATACAACTCAGCGTTTTGCGGTCATACACGTGGTCTCCCCAGCCGAAAAAGTTGGGCATCTCGCAGAGGAAGCTGACCACCCACAGACCAATGGTAATAAGAACCGTGTTCCGGAAGGTGAAGATTTTGGGGTATATCTGATGATGACAGATGTGGATGTATCGGTTGACGCTGATGGCACCGATGCTAAGAAGCGAGCAGAAGCAGCTGGTAAGACAGATGCAGGCCACAAGCTCGCACAAAGCTGGTTTGTCCTCGAAGAATACCTCTCCCAGAACGAAACCTAAATGGAGAGGAACGTACATCTGTTGAGGAAATCTGGCTCAATTCACTTCACATTTGCTTAGTATTCTGGCGTATTTAGCTTCACATTTGCTGAGGAAGTCGACCTTACTTAGTGTTACATTTGCTGAATAAATCGGGCTTATTTAACTTTACATTTGCTGAGTAAGTATGGCTCATTTAGCTTTACCCTTGCTGAAGAAATCTGGGTTATTTAGTTTTACATTTGCTGAGTAAGTCTGACTCATTTCGCTTCACATCGGCTAAGGAAGTCTGATTTACTTAGCTTCACATTTGTTGGGGAAATCTGGCTCAGTTAGCCTTACATTTATTGAGTAAGTACGGCTTATTTAGCTTCACATTTGTGAAGTCGTGTATATATATATCGATAAAGTATCCCACTTAATAATTTAAAAAGCATGACTTGTTATATTTGTAAAGTTATACAATGAGTTCAAAGTCAGCCAAACCGAGCCAAATGAGAAAAACGAAAGCGCCGCAATGTTATCAGTTATAACCAATCAGGCGTATGTTATTTCTGTAACCCAAGAACCCAGCTGTTTCCTCTATGGCCTCACGCGATTCCTGTTTACTTCTTGAGGCAGGCTCGATTTGTCCTAATTTCCTTTCCGCCAGCAGCCTGCGGGTGGTCGTGGGTTTCTGCGAGGTTTGCCCGGTTTCTTCCCACGGTGATGTCGGCCGCCGTCGTATAAGTGAAATATTTTGGAGTATGGCGTAAAACACCAATCAAATAAATATATCTTATTTTTCGTCTATACTATATCTATTGTCTATTCGAGCTGTGGTCTTCTGTTACCAGAAAGCTCTTCTAAAACCAGTCACTACCAAGCGGAATTAAGACGGAATGGGTGTCGCCTTTTCTGTTAACGATGATATAGGAAAATGGTACAACCTAATGGTCTTACCGATAATGCTGAATGGATCAACGATAGCTGTCACGCAAAGATCTGCAAACGCCAAGTTTAGTATAAATATATTGCCCATCGTCCGTAGAGCCTGAAAAAAGAAGAAAACGCTATGTTAAAGCAATAAATAACGATCCAACCAGAAACTGCATCGAGTGGGAACTTTAAAAGCTGGGGCTGAATAATTTCAAACCAACATAGTGTTTTCTGTACAACAACGCCCAAAAGACTACCGGTACAATCCATTTTCCTTCAGGATGGATGTTCATGGTCATTATTAGGTTTCCTTTATCAATAATGACAACCGCCATCTAGTCAGTTAAAAATATTACAGCACAGCAATGTTAAATATGTAACGTAAACATGCATTCAATTAAAGATTTTACTGTTTGATTCATGATTCTCAAGATTTGACACTTTGAATTCATGACACTCATGATTGGATGATTCGATTCATGTAATTCGATTCATGACATGATACTTTTACTTATGTCACTCGTGCTTTGATGCCTCGATTCCCGATACTCAGTCAACAAATGGCTGGTCTGCTGAAGATACTGTTGTCGGACGACCTACGCGTAAATTACAACTGTGCCTTTGAATCTTGTACGCCCGTAGGACAACAAGGCAACTGAGCCATCAACCAAGCACACATAATTGGAGAGATGTGAACCAATACATGTACGTGACCTTGTATCGTTGGTTCTGACAATAAAAACAGATATATCAATACGGCAGGAGAAGATATATCGAATAGGAAATACAAAATAAAGTAGATCAATGCTGAGAGAAATGAGAGAAAATAAATGCAGTGACCGAAGTAGCGGGTGTATGAATAGTATGAACCCATGTTGATGTCCAGTTCTTCAATGATATTATTTGTGGAAAGTACAAACTAAGGCATAAGCGTGTGGGGGAGATCCAGGTCACACATATCAAAGGAATTACTGAGCGGTTTGTAAAGACTGAGAGAATGATCTGACTAAATAAGGCATTCCCTGGCTTTAAGTAAGCTTTATTAGTTTATCTCGCTGTAAGTTGCTGGAACCTCGGAGTCGAAACCGACATTCGTATACCAGTGTAAAATCAGTATCCAAGTCGTTTACCATTATAATATATATGAAAACCCACCGTATCTACATAATGTACTCAGATCTACACATGTATCAAATATTTAAAAAAGAGGTTGAAACTGGCCTATCTAACTTGTGATGCGAAATAATAATCAAAGGACACTAACAACCCTGTCGCACCAGAACAACAGCTACCTATGTCCTCTGCGATTCACGGCGATCGTTTGGAGTGGGTGAATTGGTCGTGGTCTGTTTACCCTGACTGAAACCGGAGAAACTGTTTGAAGTCACATTATAAGTGAAAACTCGACTTGCAGGACTGCCACTTATCCGCGGTAGTGACGTGATCGCATGAAATTACAGGCACTCTGTGATCAGAATGTGCATAGGAGTCATGAAGATCGTTGGTGATGCTGTTACAAGATCATACGTTTACCTCCATCGGGTTAAGGTCTGTCAGAATTTATGTACGATAACCTACTACAATTTTTAATCGCCGCTTGTTTTTCTGCATGTACAAAATCAGCCATGACCAAGATTCTCCAAGATCCCCCATTATTTACATGACGACCAGTGCAAAGAATTACGACGACTACCCGCGATTTTTCCGTTATAGGTTTTTCTTAACAAGTTGTAAGTCAAGGAGTCGCTTAACTGTTAGACAATCCGCCTTTTTACCACATTAAGGCCGGTATTTCTACGACAGTTTTACCAATAGCATCCCTTTAGCCAGACCATCTGGACCAAATGCTCCAATAGGCGATGAGATCTGATCTCACTGTTCTTCTCTCTGCTATCCTGGAACCGACATGCTTAAAGGGGACCTTACGTATGTCTATATTAAGTCGTCGAGGTGTCATAGCACGGTTACCGTTACAGGTCTCTTATATTACAGTGGAAACACCTGGCAGTTTGCAGTGAAAACACCTGGCTGATTGTTATCAAGTCTTCTACCCCTAACTGTACCGGATGTTTCATAACAGTTTGGGCTGTCAACATTTCAGCTGAGTCTAGCCTCAGACAAATCAACTTCGTTTGACTTTATTGGTTGAATATGAAATAAGGTCTGTATGATCGTTTGATCTATTGTACATGGAAGTAAACGGTCTTTTTGTTGTAAAAAACTAGTTTTGTAGAAAAGGTCAAGCCCCGCAGCAACATCCGTGCTGCCACGTATCACGTTCTCCATTAGATTCATATCTAGAACATAAGTAATATATCTCTCAGCGGGCGGGTGGGCCTTATCACTGTGGAATAAGGATCACGTTGTACAGAAACACGACTGATTAAACGTCTGAATCAAAAGTTTTTGTTTAATTTCTGTGAAAAAAAAACACTTGCAGCAACCCTTGAGACCTCCTTGGTCGGAAAGGCTGTTAGCTTAACATTTATAAATCATATTTGCTGATCAAAGGTAATTGCCCCATGCAAAGAAAGGAAAAGAAAAAAAAATAGATTAGCATCTTTCATAATTATCTTTTGATGATTATTGTCTTTCGCCCAAGGTAATGGGATAGGGATGTGTTTCTAATTTAGATCACAGGTGCACGCCAGATATTTTCTCATCAAATTATGTGCCATTTGATTGAAATGTCATGAGACCATTCTTTCAACTGTACGTGTATGTTAAAAATTTCTCGCTGTTCACACGAATGAATCGTTGCAACTTAAAACAACCTCTCCCAGCTTACTTCTAATAGTCATTTAACGTAAAGAGCTGTGCAACGAAGGTGCGAGTCAACTATAGTTTGAAATGTCATGATGATCGCAGTATCATATTTATGGCAATACGAAAGATTACAGCATAGAGAGTAAAACTAGAGCGGCAAAGGTAGTGAGACATTTGGCAAATTGACACAGGTGAACCATGTGATACTGCCTGTTGTCAGCTTAACTCAGTCAGGGGTATTCTCTACGTGTAGCAACTTACACCCTCCTTAGCAAAATAGATTAAGCAAAATTACATAAATAACAGTGATGTTGCGATTTGTTCGACATTGTTGGTCTAGAATTGTTCAAAATACTTCGTTGTCATCACATTCAATAAGCAATGATATAAAAACAGGATTTTATTTTCCACCTGGAGAAACTCCTTGAAAGAACCTTTGTCAAGTTCTGTATTGGACAACGATTTTTTGATATGCGTCATTCAGTTCATAACAAAAATACACTTGTACAACATAAACATCCGAGGCATGCAGAGAACATTTTTTAACACATAACAGAGAGCGGATTCAGAGCTGCGGTTCAATGCAGATTGTGTCGGAAGCAGCGTCAGAAAATATACCGCTTTTCAACAGAATGTTGAATGACGTGCCGTTCTCGCTACTTGGGACAGGACGGGTGCATGAGTACATAGATCTTATGAAGGAAAGGCTTTCGTCTTCAGGTAAGAATTTTTCCTTTATGGGCGCTGTTGGACATAATGGTGAAAGTGGGGAGTGGGGGTTTCCAATTGTCCTCCTGTCACAGATGACATCTTGAGTACCGGTAGTTAGTGGTTCGCATTCACATAATCGAACATTGTTATAATGGATTCTAAAGTTACAACCTGTCCAACTGATGATGCGCTCATTATTCATTATCAGTTAAATCTCTGAGGCTGACAAAAAGGAACTAAGAAATTGCCCATCATCACTGGCACAGCGTTATCTGTGAACGTACTGGCAGATGGCATGAACACACCTCTACTGTGAACAGGATAATCTCTGTCAACGACACACAAAAGCACCTGGAAATTACCTTTATGTAAAAGTACCTTTGCTGATACAAGACAAATATTTAAGCATGTGAGATCCAACCAAGGAAAATACAAGTATCACATTGACAAAATCCACAGCTTTCGTTACAGCCAACATTACAATAAAAACAAGTTTTTAACGAAGTTTAATCACAAATATAAGAATTGAAACCTTTTAGGAATCATGACATTTGAAAGTTTATGACATTAAGCTGTATTCCGCGAACATGTAGCGTTGTGGCGGCACGGGATATCTGAACATATATTCATTTCAAATTGGTAGTATTTATGTCTAGAAACCATTGGTATGTATGTATGTATGTTTGGATTTAACGTCGTACTCAACATTTTTTCTATCATATGACGACAATTAGTCCTTAAAATTTAACTGTGGCTTCTTGTGGCAGGCTGAGTTCATGCCGCCAAAATGTTGCCGGCACTGGAATATCGTGTCGAAGACACCAGACATGACACCGGGCCGACCAGCACTATATACTCGCTCTAACCTCTCAATGCTGAGCGAGGCAGCAACAAGTACCATTTTTACAATCTTTGGTATGACGCTGGTCAGGATTGATCCCGGATTTTCCGATCGTGAGGTGGACGCCCTAACCAATGGTTTACGATCAGAACACATCCCTATCTTGCTTAACATTCTTAATCGAGGTGTAAATTTTTGTTCAATAAAAATACCGTGTTCAAAGATTTTACGAACAGATTTCATAATTTTTGTGCTTAATAATTGATTTTCTCTCAGTCTGAAGACTAGCTTATGTCCTATGTAACATACCTGCCTTTATTATCCGGGTGTTACAAATTTAGTCGCTGCTGTGAAAATGTCATCAGACAAACGAAATTGTGCGTCTAGATCACAGAATAGAGATGCCATTTTGCCGGTGTTTGTTAACAGTGAAGCTAAATTGGCCTTTATGGAACGAGACCTGAAGGTATTGCTTTTATGTTATTGTATATAGGTTCGACTGTGTGCAATGTGTTTACAACACAGCACTGAGTAATTCTAGACCAGTGAAGTGCAATAAATTGCATTTAACGTCACTGTAATTTTTTTACCTAATTCTTCTTAAACCTTGGTGCAAAGGGAGTGTAAGCTGTCACTTCTTAAACACTTACATGAACAGTTAGAATAAACCCCCAACTTAGGGTAAATTGACCAGAGACCGGATTCAACCGGTAACGTGTGACCATTTGCCAGTTGTCATACTGTCGTCGCTGCTCTGGTTTTACTCTCTGGGCTGTAGTCTTTTATAACCACAAGGCGATGTGGTGTAGCAGAAATGCCATGAAAAGTCTGATTAGGAAAGTTTGCTGAAAAGGGCCTGACTACTTAGAGTAAGGGCAAGCCTCGTATTCGAATCTATCAGAATTAAGTCACGTGTATTTTTTATACCTGTCAAAGATCTGCGTGACAATGACCGCCTATCAATGCTGGCAAAGGCTGTAAATATGTGCCCTAGTGTGATCATTTAACCCCAGCCTTATTTATACTGTTATAGATGGGAACCTGACTGGAAGAATCTACGTCACTCTATCGCAGAGATCGGCTTTGTATCGATGTTGCTAAGACAGAAACAGACCCAGACATCAAGGGAATTTTCATATTATCTCTGTCTTTCTCCACAGAGTGAATAAATACTTAATATTACGATAAAAGTTGTTTTTGGAAACAAGTACCATTATATTTTTTAACAATCTAATAAACCGTTATCCGATAAAACTCATAAGCGACGAAAAGAGCTTTTCCTATGGCATGGACTTGTCTCTGTCATGCTTATCTTCTCCAGATCTACAATATTCCCAAACTGATGCCACAGGCTAACTGCGAATAAATACGATATAAGAGTACCTTGGTGGTGAGAACGGCGCCGATAACTAAGACGTTCCCGACGGTACCAGTCAGCATGATGACCCCCATGCAGACCAGATAGGGTATACCCGAATCCAGGTGTGTCCTCAGGTAATCAGGACCAATTTTCGTGCTGTTCAACAAGTACGATAAATCCATGATCCCCTAGAGCGTGATGACAAAGTCCTATCTGTTGCTGGGTTCTGAGAAAACCCCTTAAAAGGCAGCTCGTCCACAAGAAGCCAATCAGATCCCCCATCTACTAATAGACAGAGCAGTGCGTCTACCGGTTAATTGGATGCCTGTTGCTGTACATGGTCTCGGTTTATTGTTTATGGGCTCCTGAGGGAAGGTGTATCATCAAAGAGGAAGATACATGTATATATATATATATATGTATGTATTTATCTATTATCCCCCAAGCAAATTCCTTTGCCAATGCCGCAGATTGTATGGATTCATACTACCGTTTTGACAGCTGTCAAATGGGGCATGTTAAATTCAACACGGCGACAGTGTCTTTCCGTCTTGCTTCACATGTTTTGTGTGTCAGAAAAACAGCTTCAACTAATATGTTTAAAAGGTATTATGTAATTAAATACTGTATTACATTTGTTTCATCCAGTTAAATATAAATTCAAAGCGTTCTTTAACCTTCTGCACTCGTATATCGATCGATACGTTTTAATGTATAAAAGGGAAATAACTCTTACCATGACGCCTGGTTTTACTGAGAAACACAGGGTAATTTAAGAGTAAAACAGGCAAATATGTTTCTAAATAAAACGTATACTCCACCAATACTCCGCTTGTTTAACTTGTACAATCATCCTTTCCCGAAGAAACTCTCCACCAGCAACAAAATCATTGCAGTCGCGTCTGATTACGAAAGCCCATTTGTCAGCGTCTCAACAACAACGTGGAAAAGTTCTGATGTGGGACGCTATATTCGATCTGGTGTTCACAAAATTTCGTCCACTTTAAACTCTCCAATATGTCCAACAGAATGTTGCTTCTATTTGCAGCTCTTTCTAAGCACGAAATGTCATTTCCATCTCCGAAACAATCGCCGATAAAACAATTCGTCTCTGTCATAAATTCTCCTCCTGCCGACGCTGTCGAGCTCATGGAGATTCCAGAAGTTGTTTTCATAGCTAAGTAGGGACACAGGATTGTTGTGTGAAAATTGTTGTTTTAGTGATCAAATAGCCTGTCTGTAAGCTTAATGAATTATCTACATGTAAGCCTACTTCAGCTTTAAGGTAGGCAAACCTACCAATGTTGACTTTTTTTCTTTCAAACGAAAGATCATTGAGCTGACAGGCTTGTGGGGTAATAAATTCGTCATTAAGATTTTAACCAAGGTGTATGACATGCCATGATCCTTATCTTAATATTAATAATATACATGTATTATATGCAGTTAGATAAGCCACACTGAATGCATGGAAAATGTGACGATAGAGAACAGGAGTGACTTTATCAGTTAACTGTCAACAGTCAATTACTAAAATGTGGCAATTGGTCAATCGGAGTCATGGCTGAACTGTTCATTGGCCGTGGAGTGATGCCGTCAGCTAACCGTGTTGGTTTACATCTGGCTATGTAAGCTCGGACGAATGACTTAGGATGATGGAGCTGTATTGTTGAGGGAACGTTTGTTTTCCTTGACTCCTAACTCAGTACCACTGCGACTCACACGAAGTTAGACATTCCGCGTGTCACTAAATAATGTAACATCACACCCTCAGCCAGAGGGTAGCTGTAATACTTTCAACACATGACATCAAAACTATAGTATACTAAACCAATACCATACGTTAATCTATACCAGACAATACGTTACATCAACACAGTACATTACATCAGTAAAATGCGATATATCAATACAATACATTATCATAATTCATAGAAAATTCTAGGTTTCTGATTGGTCACTCCACGTTTAATTAATTTATGTATTTGGTTGGTGTTTTACGCCGTATTCAAGCATATTTCACGTATATGACGGCGTCCAGCATTATGGTGGGAGGAAAGCGGACAGAGTCAGGTGGAAATCCACGACCACACGCAGGTTGCTAGTAGAATTTCCAACGTACGGCCGGAGAGGAAGCCAACATGAGCTGGACTTTAACTCACAGCGATCGCATTGGTGGGAGGCTTCTGGGTCTCTACGCTGCTCTAGCGCGCTAACCAACTGAGGCACGGAGGTCCCCAGTCAAGGTATAAGAATCCACCATTCCTCCTCTCCTGGTGCGCGAGCTGAAGGTGTTATGTAGCAGGTGTAGCCGACGAAATAGGCCAGCTTTAAAAATATATCGGCAAATATCTCTTCCCATTAATTTAAATGGGAACCTTTCAGAGTATTTGTATGGTGAATATACGACTGGGCCTTTATCGGAAACTTGTCTAGATAAACACGTGTAAGTGCCTTTCCCGTAATGTAATCTTACGACATGCGGATTCCTAATACGTGGCACGTCGGATTGGACTGACAACGTGGCACACGGCGTACATATTTCTTGAAGTTCATGTATATATCCATGCATATTTATTATATTTGGAATTTGCACCTCCCTTGTTGAAAAATCTAAATTAGATAACCCCCAGACAGCGCCCTCAAGCCCAGCGCCTGATATTGTCAAGTCTTTGCCAGAAGCAATCTTAGACACCAATATATCTTTTAATCCGTTCTCCTAAGGATGACCTTGATTCAGTTAGAGTTGGACTTGTCTTATCGCGAAAGGTTATCCAGACCTTGTTCAGTGTAACCACGTAATATTCAGTTGTACTCCGGTTTCAGCTCCTGTCACCATTTCCCGACAGCCCTTATTGGAATGAAAGCAATTAATAAAAATTCACAGGTTATCGATCTGAAAAAAAGCTAAATTGTACAGTTGAAGCATTTATTTATCTCTAGTATCGCCATATCATAGCATTTTGTCCCTAATATCGTAGTATTACAACATATTTTCCGAAGTATCGCAAACATAACAGTATTTTATCCCTGTAATATCGTAATACATCAACATGACATCACAAAAGCTAAATTACCAATAAAACTTTAACAAATTAACCGACCGTCAACAAAGGAGCCCACAGCAAATTACATCTTCATGTACCGTCCTAAATAAAGGCTTTCCCACGAAAGTAAAAACGTCCTCATTTAAAAATGCAGTTAATAATGCAACAAAGATATGCCTGCGACTAAGCCTGGCTTGTGGGAAAACTGATATCGTAAAGCGTAAGTGATAGTGTTTCCAGTGGTGACACCAAGCCAGCTAATCAAGTGGCCAGAGGGCGGACCGAACCTGTCTTTGTGGGAGGGCATCCCCAAAGCGGATACCGTGACCAGCCCTGGGTTTTACGTTGTACGTAAATGCTTGTATTGTCACTTTCAGTTTTATTGCACGTAATCTTTTATTTGTGATAAACTGTTGGAACTGAGTATTTCTTGACTTCATTGTTCTTCTCTCACCTTTCCTGGATTCGGTATGGCGAAAGGAGAGCTTACTTATGTATACATTTAATCGTAGAGATACCATATCACGTTCGTTACACGGCCATTATGATTGTCATTTTACAGTGAAAACACCTCTTACCTTGTTGTCGAGCCCTTTACCTGTAATTTTACTGGAAGTTTTGTAACAGTGCAGTCTTAAAATGGTCCCAAATGTTTTCATAAGCCTGTGCCGTAAATCCATGTGGCAAACTATCAAACAAAGCCTTACAGTAAATTCATGTTGCCAAATTTTCAACAAAGCCTTACTGTAAATCTACATGGCAAACTGTTAAACAAAGCCCCACAGTAAACCCATGTGGCAAAATGTTAAACAAAGCCTTACAGTAAATCCATGTGGCAAAATGTTAAAAAAAACTTACAGTAAATCCATGAGACAAACTTTTAAACAAAGCTTCACGGTAAATTCTTACGGCAAAATACGAAACAAAGCCTTACAGTAAATCCAGGTGAAGAAATGTTGAACAATGTACAGAATGCGATTATCGGTTTCCGGTGGCACAAAATAGGCGTGACATGTGACGTTAATGGTGACACTTAACACAACCTTATCGCCAGTTATTTGAATTTAAATGAATGAATGAATGATTAAGGCTTTACGTCACATCGTTAATTTTTTTTTATCCATATCGTGGCGAGAACACAGGTAAAATCAGGTAAAACAACTAAACGTCGATCAAAAATTGAAAAGCACACTAATATTTAAAATTTTAATGTGTATGTATATGTATAATCTGAAAGGAATTATATCTTATGATATAATCTTATATATTTTAGGTAATCAATGAGAGCATCGCCCGCGAGGCTGTCAAATAAGTCAAATATAGTGTTATCCGTGTAGAATCTTTGCCGAGTGTGAGCAAAGTCCACACAGTCAACAAGGATATGTTTGATACCGTATTGCGCATCACATCAAACATACTCGAGAGCACTACTCCCATTCATTAATAAAATTGTGTGTTAGACGAGAATGCCCAACACGGCATCTTGTTAAAACTACTTGTCTCTACGAAACATACCAAGAGTATAAGAATTATAGTCTATGACAGGGTGAATGGCATGCAGTTTGTTATGGACCTGCAGGTCCCATTCATCCTGCCAAAGGCGACCAATATATTTAAGAAAATTAGATTTAAAATCAGTATAAGGAATTTTAATCTTAGATATGAGTTTATTAAGAGCAGTTTTCACTTCCCTGTCTAAGGCTGTGTTTCCGTGAATACCAGTATGCCTTGGTATCCAACAGAATACAATATCTTTACCTCTTTTAATTAACTTTCTATGAATGGCTAATATTTCTGGTATAAACGGATTTTTAAATTTATTTTGTCCTATTGCCAAAAGACAGGCCAACGAGTAACTGCATATCACTGCCCTCTGGGCACACCCACAGGAAAGCTAGAAGTATAGCTCTGGCCTCGGCAGAAAAGATTGAAGACGAAGATGGAAGGCGAAGGGAGGTGACTCGCTGTTCCAAGACAGCCGCAGCCGCGACCCTGTGGCCATCCTTTGACCCGTCAGTATATATAACTTTATAATCCGGATAATTAGCCTTAACTTCAGCAAAACTTTGCTGAATTATAACAGGGTTTGTATCGGATTTCTTATGTTGATGTAAATCAAATATTAATCTATTTTGTGGAAGAAGCCAGGGAGGAGATTCCGGAAAGGAAACCGGAGCTGTGTCCCTCAGCTTGATGTTTTCGATAAGGAAACACGAACGGCCACAGCGTGAAGCTCAGTATCGAGAACTACAGGGGTGTGAATTATATTATCATTCACTAAAATAGAGGAGCCATCGCAAATAAGTGCTATATAGTGTATAATTTTTCAGTGATATCTTATCTTTGTCAGATGTCTTTAGGTGAGTTCCCTGAAGACAAAGGGCAATTGGATTTAAAGATTGAACAAGATGTGTTATTTCCATTAAATTTATTTTAAGACCTCGACAATTTCACTGCATAACTTTGTCCAAGGAAGACATTATGGAGGAAGGCGTATGGGGGATTTATGTTTGGACCGTGGACGGCCCTTTTTGGGAGGCCTACTAGTAGATCTCCCCGGTGCAGATGATGTATCCATCATGACTGCATCCAACGTTGAAGGACCAACATCCTCCAACGATCCAAACTTATTGAAAGTTTGGATAGGGTCCCTAGTAGCCTTACAGGGACGCTCAGTGAGGCCAGCAGGTTTATCTCTTGTATGATTCTTTTCAGATATATATTTATCACCCTCTGCATTCAGTGAAGATTCACGGGTGTAGAGGATTTTGATTTATTTGCACAAGGTTTGTGGTAAGATAGAGAAACAGCAGGAGAATCAGGTAAAGTAGCAGATTTTTCAGTAAGATTTATTTCTGTTTGAGATGAAGAACTGGACGTGTTTCCCAAGGGTTTCATGACCAGTTTCTGTGGCTTCTCTATACCAATGGGCCAAATGAATGATGTTTGAACCCCTACGGAAACGAAAGGTTTCTTGACAACACTGGCATATGTAGATTTAGTAAAGCCATCCGTGACGGAGACCAGACGTTTCGCTTCTTGATACGATGCATTATTTTTGTATTTAAGCAGTATGATTTCTTTTCTTTTTTGAATACAGTCCTTGAAAGAGGCCATGTGGGCTCCGCTGCAATTCTAACATTTTATCGGGTTTGTGCAGTCGAAGACTTCGTGACCCGCTTCCGCAAATTTAAAACAGGCCAGTTTATCATTGACCCTTAACATGACCAAACCTCTGGCTGGAGAAACACCGGATCGGGTTAGGTATAAATAATTCTACCCGCACACTATACGGCCCAATAAATATTGATGTTGGGAGAGACGGGTTATTAATTGTTACGAGATACGTCTTTGTTTTAATAAGGTTACCGTCTCTCTCATTACAAAACGTTTGACGTTGATTACGCCCTGGTCCGTCAGTTCCTCCGTTATTTCTTGTTGATCTTAGTGTCTGTCACGGATGATGCCGTGAGAGCATCATCCGTGGTAACAGAAATAGCCTGCTCTTCAATATTTTGAATTTTGAGTAAATTAATGTATTGTTGTTTCCGAAAACATTCTATAAGAATTTTGCCAGACTTCATTCTTTTGACTTGTTTCAAAGTCCCTGCGTAGCTCTGCAACGTTTTTTGCTAATAGGAAGGGATTAATTTTCATCTTTACCCGATTTTCATTTTTATTAGATATCACCAGAGAAGATGGGAAATAATTATTTCCCTATTCCACATACAGTTGTATCTCGTTTTTCCTTTTGTTCCCCACAACTGTCGAAGGCTGTGACACAGAAACATTTGGAGTAGGGGAATTAGAGTAAAACACAACGGAATGGTTTGATGATTCATAGCGTGTCTCTCACCCGCCCCGGAGTGCCATTCCATGTATGACTAAACCCCACCTGGGAGTAACCAGGAGGAGGGGAGACGAGAGTTCCACGCCATCCTCAATAAAATGGATTTTTCGCTCATACTCGAGCAGATAGATTCTGATAAATTAGAAAAGGCCTACTCCATTGACCCTACAGCAGCCGCCCAGACATCCGAACATCTCACTAAAAAACTTCCAACACGGAAAGCAGTCAATTTATACCAAATCGAGATATGCGAAGGTTGATATCCGGATATCTGCACTGGCATGACCAGCCGATTGATCAGATTGGTCCATCCCACCGCCCGTCTTTGGAGAAATGAAGGCCAAAGTAGAGTGTTGGGCGTGAGGATCTAACCAGATCAACCCGCACTCAGCCACTAGGATCCCGTCCTCCCCCATCACGAGTCGGAACACACGGCAAACAGGTTGCCCCTTTCAAAGGCCTTGTACGACAAGCCCGGAGAGGCTGTGGAACTACTCTAACCACCGGAACCAGACGGGAGAGCCCTAGGTTAGTCGCCTTGTACGACAACTCTACGGCCTAGAGAACTGGGGCCTTTATTCTTTTCACTCCAGGGAACGGGGACATTTGAATACAAGAGACTACAGTATAGAGAGCAAACGCAGAGAAGCAACGATAGTCTGATAGTTGGCACATTGTCACACGTTACCGGCGAAATCCGGCCTCTTGTGAGTTTATCTCAATTTGGGTTTCATTCTAGCTGTGCGCATAAGTCTTACATCTTACAAGACTCACTATTCCACGGGTTAAGCAGAAATCAGTTTAGTGTTATTTGTCAGACTCTATAATTACTTAAAACGCTGAGTTGTCGTCACATTTAATATATTTACACAGTAACACGAAAACAGTGTAAAGGGACCAGGCCTTGGAGATTCTTAGTCCACCGGCAGAATCCCAGTTTATGCAGGAATACAATATAAATCACTACAGCATAGAGCGTAAAACCAGAGAAGCGATGACAGTGTGATAGCTGGGAATTGGTCACACGTCAACCTCAATTAAGGCTTTATTGTAACTGTTCATGTAAGTGATTAAGAAGTAATAACTCACAAATCATCTAGCACCATTAAACAGAATTAAGTACAAAAAGGTGCAATGATGTCAAAGGCTTTATATTAAAACTTAACATAATTATTTCTTTATTTTATTGATGTTTTACGACGTACTTCAGAATATCTCACTTATACAACGGCGAAAAACTAATAAGCAAGGTGTCTAACAGAAGTATAACATTTTACTTTTGAAGGGACGACTGGGAGCAGATAGTTTGGAGCCTGGCCAAGTTGGCCGAGCAATTCCTTATAACCTCTACGTGTGTCTTAACAGCCTCTTTTACGCTAACGCTTCTCCCTTCACCAGTAATCCTTGTCCAGCTAATATTACTTCAGGGAAATACAGTTGTATATATATATATATATTTGTTTGTGTTTGATTATTTATTTATTTGGTTTATTTATTTATTTGGTATTTATTTTTCATGTTCAGATTTATTGGAATGTACTATTATTACCGAAATATTGCGAGCAATTTCAAAGTACTGGCTGGCACCCATCGTCCTCAGGGACGGAACCCCCCCCCCCCTACAAATTAACTAAATCTCCACCTCCCCCAATAGTTTGGAGCCCCTTGTCAACGCCCGTAAGAGACATTGGAATACATAGTGATAACTATAGCGGACCTTCTAAATGAGCAATCGCAAGGCCAATTTCTAAGACCACGTTTTACACAAACCCCCCAAAAAGTAAAATTATATATCAAGAAAGAAACTAGAAGGGAGTCATCTTGAATAGGCGATGAACAGTTTTGACGCCGGAAAGACGTAGGGAACGTTCTGGTCGCATAACAGGAATTACAATCAGTAGCGAAATTGTGTACAATACTAGTAAATAAAATCTCGATCAGTAATATTTTGTGTCTCAGTTTGGCTTTTATTGCCAATTGTACGTATAAAGGTAAATCAACCGTTGGAAACATTCAAATTGCCACGGAGTTTTTAGTTACAGTTGATAATTAAAACATAATGCACTTGTATGTTGCAATCGTGCTTTGATAAATCTTCACTTCCTTGACTGGAGGTTTAATGTCACTTTCAAAATTTCTTCTGCCAGGATTAGTGAGGATTGCTACCCATGTTAATGCCTGAGTGAAAGGCCATGTCGAAGATATCACATAAACCTCAAGGGCGAACAATGACGACAGGCCACCTAGTACTTTTTGCATATCTTACTCAGAAATGTTGAAGGAAATTGTTTGGATCATTCTGTTGATATTTTCTACATACTTTTTCAAGAATCTGTGCTTGTTTATGAAAATTTACATCAGATTAATTAACAAACGTTCGAGGCATAAGGTATGTTAAATGGATTATACCACAAAATGAACAAACGATGAATCTTGCTTTGCTGTTGTGTGGGCAATGGTTTTGCTGTTGTGTGGGCAATGGTTTTAGGTTCACTTGTAACATATTTCAGAACAACAAAAAAGACACGAAAACACACTTCCTGTCTTTAGAACTCAGGCAGACTAATTTAACGATACAAAATAATCATTTCGTCATTTTTTAAAAGTTATTCATTTCTCTGTATGTTTACTCCAGCAAAGTTGTTATAGTACTCATGAAAGAGGAGACAAATAAGGATTCGAATACATCCGTAAAATGACCAATAACTCAAGGAGATTTTTATTTGATTTATCCAAATGAGTTTTAAATTGTCCAATGCGTTCAACAATTCTATTTCATGTAACCCTCATATGTCATTAACTTCATGCCTTAAATACGAGATAGAAATTTGAGGAAAAGTATATGTATATGCCCGATAATTTGGGTCATCTGAAAATCTATAGGAAACACTGAACACTACTTCAGCTAAAATTCTGATATATAACCAAACTGAGTCTTTTCAAGAGTTACCACCTTATGTCGTGATACCATTATTTTTATGTCTGGCATTTTGCACATTCTTTTATTTTTCAAGTCGTAGCATATCATTTAATGGACAAGATACTTCGCCTAATCTAACTGCTTTTTCATTTGTTTATGTATTTATTTGATCGGTATTTTACGCCGTGCACAAAAACATTTCACTCAAACGACGTCTGCTAACATTATTGTGGGGGAGACCGGGCAGAGCTTAACGGAAAGGAACCGGAGAGGAAGTCAGCAGGAGTTAGAGAGATCACAACAATCGCACTGGTGAGAGGCTCCTGGGTCAACAGATCTTGCTATCTGTCCGGCTTTGTGAGATGGAAAACCTTGGTATTATATCAGCTTACCTTAGTTCTGATCACAGCTCCGATAACCAAAACGTTTCCTATTGTTCCTGTCAGCATGATTAATCCCATAAACACCAGATAAGGCACGCCGGAACCCAAGTTCTGTTGCAAGTATTCGGGCCCAATCTTGGAACTGTTTAAAAGGTAAGGCAAATCCATGTTGGTGATTAACTGTGACCTGTAAGTTGTCTGGCGAAGCTGCCACTGACTAGGTAATTTCACATCTGCATGACAGCCTACCAAAAGTCAAGTAATTGTTCGGGTTGTACAGCCATTTGTATAGGCAGTGGTCGATGATACAGAATAGCCAGCGGATGTCGAGCTAGATGTCAGCTCTACCCGAGGATTAATTGTTTCACAAGTTATCCAGAAGACAAGCCAGTCGGTTTCTCCCGTTGTGCTAAGAGTACTCTATTCACCAGCTTGAATGACAGCTTTGGTACAATGTGACTATTGCACCGTATGATAGAAGATGTACAATGTCACGATGTCTCAGACGACTTTGGAGTTTAAGTCCGTTATAGATGATCAACGGTAACGGCAGCCATCCGTAACATTGACAAGTAGCAAGCGTCACAGCCTCCCAAAGATAAAATTCATACCAGCTACATTATCCAATCAGAGAGATATAGTCCAGAACATACCGTCACAGTGCAGCTAAGTGATTATAGATTTTTTTTAATATGTACATCAAGTTAGCCTAAAAAGCCACGTATGGTAGAATAAAACAGCACATCGTGTTAGATGAACACTAAAGAACGCACAATCAGCACAAAAGCCTAATTACTAGTGAAAAGAATCCAGAGCAACTGGGCGAGAACTAAGCTACTAAAGAGTGCGTTGTCAATCATCTAGACGATGGTTTTTAGATCTGTTTTTATACGGAAATGATATTGATAGATAGCTCCTATCACTGGGATCAAGTTGTCTTATGGATCATAAAAGACCAGTATTACGGTATTACAACCGTGTTAATCGCAATAACAGCAAAGCATTTAAAGTCTAGTCATAGATAGAATGACCACAAGCAGCTATCGGGGACATATACTTTACGCCAAACAGGGGAAATGGTTTGTTTGATATCCGACTCATTTCTTCTCCGCACCCTAAAAGAATCCATATTTAACTTAGTATTTTCCATTTTCAGTATAAATATGAGCGTGTGTCAGGGCACAGACATATTTCGCCAAATGCGATGTACGTGGGACTTATACTTTACAGTCCGCAGGAATATCTGAGTAAAGTCAATAATGTCAAATGTTTACTTGTAATGGCAATTTAGTATAAGTAAACATAAAAACAGATGAAGTATACGGTCTACAATAGAAGTATTTCATAACAAAATCGTATGACTTTAAAAATCTTTTTGGTGGTCCAGTTGAGTAAGTTGGCGTGCCCCATCTGATGATTTGTACTGCGTTCAACCGACATTTATCGCATTAGTACTTTTCACAAGCTTTCCGTATTGACTGTAAAACAAGTTGTGTAATATCGTAACTTCACATAACAATACATGCTTGCTGTGGTTTTCAGCAGATTCGAGTGGTGGTGTCTGATATTGTACCAGAGCTCATATCACTTGTACCACGGAGGTCAGGTTTATGGGAGATGAAACCGGACAGATTTCAGTGGTGATTCAGAGTACGTTTAATTACTATTACGGAGCTCAGGTTTATGAGAGGATAGAGCTGAGCAGATTCCAGTGGTGATGTCTGATGTTGTGCAAAAGCATATTTTACTTGTGCCACGATGACACCAGGCAACATCACTGACGGGAGAACTCATCAGGACACTAGGCCAATGAGAACTCTTTCGGTACCAATGTCACTGTGTTTCTTTTCATTTTGTTTAATTTTATTTGGCTTCCAGAAGTAAGAAAGTTTAAACACCAAAACGCGATTGTTTGTTTGTTTGTTTGTTTATGTCAGTTGATGAGGATGAAAATACACGCACTGTTTACGACAGTGATGGCCGATATACTTATTTGTGGGCAGCGATGGACGTGTCACGTATGGCGATATGACACTTACGGTTGGTCCGCGATCGGTTCACGGTGTTCTGACCCGAGGGACTGTGCACGAGCAGACTCGGTTTCTGTTTGCCTTGTGTGGTAGTGTTTGCCTGTCTGATGTATTTTCCTGGTGTGTGGTAGTGTTTGTCTGGTGTGTGGTAATGTTTGCCCGGTGTGTGGCAGTGTTTACCTGGTGTGTGGTATTGTTTGCCCGGTGTGTGGCAGTGTTTGCCTGGTGTGTGGTATTGTTTGCCCGGTGTGTGGCTGTGTTTGCCTGGTGTGTGGTATTGTTTGCCTGGTGTTTTGTAGTGCTGGCCTGATATGTGGTATTGTTTGCCTGATGTGTTGTAATGTTTGCCTGGTGTGTGGTAGTGTTTTCCTGGTGTGTACTAGCTGATGTATTTCTTTGTATGTGTGTCCTCGTCAGCGTTGCCGGCAGGTAAAGGTTATACATAGTTGAAATTAGATAGCAGATGATTGTAATAATTTTCTAGGTATCTTCTTTTTTGCTCAAGTTATATGACATGTTTGCAAGAAGTTTGGAGATGAATTCATATATTTACTAAGACGAAATAAGTCAAATTGTCACTTATTTTGCTGTATTGATTCTTTAAAGGAGAATTATAAGCTCTTGTGAGTTCACTTGATTATACCTAAAGAGGCTTGATGGTCACTGCCCTGGTCAAGTGGACTGGGTTGGTGAAGCAATTCTGTTGACGATATTTATCTGTCGTAAATGCTCTAAAGAATAGCTAAGGTAATAAGGTGATTTCTGAATTATGACGTACACGTCTTAGATTTTTTTCTATAAAAGTAACTGATGGCTGTTGCGCAATTTCAAGAGACCTTGTTATAAAGATATACATGTAACAACGTCTTAGATCGTCAGTTTGAGGTTTTGTGACCTTGTGTAATTTATTTATCAGTGTATTTTATTTGTGTAATAATTTATTATTTTATTCTTCGTATATCAGTTGCCTTGTTTGTGTATGACTCTATTGTCTTGTTTGTGCATCAGTCTATTGTCTTCTTTGTGTATGAGGCTATTGATAAGCGTCATATTTGTATATTTTGCAGTTATAGTCAATGTGTGCACAGCAGTAATAAGTGTTATATTTGTTTTATAGGGATTTCGACCTTATTCCTTGAGGGAACAAAAAGAGACTTGGTTTACGATCTTACTGACATCGTCGCTGTATTTATTTATTTATTTGATTGGTGTTTTACGGCGTAGGCAACGGCCACCCGCAGGTTGCTGGTGGGCCTTCTCACGCATGGAAGAAGAGGAAGCCAGCATGAGCTGGACTTGAACTCACAG
Organism: Acanthopleura granulata; assembly: GCA_016165875.1. NCBI lineage: Eukaryota > Metazoa > Mollusca > Polyplacophora > Chitonida > Chitonidae > Acanthopleura > Acanthopleura granulata. The sequence goes on from JABBOT010000005.1 coordinate 299,908, forward strand.
CAACCACAACGGTGAGGGGTACCTGGGTCATTATGCCGCGCTGGAACGCTAACACCCAGGGCCACGGAGGCCCCTCGTCGCTGTAAATGACGTCACAAAATTGGGTAAGATAACACACGGGCCAGGATGAGTTATACTGTACAAGTGTGCGGTAACCCGAGCATTATCTGTTGTTATATTGTTTTAGTATATTTATTTTTTTTAATGTTGGTTTGCGCCACACTGAAAATTTGCAACGGCGACCAGCATTATGATGGTAGGAAACAGGGCACAGTAGAGAAATCGTAGAACAATGGTATGCTGTGAGGCCCAGGAAGCGCGGTGGGATACATGAGTTTAACACACCAGACCAGTGCAGACCCAAGGTGAAAACACCGCTCCGACAAACCTCTTGACTGAAAGCCATACCCAACATGGAGCTCTGTTCGGACATGTGACGTCAATGGCCAAAAATTAGACACCCCGAATATATGTGAGAATGTTTCAAAGAGCATACATTTTGGACAAAGAAATGGAGAAACATAATATCAGTGCAAGAAGTGAAAATGAGCCACTTTGCTAGTGTTGCAATGGCTAACTGGGGACCTGAATGCACTATCTCAGCGTAATGACCCAGGAACCTCTCACTAATGCGGTCGCTGTGAGCTGACGTCCAGCTCATGTTGGCTTCCTCTCCGGTCGTGCACGGGAAGGTCTGCTAGCAACCTGTGGATGGTCATAGGTTTCTCCAGGGATCTGTTCGCTTTCCTTCCATCTTGAGTATGGCGTAAAGCAGCAATCAAATGAAAGAATAAATAGATATTAACTGGATGGTGTTAAAAGAAGTTTTGTATATCATAACATTTGTGATATGAAATACAGTTGACTTTACTCTCAGTGTTGACCTTTATGCAGTACCCCACCCTTTGGGCTCTCAGTGTTGATATTTATGCAGGAATACACAACTGATTGCGCTTTCAGTGTTGACATTTATGCTGAAATACACAAATTTATGCACCCTGGGTATTGTCATTTATGCAGAAATACACAACTGGTTGCACCCTCAGTATTGACATTTATGCAGGAGTACACAACTGGTTGAACCCTCGGTATTGTAACTCATGCAGGAATACACAACTGATTGCACCTTTAGTATTGATATTTATGCAGGAATACACAACCAATGCAGAACTACCTCCCATATACATAATAACTGACCTCACTCTGCATATTGGCTTTTCCACGATTAGTTATACCTAACATATTGATCAGTAAATTCGATGTGTTGTGCTACAAACTGCAACCGCTCGACCATTAACATTTGATGCTGTCTATAAGGTCTAAATAGATGTCTCTGCCGCTTTTGTCGCTGACACATATACCTAACTTTTTCAACAATAACAATACAAAAATACATGTATTTCTGAACACATGTTTAATAGATTGCGACTAACTCTTTTGCCATGTGCCACGGTGTTTAGGGTGCATAATTCTATTCATGAATAGTCAGAATAAAACCCCAACTGAGGTAAACTGACCGGAAGCTCAGCGGCAACGTGACGCCATTTTCCTACCACCATCATGTTGTCGCTGCTCCGACTCTACTGCCCGTGTTATATACGGGGTCATTTATGAGGCATTGACTGTATGTCTTCATTTACCCATCAGGTTCTCAACAAATTCGGTTGAAAATACCCGATTCGACCAACTTTATTTACTGTCTTCAGTTCATCGGGATACAACAGGTCTGTCTGATTTAGACTCTTCTCGGCGCTTCAGTGACATGAAGCTGTCGGCAGCCCTCCTAGCCCCGTTTAGGTGCGTCACACGTGGAAAAGTCAATAACACACTTGCGTCAGACAGGCGGTTTCTTCGCTACTCGGGTTCCTCCACCTATAATACTCTCCCGTCGTCGCGTGTTTATTTTAGGCACGGCGTTTCACACCGAGCTTTCATCGAAACAATCTGTAAACCGATCAGTAGAATGTATAAGTATTGGGTATTTACTGTGGCGTTATCTGTGCTAAATCAATTTAAGTCCCTCTGATATCGGTGTAATAACTGGACGTTATGTCCCCGTATATACTGTTCTGTGTTAGACAGAGTGGTGCGCAATCCTCAGCTGTCACTGTTTTGCGTAGTCGTGGTCACAACAAGAGATCGACGACGCTCATGTGGCCGTGTGCGGGCTGTACCGGTCTATGACGACCACTTGTCCTCCACCAGTATGGTCGCCATATCTCTGACCCACCAATAATGTTACACGCGAGGACGTTTGCCAGCAACTTGCCAATGGTTAGTGGTTTACCACCAGGTATTCTAGCTTCCTCATGAAAGTGGCTGCCATCCTAAAAGTGAAACATTCGAGAGTGAAATGTTAAACAGCTTTCAAATTAATACATAATGTATAGATGTAGAGACCGAGCTTTCAGCGTGCATCATGGCGCCATCGTAATGCGTCATTAATTAAGGCTATAGGAACCGTGCAGCATTGTCATGACTAAGGAAAACAAAAAAGAAAGCAAAAATTTTAACAATGTATTGTTGAGTAAATTATTGTATAAATACGTGTTCAGACAAAATGAATGTTTTGTCAGTAATTCCTTTACCTGGATACATTATGTATATTGTGCTAACGGCTCCCATTTGTGAAGCTCTAGCGGCGAGCATTTAAATCGATGCAAAAAAAATATCCTGCAACATTTCATGTAAGTAGTGTTGGGGTTTGGTATCCTGACCCCTAAACTAGATACCTGGCCACAGCAGTTTGTCGTTAGCCAAGAAGTATAAGATCAAAGGTTGAAACCTGCTGCGAGCAGAGACAGGAAGCAGTTTAGAATTCTACCCTGCGGGCGTAATGTAGACTTCTGCCTTATTCCTGGCCTCGGGTCTTAAACGTGGGAGGTTTTAATACCAGGACTGTGACAATACAGATACATGTATAACAAAAGCTTGATAGGGATATAGAAGGGTGGTGTTTTGTACTTGATCAATGGCACTGACTATGATTTGACTTTTGTATATTGGCTTCTAGAATTTTTCTTTCACTACCGCCTGTAAGTAATGTTTAATGTTAAACATCTAAGTACAAGAGTTTGTGAGCTGAATTGTGTAAAAAGTGCACACCAGATATATAAATTAATGCATACACTTTGTAATACATGACAGTGTTAGCCTCCTGGTGATTGGCTGGTTCTTCACGACTGGCTGGTGGTTGGCTAGCTCATCACGACTATCTGGTGACAGGTTGACTAGTTCATCACGACTATCCGGTGACTGGTTGGCTCTTGGCGACTGGATGGTGATTGGTTAGCTCTTCACAACTGGCTGGTGACTGGTCGGCTTTTCACGATTGGTTGGTGACCGCTTGGCTCTTCCAGACTGGCCGGTGACTGCTTAGCGCTTCATGATTGGCTGGTGACTTGTTAGCTGTTCACGACTGGGCACCATCTTGATTTGACCGAAATCATGTTGAGTTCACGTAAAATCCCCCCAAAACACATAAAAGAAACTGTAAACGAACAAAGTTTTTTTGAAGCAAGAATAACAGAAATTTTCATTCTTTCGTAATAAACCCCTTATTAGGTGACATCGCTGAAACGACCTCTATTTACACATAATCTATAGGCGTCATGCCCAGTAATACTGAACCACCCCATTTGTCAGGTGAAAATGGTCATTCCCAATTAATAAATGTTAGTTAGACCTATTTCCAACAGAAGCATTCACGCGAATTTTCATAAAAAGACATAAGTGTTAAATTAGGATTATTACATGCGAAAGGCGAACAGCCATCAATTCACCAATTATGCAAAGTCCATAACATATAGATGGTCATGAAACGAAGAGAAAAATCGTGCATGGTGCTCTTCTGCACAAATTACACAGACGGTGTCTCCGAGACGGTTTTTCTAAAGCTACCCACATGTGTACACAGACGGTGTCTCCGAGACGGTTTTTCTAAAGCTACCCACATGTGTACACCGACGGTGTCTCCGAGACGGTTTTTCTAAAGCTACCCACATGTGTACACCGACGGTGTCTCCGAGACGGTTTTTCTAAAGCTACCCACATGTGTACACCGACGGTGTCTCCGAGACGGTTTTTCTAAAGCTACCCACATGTGTACACCGACGGTGTCTCCGAGACGGTTTTTCTAAAGCTACCCACATGTGTACACCGACGGTGTCTCCGAGACGGTTTTTCTAAAGCTACCCACATGTGTACACCGACGGTGTCTCCGAGACGGTTTTTCTAAAGCTACCCACATGTGTACACCGACGGTGTCTCCGAGACGGTTTTTCTAAAGCTACCCACATGTGTACACCGACGAAAAGATGTTTTCCTCAGCAGTAACAACCAAAGCGATGCACGTGATTGGTTTATTTATACAAATGCAATGGTTTTATATACCCATTATGGAGTATATTGATTGGTTGTACAAAAAGTGGCGGATGCTGGCATATAAATACTCTCCTCCTTACAACAGGTTCGCAAAAAGGGACGTAGCTTAGTCCAGGGAAAAGCGTCATTATATTGATATTCTTCTGAAAAAAATTGTTTACCTAGAGAGTCTCATAGAGGACACCCGTCTTGACACAGCTTGATTTTTATTAATAACCAATGCGGTTTGTAGGACATTAAGGTAACACAGGGCGCTGGCGGTTTGACGACCGAGCTGATCTCAAACCAACAAAGACACAAAGTCAATCTGGGAAATGAAAAAACCTGTCAACAAAACTTTGAATCCTTCAGTTCTCAGAGAAGCATCAATTTGCTCTAAAATTCAAATCAGTGATATGAAAACATCCAAAGAAACGTAAAAGAAAGACTCGCTTTGTTCAGGGTAGATAAAGGCCTTACGTATGTAGGACATACAGGAAAACGATAAGTACTCCCAGACATTGATTTCATGAGTAAGGTAGGGGGCAGGTGATTTCTATAAATAATTAGATGGCCTGAGCACATACATCTAATCCTCATGCAAAAGAAGTCCTAGACCGTCAGTAGTGATCGCAACAAATAGAACACTTGAGCTGAAAATGAATGATTTACTTTTGCACTTCTTTTGTTTCTAATTTAATAAGACTTCGTGTGCCTAGTGCTTGTTCAGATATTGATAACCTGGTATAACATGTGCCAGTTATTCTCAGAATCAACATGAGAAGATAATGCGTTCATCACTAGCGGATAATGTTTATTTATTATTACTGGGTTTTAAGGCCGTTCTCACGGATTTTTGACTCGTACTAATTTACTTGATTGGTTTTTCAACTTATATAACGGAGGTCAGCTTTTACCTTCTGATCTGGGGGCCGATTTGCGACGAAGAGATAGATGAGCTCTAATCTGTGACCAGGGAGCCGATTGTCTACGAGGAGATAGATAAGCTCTGACCAGCGACATGGGGACGGATTTGCTCTAGCGAAATAGATGAACCTGGGAGCCGATTTGTTACGGTGAGAAAGATGAGCTCTAACCAAGTACCTGGGGACCGACTTGCAAGGGTGAGATAGATCAGCTCAAAAATGCCGCCTGGAAGCCAATTTCATGGTCAGATAAATGAGTTCTCTCCCGTGGCCTGGGAGCCGGTTTGCTACAGTGAGATTGACGGGCCCTCTCCAGTAATCGGGGAGCCATGGTGAGATAGATGAAATCTAATCAGCTTTGAGGGGCCGATTGGCTGCAATGAGAAAGATGAACTCTAACCAATGATCTGGGGGCTCATTGGCTACAGTATGTGACCTTCAGGCCGATTTGCTATGGTCAGACAGATGAGGTCTAGTTAGTGACCTAAAGGCTAACTGGCTACAGTGAGATCTAGATAACTTCAAACCTGTGACGTGCGGACCGAGTTCATACAGAGAGATAGATGACCTCTAACCAGTGACCTGAGGGTCGATTTGCTACAGTAAGATAGATGAGCTCTAACCAGTGAGGCTGGAGCCGATATGCTATAGTGAGATTTAGGACCTCTAGCCAATGACCTAGGAGCCTATTTATTACATTGAGATAGATAAGCTATACCCAGTGACGTGGGCGCCCATTTATTACGGTGAGATGGCTCTAGCCAGTCACCTGAGCGCAGATGAGATCTAACTTCTCATTTGGGAGCCGATTTCCCAGTGGTGAGATAGATGAGTTCTAACTACTGACCTGGGGGCAGATTTACTACGGTGAGATAGATGAGCTGCAACCTAGGAGCCGATCTGTTACAGTCAGATAGATGAGATGTAACCAGTGACCTGGGGGTGGAATCGTTTTAGTGGGATAGATGAGCTCAACAGTGACCTGGTTGCGCATTTATTACCATCAGAAGGATGGCTCTTACCACTGATATGGGTTTCCAATGACAATGTGAGATAGATGAGCTGGGGCTGATCTGTTATAATGGTAGCTCTAATCAGTTACCTTGCGGCCGATTTGGTTTGGTAAGATAAATAAGCTTAACAGTGACCTGGGGGCCGATTTGTTACGGTGAGATAGATAATGTCAATCCAGTGACCTGGGGACCGATTTATTACCAGTGACCTAACAGTCGATTAGTTCCGGTGAGACAGATAAACTCCAACTAATGACCTGGTAGCCGATTTCTTACCATGACAGATTAGCTCTAACCTTCGACCTGGAAGCCAATTTGCTACGGTGAGATAGATGAGCTCTGAGCAGTGACCTAAGCGCAGATTTGCTACGGTGAGGCGGATGATCTCTAGATAGTGATTTTGGGGGCCGATTTGTTGCTGTGAAATAGATCAACTGAGCGCAGTGACGTGGGAGCAGATTTGTCATAGTGAGACAGCTGAGCTCTAAGCAATCACCTGTGGGCTGATTTCCTACGGTGAGATAGATCTCTAGATAGAGTTCTAACCAATGACCTGGGGGTGGACTTGCTACAGGGAGATAGATGGGCTCTAACCAGAGATTTGGGGGAACGATTTGGCACGGTGAGATATATGGGTTCTAGCCAGTGACGTGGGGAGGGGGGTTGCTGCAGTGAGATAGATGGGCTCTAACCAATGACTTGGCGTGGGGGGGGGGGGGCATTTGCTATAGTGAGATAGATGGGCTCTAACCAGTGACCTGGGAGCCGATTTGCTATTATGAGATAGATGACCTTTTAACAGTGACCTGGTGGCCGATTTGCTCCGGTGAGATAGGTGATCTCGGTCCAGTGACCTGGGCGCCGACTTGCTACGTTGAGATAGATGAACTTTAACCAGTCACCTATGGGTTGAGATGGCGAGATAGATGAGCTCTAATTAGTGGTATGAGGGACCGGTTTGTTACTATAAGATAGATTAGCTATAAGCAGTGACGTGGGAGCCAGTTTGTGTGTACAGTGAGATAGAAAAGCTCTAACCAGTGATGTGGGAATCGATATGCTACAGTGGCACAAATGGGCTCTAACCAGTGATCTGGGGGCAAATTGACGTGGGATGGGGGAGATTTGTACGACGAGATAGATGGTCTTTAACCATTGAGTGGGGGGGGGGGGAGGAGGGCGATTTACGACAGTGAGATAGATTAGATCCCAGGCTCTGTCCAGAACCCCCAATGACCTGGGGGCCGATTCATTACGGTGCTCTAGCCAGTGACGTGGGAGCCGATTATCTACAGTGAGATGGATGAGCTTTAACCAGTGATTTGTGGGTTGTTACCATGCTGAAAACTACAGAATCTACATCTAGTCACAACCAGTCTACGTCATCATGCTTAAGATGGCATAACAGGCTTCTAATCACAAGCAGTCTACGTCACCATGTCAAAGCATAGAATCCACATGTAGTCACAGCGAATATGTCACCATACTGAAGACATCAGAATCCACATCTTGTCACTACCTGTCTACGTCATCATGTGTATGTCATTAGAATCCACATTTAGTTCCACGAGTTACCATGATAAAGAGGTCAAAATACACATCTAGTCACAACCAATCTACGATACCATGCTGAAGACATTGAAATACACATTCCAATCACAACCAGTCTACGTTATAATACCAAAGGCATCTAGTCACAACCAATCTTCGTCACCATGCACAAAAAAATCAGAATACACATCTAGTTCCAATCTGCCTATGTCACCATGCGGAATGCATATATTCCACATCTCATCACAACCCACCTTTGTCGCCATGCTGAAGACATCAGATTACACATTAAGTCACAACCAATTTACGTCATCCCGCTAAAGGATTCCAAATACAGATCTAGAGACAATCAATCTACATCACCATGCCGAAGGCATCAGAACCCATATCTAGTCACAACCAATCCACGTCACCATGCTGAAGACATCGGAATACACATCTAGTCACAGGTAATCTACCTTCCCTGCAGAAGGCAACGGAATACAAACCTATTCACAACCAGTCTACGTTACCATGCAAACAATACCAGAATCCTAATCTAGTCTCAGCAAATCTACGTTACAATGCTGAATACATCAGAATACACATCTAGTCATAACTACATTACCATGCAGAAGACATCGGCATACAAACCTACTCACAACCAATCTACGTCACTATGTTGAAGACGTCAGAATACACATCTACTCACAACCAATCTACGTCACTATGTTGAAGACGTCAGAATACACATCTACTCACAACCAATCTACGTCACTATGTTGAAGACGTCAGAATACACATCTACTCACAACCAATCTACGTCACTATGTTGAAGACGTCAGAATACACATCTACTCACAACCAATCTACGTCACTATGTTGAAGACGTCAGAATACACATCTACTCACAACCTATCTACGTCACTATGTTGAAGACGTCAGAATCCACATCTAGTAACAATCAATTTACGTCACCACGTTTCATTTCATTTTAACCCCAACCTCGGGAATTTGACACTGATAAGGTCAGTTTTACAGGTAGAGGAATCCCGAGTGCCGGAGTAAACTATCGACTTTTGGCGAGTTACTGACGGACTTTCCGAACGCGACCTGTACATAGGCACATCATCATGGTGGAAGTCGAGAGGTCTGTAGCAAACGTTAGACGACGCAAGTAACCAAGCGAGCGTCGTCAACCTCTTCGTGACACCAAGGCGCCACAAACAGTGAGAATGTATATATTTCCTCTCAATACAAGGACATTGTTCTTAAAAACCACCCATATTAAACATCACATCAACGGTGATGGCAAATAAAAGGCTGAATATTTCAGATGAGATATTAAGAATTATGATGTACACGTTCACGCTACCTCAATATATGGAGTGTGAAACACACTGGCACATCATCTAATCCGCACTGAACCATGCCCCGGTCTGTTGATCAGTTAAACCACCAAAAACAATCAGTTCGAAGAGCATGTAATTCTTTGTTTTAACATTGCACTTGCGTAACTGTTCCTGTTTTATTTGTGTAAGCCTATATATGGTGTATAAAGACAATAAAGACTTTGAATAAAATACATAAAAAACCTGCACATAATTAGGTCTGCAGTCATGTTTCCTAAAAATCTGTCGAGAACTGATCTAACTCGGACTTTTTCTGTTCACGCTGAAATCTTTTTTTGCTTTTATAAAAAAGTTTTGACTTTCAGTACTAATCATGAAGTTTTGAGACTGGAATATTTCTTTGGCTGCAGTTTTCCCCCTTGCGTGTAGAGGTTTCGTGCACGACGGTTTCAGGGGCTGGTTTGTGTCCTTGTGCCCCCCTCAACCTTCAATTTGTGCACTAACTGGCCCGAGGGACAACGCAAAGCTGATCAATATTAATGCTCAGTGATGCAGATCAGTGCACACGGAATTGTACGGTTGGCCGTCAATACAATTCAGGGAGAGTTTCCGGAAAATCTTGACCTGTATGCTCTCATACAATGTATGCATTCCCGCACAGTTTTTCCTCCATGTCTCACCGGCTGAAGGCAACCATCTTAAGCCAACTGGTGCCAGCGATAAATGAGACACCTGATTCATCAAAATGGACACTGATAACAGCACAGTCATTCCCCAGAGAAACCAGATCTCTCGACGTCAAATTTCAAAGCACTCGTAAATCACGGGAAGCGAAGGAAGTAATGTTCCATGTATCTGCTGTGAGCCGTCCACTTGACTTTAAGTGCCGAAAATTATGGACAGTAGAACATAATCGATCTCCACGCAGCAGACCAAACCAAAAATTGTGAAGCAGAAACAACCATTTACTCTGATTAGTTCGACAAAGCAATTTAGAACCGCTACAATACATATCCAGCAAAGGGTTGCCTTTCTCCGAAATTAAACGATTAACTGTCGACATGCTTTCGTGACTAAAATATAATGAAAACAGTCCTGCCTTTCAAGTCAAGAGTTACTGGTAGAGGAGTATGAAATTTTCCTTTAGTGACCAATCATAAAGTGTTCCTAGACCTGTAACACCTGCACAAAGCCAGAGACATCTGCTGTTAGTGCAAATGGACAACAGTTCGCTGTTTGTTAAACTTAAATTGGACGTCTGACCACTTTGTCCTTTCCACTCAGAACAATGAAGAGCCAATGCAAAACACGTTTGGCTCATCAACTCGGTTGTTTAGGACTTGAAAATGGACCAAATGCCTTATTAAGTGCACTTCATATTTACCCATGCTATTTTGTTGCCCATGACGAAGCCATTTCCTACGTTCATGGAAGCATGAGCACAACCATATCAGTGCAAATTCTGGGAAGCTCGGTGGTAATACAAAGTGAATGCTTCCAGTCTGGGATACGGCTTGCGTAGGACATTCGTCAAGTTTTGAAGTCAACAAATAAATCAGTACCAAAAAGATGAGTTTTTTTTTAAGATGACAAATGATGTATAATTGTAAAGAGCAACATAATTACAGAAAAACGGACAATTAAATATTTCACCCAAACGATGATTGCCCTGAGCAACAAACCAGCCTTCGAGAAGAAATTGGCAAACTTACTACATAAGGGCAGAAATTCGCTCTCGGAGCGAACTCAACCAGCGTGCCTCATTAGTGGAAGGCAGGTGAATCTAGGCATCGAAACCGAAATTAGTATACCAACTATCAACGTAATCTCCAATAAAATTCATGTAAGACTACCAAAACGGCACAACATGAGCTCTGCATTTTTTACCCCTTGGACCCCCTTTCTTCGAGTCCGATCAATGTATCGCTCGTCTTGTGCTGTCGGTATCCATCTTGCGGACATTTTCTACAGATGTTGCGGTGATGAAAACGCCCACGACATTTCACGTACAAATTAGATATTTTTTTCCACTTACAAACCCAAAAACTCATAAAATAACTTTCGCATCCTGTAATGAGAGTTATCAACGATAATATAAAAAATAGAGTGCCCATTTCATTGGGTAAGATCATTTTGCATCCCGATGATCCAGACCATTGAAGTATAGTGTGCGTCAAGAATTACTGGGCATGTGTCGTGACTGTGGTAGCTCTTATATGGGGAAAACACAATACTGGGCATGTGGGCTGAATTCGCGGTAACTCCTTATATGGGGAGACACACAGGCCATACAGGAGGTTAGGGGCACCCTTTGCACAAAGGCAGTATGACGTCGCTCTGCCCGCTTTTCTTCTACCATAATGCTGGACGTCGTCGTTTAAGTGAAATATGCTTGAGTACAGCGTAAACACTAATCAAATAAATGAATAAATGTTTGATTATTGTTTAACAACATACAACAAACGTACACCCATGCTTTTATTACGCGCCGTATTATTTCTATAGACCACGCAAGAAATTCCGAAGAGCAGGGCGGTCACAACACCGTGCCGTGTACGCATACTATTATTTCAACACTGAAAAGGAGTAGCATCAGTAAGAGCCGTTTCTGAGAAGGCTATAGCAGAGCAGAGATATCTTTACCGCCATCACTATGGAAAGATGGACTATGTCTAGGAGTCGCTCTCTGTCTGGCAAATTTTTGTCTTCAAAATTCACTTAACCTGCAGTGTGCCTGCAAACATCGACTATTTGCGTCGTCATTTACTGAGCCAAAATGAATAGCTATAACAGATTAGATAAAAACTGCTGTCATACAGTTTTAAATTATCCCATCAAAATGCACAATGTCTCTTACAGCTTAGCAGGTCGATAGTGTGGTCCTGGGTGCAACTTTCCCAAAACTTTATAATTTCAATTTCTTGTACATTCATTCTCTCACCGTCCTTTTCTGGAACTTAAATGCAATAAGACGATTTTTCCCCTGGCCTTAAAAAAGTTATGACAAGACAGCATTTTGGGTAATTCTAGGAAATTCATGATATGCATCAAATTGCAATTACCATCGAGGTCTGTTTTTTTCAATACGTTCATCTGACTAATCAATGTTGCTAGGGACATTCTACGTAGCTATATTTTAAGCAGCTACATGAACATGAAGCCCTGAGGTAAGCTTAGGCCACATTTCACCAGTTACCGACATCCTATCCTCTTCTGTTCCCAGAGCCTTGGCAACAGTAATTGAATGGCAGGGCTCCTAAGGCTGTTCAGGTGATCCTACGTGAAGTGTACCAGAGGTCAATTGACTTTCAATAAAAAGGCACACTGTTAACACACACTTAGATCATCAGGTGAACATCTATATGTTGCAGGTGGGAATGTTTGTTAATTACTTGTCAAAGGCCAGTGGTATATGCTAGACATTCAAACTGAGTACAATAAGGCCATTCAATATCAGTCAGATAAATTAATTACTAAATACATTCGCACAAGTCAGCATTTTATAGCAGTATAATACTGTTGTTGTATTGTTAGGGTTGTGAAAAGGATTCTGTTACCAGTGTGTTTGCTGAGTAACACTGGGTAACACCAGAAAGCTTTAATTGCTAAGACCTAGACCAAGTTGTAATCTGGAATCCAAGTGTTGCCTGGACCACAGTCAATCTATGCCTTCTGACCATCACTGCCCTCCTTGAGTGTCTGAATTGTGGGAAACAGAGGTTAAAGTCTCGTCGAATTCCAGAATTTCACCTTGTACCCAGTTCATAGTCTTTGCTTTGGATGTTTTAGTGACCAGATTCACAGACTTCTCTGGTCTCATTTTGCTTGAAAAATCACCTAGGGATTGAAATGAAGGATTATCAAAAGACTTAATACTGGGATTTTGAGATGAATTATCTTCCAAGTTTCTGAACCTCTGCTGTGTCATCAACCAGATCTGATTGGAGCGGGTCGAGTTGGCATTGTCCAGGTCGGTTTGTCTTCCTAGAGACGAACCCAGCCCAGCGCTCATGTTCAGCCGGAACGACACTTTAACCTACGAACACAAAAATTACATTTTAGCTAAAAAGATGGTAATGTCAACAGAAACAACAAGCCCGCTGGAAACTATTTAAAGTTTCCATTAAAACGCATGCCCAAAAAAGGTCATACACGGGACAAACAAAAATACACATCAGTTTATACCTATGCTACAACACTGCAGAACTTTAGTGATAGCTCAAGATTGTGCTCAGTTATCTTTTTTGGGGGGGTATTTTTTTTACATTTTCAGCTAGGAATCATGCTAGAGTACACTTCATATTAAAACAAAGATCAAGAAATTCATGTACTTAAGCGTGACCACAGAGGAATACAATGTTTGGCTGGTTGGAGACACCTCTTTATTTATCCGAGAACTCAGACATAAATATGGAAATGTAGAGAAACCTGTCTTTGTTTATCTGAGAACTAAGACATGAACATGGAAATGTGGAGAAACCTGTCTTTGTTCATCTGAGAACTAAGACACAGACATGGGAATGTAGAGAAACCTGTCTTTGTTTATCTGAGAACTAAGACATGAACATGGAAATGTAGAGAAACCTGTCTTTGTTTATCTGAGAACTAAGACATGAACATGGAAATGTAAAGAGACCTGCCTTTGTTTATCTGAGAACTAAGACATGGACATGGAAATGCAGAGAGACCTGTCTTTGCTTATCCGAGAACTAAGACCCAAACATGGAAATGTAGAGAGAGCTGTCTTTGTTACGTGTGAACTAAGACATGGACATGGAAAAGTAGAGAGACCTGTCTTTGTTTATCTGAGAACTAAGACTGGGCTTGGAAATGTAGTGAGACCTGTCTGTTTATCCGACAGCTAAGACATGGACATGGAAATGCAGACAGATCTGCGTTTGTTTAACCGAGAATTAAGACATGGGTATGGAAATGTAGAAAGACCTGTCTTTATTTATCCCAGAACGAAAACATGGACATGGAAATGTAGACAGACCTGTCTTTGTTTATCCCAGAATGAAAACATGGACATGGAAATGAAGAGAGACCTGTCTTCGTTTATGTGAGAACTAAGACATGGACATGCAAATATAGTGAAACCTGTTTTTGTTTATCCAAGAAGTAACACATGGACATGGAAATGTAGAGAGACCTGTTTTTGTTTACCTGAGAACTAAGACATGGACATGGAAATGTGGAGAGACCTGTCTTTGTTTAGCCGAGAACAAAGACACAGACATGGAAATGTAGAGAGAACTGTTTTTGTTTATCTGAGAACTAAGACACGGACACTGAAATGTAGAGAGACCTGTCTTTGTTTATCCGAGAAGTAACACATGGACATGGAAATGTAGAGAGACCTCTCTTTGTTTATCTGAGAACGAAGACATGGATATGGAAATCTACAGACCTCTGTCTTTCTTTATCTGGGAACTAAGATATATGGACATGGAAATATAGAGAGATCTGTCTTTGTTTATCCCCGAACTAAGATATGGACATGGAAATATAGAGAGACATGTCTTTGTTTATCTGAGAACTAAGACATGGACATGGAAATGCAGAGAGACCTATTTTCGTTTATCCAAGAACTAAGACATAAACATGGAAATGTAGAGAGACCTGTCTTTGTTTATCTGAGAACTAAGACATGGACATGGAAATCTAGAGAGGCCTGTCTTTATTTATTTGAGAACGAAGACATGGACATGGAAATGTAAAGAGACTTGTCTTTGTTTATCTGAGCACTAAGACATGGACTTGGAAATATAGAGAGACCTGTCTTTGTTTATCTGAGAACTAAGACATGGAGATGAAAATATAGAGATACCTGTCTTTGTTTATCCGAGAACTAAGACATAGACATGGAAATGTAGAGAGATCTGTCTTTGTTTATCCAACTAACACATGGACATGGAAATGTAGAGAGACCTGTCTTTGTTTATCCCAGAACTAAGACATGGAATTGGAAGTGTAGAGAGACCTGTCTTTGTTCATCTGAGAACTAAGATACGGACATGGAAATGTAGAGAGGCCTGTCTTTGTTTATCTGAGAACTAAGACATGGACATAGGAATGTAGAGAGACCTGTCCTTGTTTAGCTGAGAACTAAGACATGGACATGGAAATGTAGAGAGACCTGTCTTTGTTTATCCCAGAACTAAGACATGGACATGGAAATGTAGAGAGACCTCTCTTTGTTTATCTGAGAACGAAGACATGGATATGGAAATCTACAGACCTCTGTCTTTCTTTATCTGGGAACTAAGATATATGGAGATGAAAATATAGAGAGATCTGTCTTTGTTTATCCCAGAACTAAGACATGGACATGGAAATATAAAGAGACATGTCTTTGTTTATTTGAGAACTAAGACATGGACATGGAAATGCAGAGAGACCTGTTTTCGTTTATCCAAGAACTAAGACATAAACATGGAAATGTAGAGAGACCTGTCTTTGTTTATTTGAGAACGAAGACACGGACATAGAAATGTAAAGAGACTTGTCTTTGTTTATCTGAGAACTAAGACATGGACATGGAAATATAGAGATACCTGTCTTTGTTTATCCGAGAACTAAGACATGGACATGGAAATGTAGAGAGACCTGTCTTTGTTTATCCGAGAACTAAGACATAGACATGAAATGTAGAGAGATCTGCCTTTATTTATCCAAGAACTAAGATATGGATATGGAAATGTAAAGAGACCTGCCTTTGTTTATCTGGGAACTAAGATATATGGACATGGAAATATAGAGAGATCTGTCTTTGTTTATCCCCGAACTAAGACATGGACATGGAAATATAGAGAGACATGTCTTTGTTTATCTGAGAACTAAGACATGGACATGGAAATGCAGAGAGACCTATTTTCGTTTATCCAAGAACTAAGACATAAACATGGAAATGTAGAGAGACCTGTCTTTGTTTATCTGAGAACTAAGACATGGACATGGAAATCTAGAGAGGCCTGTCTTTATTTATTTGAGAATGAAGACATGGACATGGAAATGTAAAGAGACTTGTCTTTGTTTATCTGAGAACTAAGACATGGACTTGGAAATATAGAGAGACCTGTCTTTGTTTATCTGAGAACTAAGACATGGAGATGAAAATATAGAGATACCTGTCTTTGTTTATCCGAGAACTAAGACATAGACATGGAAATGTAGAGAGATCTGTCTTTGTTTATCCAACTAACACATGGACATGGAAATGTAGAGAGACCTGTCTTTGTTTATCCCAGAACTAAGACATGGAATTGGAAGTGTAGAGAGACCTGTCTTTGTTCATCTGAGAACTAAGATACGGACATGGAAATGTAGAGAGGCCTGTCTTTGTTTATCTGAGAACTAAGACATGGACATAGGAATGTAGAGAGACCTGTCCTTGTTTAGCTGAGAACTAAGACATGGACATGGAAATGTAGAGAGATCTGCCTTTGTTTATCCGAGAACAAAGACACAGACGTGGAAATGTAGAGAGAACTGTTTTGTTTATCTGAGAACTTGGGCACGAACATGGAAATCTAGAGAGACCTGCCTTTGTTTTTCCGAGAACTAAGACATGGACATGGAAATGTGGAGAGACCTGTCTTTGTTTATCCCAGAACTAACACATAGACATGGAAATGTAGAGAGACCTGTCTTTGTTTATCCCAGAACTAAGACATGGACATGGAAATGTAGAGAGACCTGTCTTTGTTTATCCCAGAACTAAGACATGGAATTGGAAGTGTAGAGAGACCTGTTTTTGTTCATCTGAGAACTAAGATACGGACATGGAAATGTAGAGAGGCCTGTCTTTGTTTATCCCAGAACTAAGACATGGACATAGGAATGTAGAGATACCTGTCTTTGTTTATCTGAGAACTAAGACTGGGCTTGGAAATGTAGTGAGACCTGTCTGTTTATCCGACAGCTAAGACATGGACATGGAAATGCAGACAGATCTGCGTTTGTTTAACCGAGAATTAAGACATGGGTATGGAAATGTAGAAAGACCTGTCTTTATTTATCCCAGAACGAAAACATGGACATGGAAATGTAGACAGACCTGTCTTTGTTTATCCCAGAATGAAAACATGGACATGGAAATGAAGAGAGACCTGTCTTCGTTTATGTGAGAACTAAGACATGGACATGCAAATATAGTGAAACCTGTTTTTGTTTATCCAAGAAGTAACACATGGACATGGAAATGTAGAGAGACCTGTTTTTGTTTACCTGAGAACTAAGACATGGACATGGAAATGTGGAGAGACCTGTCTTTGTTTAGCCGAGAACAAAGACACAGACATGGAAATGTAGAGAGAACTGTTTTTGTTTATCTGAGAACTAAGACACGGACACTGAAATGTAGAGAGACCTGTCTTTGTTTATCCGAGAAGTAACACATGGACATGGAAATGTAGAGAGACCTCTCTTTGTTTATCTGAGAACGAAGACATGGATATGGAAATCTACAGACCTCTGTCTTTCTTTATCTGGGAACTAAGATATATGGACATGGAAATATAGAGAGATCTGTCTTTGTTTATCCCCGAACTAAGACATGGACATGGAAATATAGAGAGACATGTCTTTGTTTATCTGAGAACTAAGACATGGACATGGAAATGCAGAGAGACCTATTTTCGTTTATCCAAGAACTAAGACATAAACATGGAAATGTAGAGAGACCTGTCTTTGTTTATCTGAGAACTAAGACATGGACATGGAAATCTAGAGAGGCCTGTCTTTATTTATTTGAGAACGAAGACATGGACATGGAAATGTAAAGAGACTTGTCTTTGTTTATCTGAGCACTAAGACATGGACTTGGAAATATAGAGAGACCTGTCTTTGTTTATCTGAGAACTAAGACATGGAGATGAAAATATAGAGATACCTGTCTTTGTTTATCCGAGAACTAAGACATAGACATGGAAATGTAGAGAGATCTGTCTTTGTTTATCCAACTAACACATGGACATGGAAATGTAGAGAGACCTGTCTTTGTTTATCCCAGAACTAAGACATGGAATTGGAAGTGTAGAGAGACCTGTCTTTGTTCATCTGAGAACTAAGATACGGACATGGAAATGTAGAGAGGCCTGTCTTTGTTTATCTGAGAACTAAGACATGGACATAGGAATGTAGAGAGACCTGTCCTTGTTTAGCTGAGAACTAAGACATGGACATGGAAATGTAGAGAGACCTGTCTTTGTTTATCCCAGAACTAAGACATGGACATGGAAATGTAGAGAGACCTCTCTTTGTTTATCTGAGAACGAAGACATGGATATGGAAATCTACAGACCTCTGTCTTTCTTTATCTGGGAACTAAGATATATGGAGATGAAAATATAGAGAGATCTGTCTTTGTTTATCCCAGAACTAAGACATGGACATGGAAATATAAAGAGACATGTCTTTGTTTATTTGAGAACTAAGACATGGACATGGAAATGCAGAGAGACCTGTTTTCGTTTATCCAAGAACTAAGACATAAACATGGAAATGTAGAGAGACCTGTCTTTGTTTATTTGAGAACGAAGACACGGACATAGAAATGTAAAGAGACTTGTCTTTGTTTATCTGAGAACTAAGACATGGACATGGAAATATAGAGATACCTGTCTTTGTTTATCCGAGAACTAAGACATGGACATGGAAATGTAGAGAGACCTGTCTTTGTTTATCCGAGAACTAAGACATAGACATGAAATGTAGAGAGATCTGCCTTTATTTATCCAAGAACTAAGATATGGATATGGAAATGTAAAGAGACCTGCCTTTGTTTATCTGGGAACTAAGATATATGGACATGGAAATATAGAGAGATCTGTCTTTGTTTATCCCCGAACTAAGACATGGACATGGAAATATAGAGAGACATGTCTTTGTTTATCTGAGAACTAAGACATGGACATGGAAATGCAGAGAGACCTATTTTCGTTTATCCAAGAACTAAGACATAAACATGGAAATGTAGAGAGACCTGTCTTTGTTTATCTGAGAACTAAGACATGGACATGGAAATCTAGAGAGGCCTGTCTTTATTTATTTGAGAATGAAGACATGGACATGGAAATGTAAAGAGACTTGTCTTTGTTTATCTGAGAACTAAGACATGGACTTGGAAATATAGAGAGACCTGTCTTTGTTTATCTGAGAACTAAGACATGGAGATGAAAATATAGAGATACCTGTCTTTGTTTATCCGAGAACTAAGACATAGACATGGAAATGTAGAGAGATCTGTCTTTGTTTTTTCCAACTAACACATGGACATGGAAATGTAGAGAGGCCTGTCTTTGTTTATCCCAGAACTAAGACATGGAATTGGAAGTGTAGAGAGACCTGTCTTTGTTCATCTGAGAACTAAGATACGGACATGGAAATGTAGAGAGGCCTGTCTTTGTTTATCTGAGAACTAAGACATGGACATAGGAATGTAGAGAGACCTGTCCTTGTTTAGCTGAGAACTAAGACATGGACATGGAAATGTAGAGAGATCTGCCTTTGTTTATCCGAGAACAAAGACACAGACGTGGAAATGTAGAGAGAACTGTTTTGTTTATCTGAGAACTTGGGCACGAACATGGAAATCTAGAGAGACCTGCCTTTGTTTTTCCGAGAACTAAGACATGGACATGGAAATGTGGAGAGACCTGTCTTTGTTTATCCCAGAACTAACACATAGACATGGAAATGTAGAGAGACCTGTCTTTGTTTATCCCAGAACTAAGACATGGACATGGAAATGTAGAGAGACCTGTCTTTGTTTATCCCAGAACTAAGACATGGAATTGGAAGTGTAGAGAGACCTGTTTTTGTTCATCTGAGAACTAAGATACGGACATGGAAATGTAGAGAGGCCTGTCTTTGTTTATCCCAGAACTAAGACATGGACATAGGAATGTAGAGATACCTGTCTTTGTTTATCCGAGAACTAAGACATAGACATGAAGTGTAGAGAGACCTGTCTTTGTTTATCCCAGAACTAAGATATGGATATGGAAATGTAAAGAGACCTGCCTTTGTTTATCTGAGAACGAAGACATGGACATGGAAATATAGAGAGACCTGTCTTTGTTCATCTGAGAACTAAGACATGGACATAGGAATGTAGAGAGAGCTGTCCTTGTTTATCCAAGAACTAAGACATGGACATGGAAATGTAGAGAGACCTGTCTTTGTTTATCCGAGAACTAAGACATAGACATGAAATGTAGAGAGATCTGCCTTTATTTATCCAAGAACTAAGATATGGATATGGAAATGTAAAGAGACCTGCCTTTGTTTATCTGAGAACTAAGACATGGACATGGAAATATAGAGAGACCTGTCTTTGTTCATCTGAGAACTAAGACATGGACATAGGAATGTAGAGAGAGCTGTCCTTGTTTATCCGAGAACTAAGACATGGACATGGAAATGTAGAGAGACCTGTCTTTGTTTATCCGAGAACAAAGACACAGACGTGGAAATGTAGAGAGAACTGTTTTGTTTATCTGAGAACTTGGGCACGAACATGGAAATCTAGAGAGACCTGCCTTTGTTTTTCCGAGAACTAAGACATGGACATGGAAATGTGGAGAGACCTGTCTTTGTTTATCTGAGAACTAAGACATGGGTATGGAAATGTAGAGAGGCCTGTTTTTGTTTATCTGAGAACTAAGACATAGACATGGAAATGTAGAGAGATCTGTCTTTGTTTATCTGAGAACTTGGGCACGAACATGGAAATGTAGAGAGACCTGTCTTTGTTTATCCGAGAGGTAAGACATGGACATGGAAATGTAGAGAGGCCTGCCTTTGTTTATTTGAGAACTAAGACATGAACATGGAAATGTAGAGAGGCCTGTCTTTGTTTTTCCGAGAACTAAGACATGGACATGGAAACATAGAGAGAGCTGTCTTTGTTTATTTGAGAACTAAGATGCAGACATGGAAATGTGGAGAGACCTGCCTTTGTTTATCTGAGAACTAAGACATGGACACAGAAATGCAGATAGACCTGTCTTTGTTCATCTGAGAACTAAGATAGGGACGTAGGAATGTAGAGAGACCTGTCTTTGTTTATCCGAGAACAAAGACACAGACGTGGAAACGTAGAGAGAAGTGTTTTGTTTATCTGAGAACTAAGACATAGACATGGCAATGTAGAGGGACCTGTCTTTGTTTATCTGAGAACTAAGACGTAGACATGGCAATGCAGGGAGAGCTGACTTTATTTAAGTGATAACTAAGATATGGACATGGCAATGTATAGAGACCTGCCATTGTTGGTGCTGTTAGAGCTGAACTGTACACTGCAGGCCCTTCTGGGCAGAGGTGAAAACCCGCACACAACAGCATTTTGGACATGGGTCTTCCACCCTTGTCATAACCCTGGCCTTGGGGAAGAAAATTTCTGTGTGAATTGAACAAGTATCCTTAGTTAGAGTAAACTTGTTGTCATTATTGTTGTTATTATTATCATCCTCATTATCATTATTAAACACACAATGAGAACATACAGGTTCACAGATGCCAGTGTTGTCCTTGCCCAAGCTCTCTCCTTCCGTCCAGCCCATTTTCTCCAACATCTTATGGCCTTTGTTCGAGGCAGATATTGGCCTGCACATAAACCAATCAGCAGGAATGAAAGTGGTAGAGGTCACACATGGAGTAGCTGAGCCCCTCTTCCCCCACTCCCCCAAGATGGTATGAAATCATATATGTGAACTTACAAATAGCCAAAAAGATCCTGACTTCAGATGCAAATTTTTCCCCAGAAAACTCCTAACAAACATACACGTAAAATAAATACAATCATTTCTCACACAGATTTTTAATACCCACTTGTAATATCTACTTGTGGACAAAAGCTGGTACTGCAGGCTGGATATGAATTACTACTTTTAACAGACATACATGTATCTCTATACTTACCCACAAAAGCCGGTGTCTCTGACTTTTTACATGGATTATCACAGACAGAACTTAATTGTTCATAGCAGATGACTTTGAGATTTGATATGGTTTAAAACTTCCAATAGGCATGAGTTACTTATGAAGCTGGTGCCTGAGACACCTGATATGATTTATCACAAACAACGGACAGTACTTACTTGTGCATGGAAGCTGGTATCTCAGACTTCTGATATGATTTATCACATCCTACAGACAGTACTTACTTGTGCATGGAAGCCGGTGTCTGACTTCTGATATGATTTATCACAACCTACAGACAGCACTTACTTGTGCACGGAGGCTAGTGCCTCAGATTTCTGATATGATTTATCACATCCTACAGACAGCACTTACTTGTGCACGGAAGCTGGTGTCTGACTTCTGATATGATTTATCACAACCTACAGACAGTACTTACTTGTGCACGGAGGCTGGTGTCTCAGACTTCTGATAAGGATTATCACTTCCCTTAGTTTTTCGCCTCTGCTCTGCTTTATCACTGTATGAGGAGTTGCCGAAAGCCGATTTGTTACCTTCATAATCTGCATTCTGTACAAAAAAGATGTGCTTTAGAAATTCAAATCCATAATTTTCTCAATAACAAGAATGACCCTGACATGCATGTAGTTAATTGTCCAGATCATTATATACTATGCTAATGTAAACCTTTTGATGCTCACAAGACTCTTCCGTAGATATACTAAGAAGATGCATGAATGCTATGCAAGTATCACTCACATTTACACTCTCATTTACATGTCACGTGGATGCTGGATAATGGTCACAGTCACAAGTTATCTATTACTGACCACCGGTACAATACAGTAACTATGATGCCCTCAGCAAATGTTACTGTGTAGGACATGAGGAAATGGCTGGTGAGCCACAGGCAAATAAATCCAGAGTCACATATTCTGACATACAAATAACCTGTTACATGGTGAGTAACAGATCACATGCCTAACCTGGACCTGCAGTAGGTGAGAATGAGGTTTTCACTATTTACACCTCTATCTTGACCCTGTATCTGGTACAATCAGCAACTACAGGTACTCTGTTACATGTGTCCAAATGTAATAAGAGTGTTTAATATCACCCTGTAGTTCTTCATCCTGCAACTAATATGCACTTAATAGTTTCAATTCCATCGAACCTTGGAAGTACAGTATAGATATACCCTAGCTGCATGACTTAACTCACACATTAAGAATCAACTTACTGCCAGCCCATACTTTCTTTTGATGTCCTTAAGTTGCCGTCTTCTTAATTTATCCTTCTCTGTCTTAGACAAAATAACCCAGTCTATCAATGAAGAAACAAAGAATAAAAAGTTAAAGTCTCTTTTTCAACCTTTAATATGATAGACAAAACTATTCACAGCATATTTGACTTCAGTA